>QLTV01003760.1:398958-422947 GCA_003457575.1 Thermophis baileyi | reverse complement strand
TGCAAACATGTACTGTGCCATACTGAAGCAGAGCATGATCCCCTCCCTTCAGAGACTGGGCCGCAGGGCAGTATTCCACCATGATAATGACCCCAAACACACCTCCAAAACAACCACTGCCTTGCTAAAGAAGCTGAGGGTAAAGATGATGGACTGGCCAAGCATGTCTCCAGACCTAAACCCTTTTGAGCATCTTTGGGGCATCCTGAAACGGAAGGTGGAGGTGCGCAAGGTCTCTAACATCCACCAGCTCCGTGACGTCATGGAGGAGTAGAAGAGGACTCCAGTGGCAACCTGTGAAGCTCTGGTGAACTCTATGCCCAAGAGGGTTTTAAGGCAGTGCTGAAAAATAATGGTGGCCACACAAAATATTGACACTTTGGGCCCCATTTGGACATTATCACTTAGGGGTGTACTCACTTTTGTTGCCAGCAGTTTAGACATTAATGGCTATGTGTTGCGTTATTTTGAGGGGACAGCACATTTACACTGTTATACAAGCTGTATACTCACTACTTTACATTGTAGCCAAGTGTCATTTCTTCAGTGTTGTCACATGAAAAGATATACTTAAATATTTACAAAATGTGAGGGGGTGTACTCACTTCTGTGACATACTGTAAGTATTATCAATTGCCAATTATTCTTTGTTGTTCATTAGTAATAATGGATAATGAGGCAGGGGCAAAAGACAGCCAAAGATGAGAAAGAAAGAAAAAGAGAAGGAAGGAAGGAAGGAATCAAGGAATCACTGTATTTCAAGAATTCTTGTAGCACAAATAACATTTATGTAAACAAGTTTCAAAATATACTTGTGCTGCCAATAATTCTTTTCTTTTTTTAGCTGCCAGCAGAAGATGAAATATTGTTACAAAAATTAAGAGAAGAATCTAGAGCAGTTTTTTTGCAGAGAAAAAGTAGAGAATTGCTAGACAATGAAGAATTGCAGGTATGAAAAAACTGAAAATATGACTTAATTTCAGTTCACTGTTTTGAAAACTTTACTGTCCACTAAGTGGTATTTCCCTCATCATTTTTAAATTTCCTTTTTAAGAATTTGTGGTTTCTCTTGGATGAACATCAGACACCACCTATGATGGGGGATGAAGCAATGATTAACTATGAAAACTTCTTGAAAGTTGGTGAAAAAGCTGGATCCAAATGCAAGTAAGACCTTTATTTTGAAACACTTACAGGAGCCTGATTTGCCTAGTGTTTTAGTTACATCTAGGTCAATATTTAGATCCGAGATTGGATGAAGGGAGGGAAAATATATTTGTGTGTGTGTGTGTGTGTGTGTGTGTGTAGTTTATTAATAGAAGGCAAAAGTACATGTGAATGTGAGCAATTTAAGTGATTATAAATATTAGCTGTTGAATGTCACAAAGTTTTATGATTAAAGGAAAGCATGCATTAGAATATATGAGATACAATGAATGATTTAGTTGAGCATTCTGGATTACCTTATACATTAAGGGACAAATGTCTAAGGAGCACTTATAGTAATATTTGTTGTGTGTTTGTTGGTCAGGGGCATGATTGTGCATGTATTTTGTATTCAGACAATATTTGTTAGCTGAGAACTTGAATACAGGTAGTTTACTACAGCAATTAGGATTAGAATTTCCATCACTAAGCAATGCAATTATAAAGTGTGGTACTAATGGCAATCCCTGAAGTCCCCATTGTCATTAAATGAGAATTGTTGCTCATTAAGCAAAGCATCTCCCCAGAGGTTCCTGCCAGTTTCCAACAACCAAAGTCAGTTGGAAAGGTGGCATGAAGTTGAAAATCTCAGGTGACTCACAGGCAGATAAGTGGCTGCTACTGGGTGGGAGAGGGAGCAGGGGGATCCACAGGTGGCCAAAAAGGCACAACACAAGCATGGTGGGGCTTCAGATGGCTGCTAACAAGTGAGCAAGGGTGAGAGAGGGGGCATGAATGGCTGGGAAGACACTGTGAACTCAAGCCATGCTCAGGGAGGGTGTATGAGGATACACAGATAGTAGAGAGGGACAATGTTAGCACAGAAAGACTCAGGGAGGGTACGTGGGTGGTGGGGCAGTGCGAGCTCAGCAAGGCTGGGGAATCTGGTGGCACAGTGGTTAGAATGCAGTATTGCAAGCTAACTCTGTCCACAGTCTGGAGTTCGATCCTAACCGGTCAGGGTTGACTCAGCCTTCCATCCTTTCAAAGTTGATAAAATGAGGACCAAGATTGTTGGGGGCAATATGCTGACTTTGTAAACCACTTAGAGAGAGCTGTAAAGCACTGTGAAGTGGAGTATAAGTCTAAGTGCTATTGCTATTGCTAAGGTTTGGGGGATAGTGCGCAAAGGTGCCCAGGTGGGTGAGACTTACTCAAGCAACTTGCAACCTTGCTGGTTTCCTTCCTTGAGGGAAGCCAGCAGGAAAGGTTGCAAATTGCGATCATGTGACTGAGGGACACTAACCATCACAAGTGCAAGGCAATTGCTAAGCATCCAGATTGTGATCATGTGACCACAAGGGTAATGGAATAATCAGAACTTGAGGACTGGTCGTAAGTACCAGTCATTCATTGTCATAATTTGAATGGTTGCTAAATACAAGGGCTACTTGTAATTAGCAGTGAATATTTGATAGATTCTATGATCTATTTAGAATATGGATTTGAATATTAATGTATCAAACATAGGTAAACAGGATGAACAATTTCAAGTTATACATAAATTGTAAAAGTACAGATAGGTGGTTCTTAAGTGGGTTGATAAATTTTCCCCTCAAGTTGCGTCAGAATATCAGAAATATATTTCTGAAGAGCCTCAGTGGCGCAGTGGTTAGAGTGCGGTACTGCAGGCTACTTCTGCTGATCACCGGCTGCCAGCAGTTTGGCAGATCAAATCTCACCAGGCTCAAGGTTGACTCAGCTTTCCATCCTTCCAACGTCGGTAAAATGAGGACCCAGATTGTTGGGGGCAATATGCTGCAGGGGTGGGTTCCAACTTACCTCGCTGCCAGTTCGCTCCCTCCCGCGTAGGCGTGCCGCGTGGGCGGGCGTGCGCTTTGCAGACGTGCGCATGCGCAGTAACAAAAAATCCAAGAGAACATCAGAAGCAGAGCAGGGGTGGGTTCCAACTTACCTCGCTGCCGGTTCGCTCCCACCCACACCGCATGGGTGCGCTGCAGTAACAAAAAATCCCCCCCCCAAAAAAAACGCCAAAAAAAAGATGGCGACTGCATGCACAGTGCCGGAAGTCGGCTTCTGCGCATGCTCAGAAGGAAAAAAATAAATTCAAAAAAAATTCAAAAAAAATAAATTCAAAAAAAAGATGGCGGCCCCCACAGACCCGCACCGACCAATCCGGTTCGGTGACGTCATCGTGACGTCACCAGCGGGCCGCTACCGGTTCGGGAGAACCGGTCCAAACCGGAAGGAACCCACCCCTGATATGCTGACTCTGTAAACCGCTTAGAGAGGGCTATAAAGCACTGTGAAACGGTATATAAGTCTAAGTGCTATTGCTAAGTGCTATATTCAGAATACAAATTTCTGTTACTTTATTTATTCCATTATTCATTATTTAACTGACATTCAAACTGCAAAGACATTACATCTTCAAATTTTCAGTACTAAATTTATGTTTCACAGGCAATTCTTCACAGCTAAAATTTTTGCTAAATTACTTCATAATGATCCCTATGGAAGAATATCTATCATGCAGTTTTTCAATTATGTAATGAGAAAAGGTGAGTCCTTTTGATCCATTGTAACAAGATCTATGATAATGCTGATTATATTATTAGATTCCATAAAGTAGAAGTGGTTTGGACTGCATTCTGTTGAGAACCATTTTCCTAAAAGTGGGCATGAGCTGGATGAGTAGACCAAAATGAGTGGTAATCAGTATTGTCCATGTTTTTCTATTTTAATCATAATCTAATATGTGATAATCAATATTAAATTTATCATAATTTTTAATCACATCATCATCTTGTAATACTTCATTATTATCACTGCTAACTCAATACTGTTGTTCATTCACTAGACTGTTATCGTAATAGCAAATTATAATGACTATTATTCACATTTTCACATTTTCACTATTTTTATTCTTTCTAATCCAATGAAATATTGGAAAAAGATGATAATGATGATGATGACAACGACGACAGAAGCCAGCAAAAAAGAAAGAAAGAAAGAAAGAAATTTGAAAACAGGCTGGGTATAGGTAGAAGCTGCAAGGAAAAATTCCAGAAAAAAAATGTGTCCCTCTGCAGACACATTAGAATGGGTCATTCTAAGCCCTCTCCTCTTTCCTGTTCATGGACAGAGCATATGCAGTCTCCTTTTGCTTCACGGTAGAATATACATGCAAACATACTCAGAAACAACAAGAGGATCGTAGAAACCCACCAACAAATACAACAGAGCTGTGGTTTCTTTTCTCTTGCCAGAAAATGTTTGTGTAGCAGTGAGTTTCACACATCAAACAATTAAATCTGCTTCTTTCAGCTGTTTCATGCTTTTTTTCCTCCTACTCAATGGGTTATGTTAGCATTATCAATCAATGGTTGATAGCTGAGGGAGATGGATGGTTCAGAAATTTGAAAAATAAATAAATAAAGCTACTCTGCAAATATATGTACCCATGCCAGAATCACAATAATGGCTTAGTAACAATCAATTATGATCTAGTGAGTCAAAAAAATTCAGATGTAGGGCAGACATAAAAAAACAAAGCCAAAAACATTGTTTTATTGTACAGAATATCCCTCTTATGACTACTAAGAATGAAAAGGTTGGAAGGTATTCTAAAGCCTTGCATACTTTTCTTATCGTGCCTCATATATGCATAATTTTGTATTTATTTATTTTGTCTTGTTTATGTAGTGTATATTAGAGGTGGAGACCCTTTGAGAGCTGTATGCAACGAAATTTCATTTTAATGTATGCCGATTAGTGTACATTCAAAGTGACAATAAAGTTATTCTAAGTCTAAAGTTATTCTTATTCTTCATACATCTTCCAGTGATGAGAGTAATCCTTCACGTAGGACTAATTTTCTGTTTACATATTGAGTTAAATTATGGTTGGTTTAACTAGTTTGTTGTATAGGTCACAATGATGGGTTCACATATAGCATAATTGTATAATAAAATACAAATTATAATTTGTGAACTTGTCTTTTGAATAACTTGGATATCTTAAGGGAAGTCAGGATGGTCATCAGTTAAACAAGGCAGAAATCATAGTGGATCTCAGGAAATTTGTAAATTGAAACATAAGAATGCCAGATAATATTCAGCTCTCTGCAACTACCGGTATATATACATATGGCATTTGAATTTGTACAATTTGCTTTAACAGATTTTTGAATTTTTATTTGTAATTAATTTAAATAGGAAGTATCCAGTTTGCCTTTGTTGGAATACTTGTGAATATCAATATCTTTCTAATGTTCTTTCAATTTGTTACCATACCTTATTTTACTCTGGGTATTTTTTAATCTGCTTCACAGTATGGCTGTACCAGACAAGAATAGGCCTCAGTTTATATGATGTGGCTGGACAAGGTTACCTCAGAGAATCAGTAAGTGAGGAATAATAATTGATATGGTTATCTAATGTAACTGAAATGATTTCTGTTGTCTTTATCTTCATTCAAAAAGAGCAGTCAAAGGGAACAGATTTAATAATCATCTGTTTATATATATAATCAGAAAGATTTCAAGTAAGCCACCAGGAGTACTGTAATTGTGACAGAGTACAAATTTGATTAACAAATAAAATTGTAATATAATTGTTCATGGGAGAGTATTGTTCACATAGCATTAATTAATTATGGACTGATATTTGTAATATGTAACCACCCTGCATTCCAAGCAATCTTGACTGTAGAGTTAACTTAGCTTTTTTTGAACTAAACAGGATAACACTGCACTACAGCTCTCACAAATGGAGTCCTATATTGCCAGATATTTTTGACAATTACAAGTAGTCCTCAACTTACAACCACAATTGAATCCAAAATTTCTGTTGCTAAGCAACACACTTGTTAATTGAGTTTTGCCCCATTTTACGACCTTCCTCATTGCAGTTGTTAAGTTTTTAATATAGTTGTTAAGTGAATCTGGCTTCCCCATTGACTTTGCTTGTCTGAAGGTCACAAAAGGTAATCAAATGACCCTGGGACACTGCAACTATCATAAACATGAACCAGTTGCGAAGTGTCTAAATCTTGATCACATGACCAAGTGTGAAAAAGGGTCATGTCACTTTTTCAGTGCCACTGTAACTTCGAATAGTCACTATATGAATGGTTGAAAGTCAAGGACTACTTATACACCTCCCCATAAATTGTGCATGCATCAGAGAACAGATACATTATGTTTGCATTATGTGACTTGCAGGGTCAATAGATACAAAAACTATGAAAGCACTTAAGAGAGAAAAAAGATGTGCAGTCTGTTCCTTCTACAAACTATAGAACAAATGTAAAAAGTTTCAGATTTAATCATAATAACATCTGTGGTCTAAATATACATTTTCTTGTTTAATTTTTTAGGATTTAGAAAATTATATATTGGAACTCATTCCCACTTTGCCACAGTTGGATGGTTTAGAAAAATCCTTTTACTCATTTTATGTATGCACTGCTGTCAGAAAATTTTTCTTCTTTTTAGATCCTCTCAGAACTGGTAGGTTTAAATTACTCATCTTTTTCTAAATTTGAATCCAGTAATATAATCCAAACTATACAAATATATGCCTGTTTTGAATATATTATGTTTTGATATGATCTGGTCACCTTTTTTTGTTTAGCTATCAAGAAATAATTAAAATATTGTTTCTAAGATTGTTGTTCAGTGATTAATTTTAAACCTGACTAATGATGCTAGATTGAAACTATCTTGCTTCAATAAATCATAACTATGAAGACTAATTCGGTTTCTCCAAGATTAAGGCATTATTCTAAACTATAATAAAAATTGGAAACATAAGCTTCCAGTTTTTCTTGGCTGTATTAATGTGTTCCTGATGAGATGAAGGCTTGCTCATAAATCCGAAAACCTGTGTCATTCGTAGGAAGAAAGATTTGGTACTAATTTAGTTTTTGACTGAAACTTTCAGCCAGGAAGGGATTTATTTTAGTTAATTAGTCAGGTATGTTTTTGGTCTGATGCATTTTGTAGCAATATAATATCTAAATCATCATTGTCGGTTGGTTGAATTTATGTAGAGCACAGTGATCACAATTATGTTTTTCGTATGTTAAAGCTGTCATTGATAAATGAAAATTTCCTTGTTCACATTTTTGTATTACCTTTGAGATGTCAAATTATAAATTGATGATGATGCTTGTGGGAAATAGTTGGACTGTTGTGGCTTCAGTACAGATATTTACAAGAATTTAACATGACACCCAAGCCTTCAGTTTTACCATTTGCTATCACAATAGCAGCTGGTTCACTTAGGGATGAACTCTGCATACAGACAGAGCTTTCTTTCTTACTGAAGTAAATGAAAAAGCAGTTATTTGCATGGGAATTGACTGGTTCAGGTTACACTGGCATAAACGGCATTTATAACCAGCAATGGAATAAACTATATATTCAAGACCGTTCCTTCGCCTGTGATACCTACCTACAGTAGTTCTGACTGTGGATAATAGTAATATATGAGATTGTAATTGCTGTATTAATCCTTCAATTAGGTCTCATTGGCATCTTTGTCCTGATTTCAGCAGCAATTCTGACTTTTCCAAATATAACCATAGGTGTTCCCCATTCTGTTCTACACCTTTAGAAATAAGGAAGCTGCATTAAAACTGGATAGACATTTAGTATTCCCCCACCCCAGAAATCTAGTGGTGAATGGAATTATTTCCCCCCTGCTTAATGTAGTGCAGGAGTAGTGGAGAATGCTTTGAAAGGAAACAGACATTTAAAAAAAACACTAAATAAATTTCACCAATATTGGGGGCTCTTAATAATGAAAGTAACATAATCTATTTCAATGACATGAACATTTTTCTTTCTTGTTAAAAATATTTTGGTAAAAATAATACCTAGAAATATACTTTTATAGTATTTTAATCAATTTGAAGTGTTAATTATTTATTTATAACATTAATTTTAAAACATTCCTGCTTTTTCACAACCTGAACTAATAGGTCAAAATTTGATTTGTTTCTTTTGAATTCCTTTCAGGATAACTTGGGCGTTACCTTGCTTAAACCTAAAAATATCAGTCATTAACTAGTGAAAGAAGCATTATTTTTTCTTTTCCAGGGAAGATAAAAATACAGGATATTTTAGCCTGCAGCTTCCTAGATGACTTACTAGAGGTAGACATTTTTAAAATATACTTTTGATTTTTGACTTGTCCTTTACATTTAATATTAATACACTTAATATTTCCTTATCCATTCAGTTACGTGATGAAGAACTTTCTAAAGAAAGTCAAGAAACAAATTGGTTTTCTGCTCCTTCTGCTTTGAGGGTTTATGGTATGTTGCATGCGTTTGGACTACATTTTCTGCATGAACTTTTCATTTACATGGCACAAAGAGGGGCCTCATAAATTTCTAGGTTTACATCAGAATTAATGGTCATTTTAGCAAAACCTAGTTAGGGGGGGAAATAGACAATTTCCTCCATTTCCCAGAAGTCCTGATTTTCACTACTTTTGTACCTTGCTCAGCCTTCTGCTACCACTATTTATCTTTGGGAATGATCCCTATCCTGAAATTTTTTCCCTTGCCATACAGATTTATATATATCCTCTTCCATTGTTTAAATAGTGCATCCATTGTCAAAACTGATATTATCCAAAACAAAAATAACATTGAGGGTCAAGGTTCATTCTCCAAGCTTGTAGGTTTATTTCCAAATGTTTCGTTACCAGGCAAGGTAACATCTTCAGTGGAGTTTAGGGAATATCAGTGTCACTGACATCTCCTAAATTCCGCTGAAGATGTTACCTAGCCTGGTAATGAAACGTTCGGAAACCAACCTACAAGTTCGGAAAACGAACCGTCACCCTCATCCTACACCTGAGCTACAGATATTTGCCACTATTGCAAAAATAACGTTCTAAGTAGAATGTTTATTTTAATTACAGAAATTCTCTCCAACAATAACAGTTGTACTTTTTCCTATCTTAACATATCTTTTTAAACTTCATTCCATGTCTTAATATAATTATTTTGAAATAATGTACTGTTCATATTTGTCATAGTGATATCCAAATTTTTTACCTTCTTTTCAATCTTAAAACCTGTTTTATTCATCAATTATTTGATCTTATATTTTCATATTTTTAACATCTTTTTCTTCTGTTTATTATTTTTAGAACCTGCTAATGCATCAAATTCTTTTAATTTAACCATTGATAATTCAAAATTCTTTAAAGAATCATCTAAAACCAATACCAATTCATCAACAAAGCCCTTATGTCTCTTTTTTAGTTTTTACATTCACATTCCCACATCTTCCTCTTCCTATTTTCCCCACAACAACAGAGGAGCATTTGCTCCATTTATATTCCATATTAAACATTTCTAATCCATAATCAGGCCAGAAGTTTAGAAAAGTTAATACTAGTAGCACCTTATTCAGTGTCATTCTTTTCTAATTTCCAATGCATCATTTGTAATTTTTGTTTAGTTTCTCTCTTTGCATCTCCTCCAATTGTTCTTCTGAACAGGATTCCATCTAAATCTCTGCTGTTTGAACGTAAACACACCTTCTAGTTTACCTCCTCCAAATAGGACCTTTTTCTGTTTTAATTTTTCAGGCAAAAATGTATATTCTTTCCTCTTACATAAAATTTGGATAGAAATTTTTTTCAATAAAAAATCTAACATCCATTTCCAATATTGTATTGAAATGCTGCTGCAGAATTTGCTCCCTTGTCTTCTTCCTAACAAAATGCACTAAAACATCCCTTGGAACATTTGTTGTTGTTGTAAATCTAGAATTTATTTTATAATTGTTACCAATTTCTGCCTATGTCTGGGCCAAGCTTTGAATAATCTTTTTTCTAATATCTTCTTAGACATGTAGAATAGCTTAATTCTCAAACAAAAATTCTTTCTCAATTCTAAAAAGCCAGATTACCTAATTCTTTTTTCAACTCTTTAGAACTTCTGTCTTACTCTCTAAAATTTCCACTTTATGGTTGGTTTGTTTTACCCTCTCTAGAAACTTGCTATATACAACTTTACATCTTTTAAACTTCTTGTTTCATCTTCTCTTTCATCTTTAAAAGTCTTTCATCCATTCTTTTTTCAAAATCTTATTTTCCATTTGTTCAAATAATTTCTGAAACGAATACTGTATAACTATTTTCTCTGGAGGCTGCCATAACAATCTACTCCTACCCTCTCCTGTTGTTTTTCTTGTAATTGCCATTATGTTATTATAATCCAAAAGTGAGAGTATCTCAAACAAGCACAAGGAAAAGGCAAGTTTCTCTTTTATTTCACTTTCTCTGTAACTTCAAACTGCAACAGTTCATATCACCATAGAAACAAAAGTCATAAGTCCTCATCTTATGTCCTTAATGGAGCCTGCCCATTGTAATCACAAGTTGTGACGGTCATTGAATAAGACACCATGATCACCTCGCTTAATGACCACCACACCTGCTCTTCCCAATGCAGTCATTAAGCAACTGTGTGGGTCGTTAAGTAGAGGACATGCTGTCTCAGGGGTGGGAGAGATCATGGGAGGCTAAGGCTCAGGCTTCAGTGGAACACAGTATGCCTCAAAGGCCTCCCCCATCCTTTGAGGCATGCTGTGTTCCACTTCCTGCTCCAGGAAGCCCTTTGCCCCTCAGCCTCACTGCAGGCCAGGAGGCTCCATCCCAGAAATGGTACCATTTTGGGAATGTCTACAATGAACTGTGGCTGTTCCAAAATTGCATTCACTTTCCAGAGAGTACAATGCAGCCTATGGATTCTGTGGGTGGAGCAGCCAGGAATCCTTAAATTCCATCTACACTTACTACTGTGGTGTAGTCTGTATGAACAATATGGTCAGCCATCCTCATTTCTTAATCACTTTTAGAAATAATTTATCTGCAGAACGCCAAGAGGCTGAGCAATACCCTTCCCACCCTAGGCAAAGATAAGATTCTTTTCTGTGTGTTAAACCTCTTTCAGGATTGTAAAGTGAAAAGAAATTTAGAAGATTTAAAGATTTAAAGATTAAAAACTTTAAGAAGACTTAAGAAAGTGTTTAAATGGATAAAGGGGACAGTTACTTTCTTATTTTTGTATTTTTATTACTTTACTCTTGTCTTTGACAAAAGTGTTTTGCCATAAATTTGAACTAAGCTATTTAAAGAAATCAGACCTTTGTAGGAATGCTTTTTGTTCATTGTTAAAGAATGCATCTAATTGTCAGACTCTACATAACAAAAGGTATGCTACAGGTAGTCATCTACATGTAGTCCTCAATTTAGCCTCTTTTTATTTTATAATCCCAAAAGAAGGGATAGGCCGCTTTCAACTCAGCTCCTAAGCTAATTGAAAAACCTTCCATTTCTGCAATTTATTCATGAGCAACCAACTGGAATGCTAGTGGGTTATCTCATGACCTCTCTTTGGTCCACGGAGATTTTCCAGAGCAACATACATCTTTCAGCCTGTATTCTCGGTAGTGGCATCTCTCCTTTCCTTTGAAGATGTCAGCCTGACATAATTCCTTACCAGAAATTTTTATATAGTAATCTAATAAACCTTGAGGTTTTGTCCACCAAATCTACTGTTAATTTTTCTTTGGATGCTATTGGTTCTATTTTGCATAAATACAAACAAATCTTAATGGGCAGAATACCCGAATAGCTTAATTAGGGCTGAACATATTCAGTGAGTGCAAATAACCAGAGCAGATTAAAATGTGGTAGTACACAGAACGTCTTGGAATGTAGCTTCTTGAACAGAACACAGCTTGCTGGCTAGATCTCACTGGTAGATTCCAGTGCTCCCACACCTTTTGTTTTATTACATGGGTTTCTAACATTCATAACAGATCTTTATAAAGTTCTCAAGACAAAAATTCCTTTTCCGTTCATGTATTGAAAATTAGAGGTTTTTCCTCTAGAAATCTAAAATGTTATGGCATATATTATGCTATGAAACTTGTATAATAAGCAAGCTGTATTCATCTTTTCTCATTATCTTTTAACTGTAAAATGGTACAGAAAGTGCATTTCTCCCTTTCATATTTCTCCCCTTTTCCCATCTTCTGCAGGCCAATATTTGAATCTTGACAAAGATCACAATGGCATGCTTAGCAAAGAAGAATTGTCTCGATATGGAACAGGGACACTAACCAACATCTTTTTGGATCGGGTCTTCCAGGAGTGTCTGACCTATGATGGAGAAATGGTATTCCCCTCATAGATATCAGTAGTATGCTGTGTTTCATGAAACAATGTTTGTTTTTTAATTGATCTCCTGTAGTTTCTAAGATTGTAACATAAAATGCATATTAACTAAATAGAATGAAAGAAACATTCACTTTTCACTGGCAGCTGAAACCCACACATGGTATTTTTCATAACTGACTTTGCATTCTTAATGAGAAGAAGAAATCTCATTGTGAAGAGAGGACAGTGAGTTCTTCATTATTTCTCTTTTTCTGCCAAAACCAGGAACAGTGAACAATTTATAATCTGAAAGTAACTGACATGAATACACAACCATAATGTGTCTAAAGTAGAATATAGAATTTCCTTTTAATATATACCATACTTTTAATTTTCTAGATGGAGTTTTGGACTTTGATTCTTATTAACTCCAAGAACACATCTTATAGAGAATGATTGTGACATACAATAGGATATCTACATGCTTTTTAGGAATTTTAAAATTGTATTCAGTTTCTGCTAGAAAATTTATTCTAAGCTCATATGAGATTAGAATCCGGTAGAAAGCTGCAGAACTATTGCCATTAACAATAATGATTCTTAAATGCTAAAAAAAATATAGCAAATTTCCTAATCAATTTTTTTAAAATGTCCTAACCTAATAACTGTTTAGCTTTCATCAGTGGAATGACAAGTAGCAATAGATTAATCTACTGTGTAGACATTTGTTTCTTTAATTTGAATTCTGAGCAGCTCCTTTGTAGCAATGATAGAAATCTATGGGGATGTTGCTTAGCCAGTTAAAAAAAGCAATTTCTGTTCACTTTTTCCCCCTTCAATGGCCATTTCTATTTCATGCTGACTTTCACTAAAAAGTAACTGCTCTCCTACAAGGAAATAGTCATCAATTATGGTTTGCTTGCAAAATCAATTTTAAAAGAGGACTATAATAAACATGATTGCATCTGCTTTTAGGACTATAAGACGTACTTGGACTTTGTACTTGCATTAGAAAACAGAAAGGAACCTGCAGCTTTGCAGTATATTTTCAAATTGCTTGATATAGAGAACAAAGGATACCTGAATGTCTTTTCCCTTAATTATTTTTTTAGGGTAAGTCCCTTTTTGTAAAGGTAGGTCATTCTTTTGTACATGTGTTGTTGTAACCATTGTGCCTTTGCTTAGAAACCTGCTGGTGATTACTTTAAAGTACCTCTATTTATTACAAGACTTTTGTCAAAATACAAACATTTAAAATTTTACATTAAAAAAATTTCAGAATTATTTTCAGAACATCTTACATTATAATACCATATTGCTGTGCTTGTAATTAAATATGAGGTTTTCTAAAAAAAATCAATAAGCCCAGCTTCTTTTTTGAAGAAAGAATTGCTAATAACCTCTAATGGTTAACAGAATATTTTTTTAGCTACTGCCAAGATAGAAGAGCTTAAATTGCTGTCTAATTATATGATAGCTTTTAGTGTAAATTTTAAATTGCCCTTTCTAATTTGTTTTGCTGACTTGACTGGGAAATAATTCAGATTAACAAAATTTACAGATGATGCTTAATAATCCCAGAAAAATAAGTAATTCACCAGCTACACTGATTAATGAATCAACAGTTTCACAGAGATCTATCAGTATAAATATTAAGACTGGAAATACTATTTTAGCCTTCACAAGATCAATATAAATGTTAGTTGACTTAATCTTTTTTTCTGTTTTCAGCAAACGGAATATTCCTAATTAATAATCTTTTTGGAAATGGTGATAATGAATGGTTTCACTGTTATATTCACAAGATATTAATACATTTTGTTAAGATTCAAGTAATTAAGCAGAATTAATTATTATTTGTAAAATCCCCCCAGCATGTCACCTAATATTGTTCCTCCAATTTGGTGGCTACTAAACAAAAATATTACATTGTGAATGATCCAAGAATAGGCTAATTCAGTCAAAGGTTTTTACTGTCACCTCCCCCAAACTCTGGAACCTTTTCAAAGCCTTTATAATAAACGCTCTGCAGGTTTAAACTACATCAGGAACTGTGGTTTTTTAGCAGCGTGAAGCAGATTAATTCCTCTGTAATAAACAACACTTTGGCCCTTCATTTTCCAATTATTTTTTTCTGCCAGCGTACACATAATAGTTAGGCTGAAAATTTGAGGCTAAAAGCTTATTTTAACAATGAGACATGCTGCTCTGTTCTTTTTTTTTTTTTAATGGGCTAAGAGTTAGGAATGATTGCAAATAGATTGAACAGATGGTCAGTCTTTTTTCTCTTTTTAAAATTGATCACATATTTTGTAGTACAAGACCTGAATGTAACCCATGCTATTCCTGAAAGACGTTAAACACAGATCCACAGCTTTGCAAATAATTGATATTGGCCAGAATCAATATCATTAATACTATATGCTTTGAATTCCAAGTTCACTCCACTGTGTTTTGAGCTAAATCTCTTGGTAGTGGGACATCTAGGTTCCTTAAATATTATGAACAGATAGATAATATTAGCTTTATTGTATAGAATATTGTAAAATACTATGTCCGATGCTCAAGTCAATGTTAATTGTCATAATTGCTACAGTATTTTGCACCTGTATATCTTTGCACTTTTGCATCTTTGCAAAATTGCCCAACTATTGCAATTCTAATAAAGCTTACTTCATTGTGTACATCCTCATTTTTAAAATGTTATTCATCTCCTTAATTTCTGTCCTTGTAGGCTATTCAAGAACAAATGAAAATCCATGGACAGGATCCAGTTTCTTTTCAAGATGTGAAGGTTAGAATTCTGATCAAAATGTATTTGTGTGCAATACTTAGTGAACTTACTTTTGAAGTACTTCTCTGATAGTCAGCAACATGGTTACATACACTGTATACTGGAATGTGCATATCTTATGGTTACATAAAGTTGATTTCATTGCAAAAGCAGAAATAGTTTTCTCGGGGTTGCATTCTGGCTATATTTGTTTGAATTACAGTATCTTTTTAAAAAAACAATATGAAGTTATACTATCTACTATTTAAGGTAATTATTTATTTAAATTTATTATAGTTTCCCACTCCCATAGACACTGGGCAGCTTACAAATACAAATGCAAAATAGTGAAAACCATTAAAAAATACAACCACATAGATAAAGAGATCTGGAGTATACCAACTCTGCCAGAACATACCAGGGAAGCAGAAATTATTGGAGATAGGTGGTTCCTCAGATATCCAGGCCCCCTGCCATAAAGGGCTTTGTAGGTAACAACTAGCACCTTGAATTGCACCCAGAAACCAACTGGCAACCAATGCAGTTCACACACCAGTGAGGACAATAGGCATACTAAGAGGTGCCCGTTAATGCTTCCAGTTTCATTTTATAACACTTGTAGCTTCTGATTGTCTTCAAGGGCAGCCTCATGTAGAGTGCATTGCAGTAATCCAGTTGTGGAGTGCAGAGTAGAACAGCGTAGGTAATCACCTCCACATAAAGGCTGAATTACTTTTATTGAGATTAGCTATCAGAATCTTGCAAATCTGGTTATGTCGTACCTCTTATCCCTTATACTTTTAATGAATCGAGGCATTTACCTAAGAAGCTTCCAACTGTTATCTCAGTGGTCTGCAGTTAAAAAATTATCCCTTGCCACCTTGTTAATGGAGCTTATATATTTCCATCCAGATCTTCCTTATTTATTGCATATTAGTACACATTGTATTTGTGCTATGTAGTCTTCTATTGTTCATAAGAACAAAAAGGTATAAGAAGGGAACATTTAGTTTAATTAAATAACTTGTTTTTTTATGGGTGTATAAGCTTATACCATGAGACTCTAATAGATACATTGTTAAATTTTATTTTTTCTAGGATGAAATCTTTGATATGGTAAAACCGAAGGATCCTTACAAGATTTCACTTCAAGATTTAATCAATAGTAGTCAAGGAGATACAGTCACCAGTATTTTAATTGATCTTAATGGCTTCTGGACTTATGAAAACAGAGAAGTTCTTGTGGCCAGTGATAATGACAGTACAACAGATCTTCTTGATACATGATTTAACAGTAATAGATTGTATTATTGGAGATATGCCCAACTGATACAGTGACTGCTTGATGCTGAATAGCAAATTCATTGCACATTTCACTGAAGTTTCCATCTAACTCCAGATGGATATCTTTTTTTAAAAAAAAATTGAAATGAAGCTCAGTTGAGGTTTTAAAAAATGCTTACTAAGACCTGTTATTAAATGTTAAAAAGAGCTGTTGGTAAATTAATGTTTATTTAAATAATTTCAGAACCTATAGTAGCAATCCATACTGCATTTAATCAAGTTATATCCTTCAGAAATTTTCTGAAATATTTCAGTTTTGTACTGTTGAATGACCTTTGCTAAAACAAAATCCAAAATCTATTATGTTTCTCTCTGTGTGTAATTACAAATGTTCAACCTAATTCTGGAAATTAACAAGTAAATAGTACCTGTCAGCTGGCCATATTGATGAAGTCAAATAACACTGTCATTTCCACAGAAGACTAATATATCAAGCAGCTATGTGTATAAGTCAGTCTCCCCAACCAGTTGTCATTCAGAAGTGTTGAACTTAGTTGTAGCAATATGGCTCTGTTAACTGTTTAGATCCCATGTTAAAGAATGTTGATTTAAAATTCCAAAAATACAAACCATGGAAAATTAAAATGCTTGGATAATAATCAGGTATGTATTGTCATTTTGCCTGTATTGGGTGCAGTTTTTTAAACTAGGTCTTAAGCTTATTGTGTTCTAACTAAATTTTGGTTTCCCTAAGCTTTAAAGATGAGTGACACAATAAATCTAAGACTGGGAAAAGCGCTGTTATGAAATGTAAAATGATGGTGCATAAATAAGCTAGGAGAATAAGTATGGCATGTTTTACAAACACACTGGAAGCCTTGAGTGTCTAAATATGTAATAGCAATAAATAGAATACAGTTTAAAAAAAAGACTCTCTTGTTAATTGTATACAACTGATCAAATCCTGCTAAACTCAGTGCAGATTAGATCTTGTAATCAGTTCCATAGGAAGAACATTATGGCACTGTTTTTGCTCCCAATATCAGATATCTAACATCAATTGTCAGTCCTGTAACAACATCCATGGACTCAACTGTCATAATTATATTAAATATACATTTTAATGCATTTACAAGAAAAGAAACATCTTATTTGCAAATTCTAAAAAATATTAAAAGGTAAGGCACAATGACTAGAAGAAACTCGTAACAAACCCTTCCCTATTCATTATTGTAGGAACATTTCTGACTAGCAAAAATTAGAGCAAGGTAATCAGTTTATTAACTATGTTGCCTTAGAATTTTTTATGTCCTATACAGTGATTTGAATAATTATGTTACACATTTTATAGCCAACAACTATATCATTTTGTAATCCAAAATGGATGCATATATTGAGAGAAAACTGTCCAAAATAAAAAGTACCAAATGAGCAGTATACTAGATGAGATTTCTCCCGATCAGATGACAATGAAGGCAAAAGCATACAGTATATTTTTTATCTTTGCCATTTTCATCCACTCTGTTAATACTATATAGTGTATTGCAGTTTCTTTTAAAATTCCAGCTAAATTTATACAAATGTATATATTTAAGAACAGACTGAAGGGGCAATGTAAACTACTGAAGTCATTACATCCAGAAAGTGCTTAGGGAACAGAACAACTTTGCTGAATACATCCCGTTATGCTACATGCACACAATCCATTCAGCTCTGATCTCTATCTATAAACTTCATGTTGCAGATGTTTTATGGATTGTCCTACAGAAAATTTCCGTTTACAGTAGATTTTCAGTGTTTCTTAGGATGAACAGATTTTTAGTTTGAAAATTCACAGTTGTCATAATAGGTGGTTCTTCCTATTAAAAATAAATATTTCCGAGATGTTAAATTTTACATGTGATTGACTTCAGTTTTTAAGGGATAGGTACATGTATGAAACTATGAACATACAGTACTAATAATTCATCATACTTCACGAACAGCACATTCATTTAAAATTTTGCTCAGTGTTTACATTCAACAATAATTCATCTAATATTGATGTAGACTAAGCATCAACTCTTTGGAATAGTGGAATTCTTTTCTATCACATTTTGTAAAGCCTGAGATTTAATATCAACCAACTGATACTCTTTAGACCCTTCTTTGTTGGACCTGCAACACTTTATCAATTTTTAGATGAATGTTAAGAGCATTATTTACTTTAGCAAATATTAACAAAACCACATGAATTAGATGACTGTTGGACTTTCATATAAACATGTGCAACAGTGCAATTAGACTAAATCATGAAGGTATTTATTTTCCAGTTAGTTTAAAATTTTCACCTAGCTTTCAGTAAGTAATGTTACAAAAACAAAACAGAGTTTTAAACAAAAAGAAACATAGTTATCAGTCCATAACTATCATGAAGGCACCAGGTGCTCAGGAAAGATCTTTTACTTCTGCATAGAAAGATCAAAATAGAACCCATTTATTTCCATTTTATAATAAGTGAAATAAATATATTGGTCTTTATTAGAGATGGACTGAAGAAACTAATAATAACTCTCTGATGGCCATATTTTAAAATAAATTACATGCCACTAAACATGCAAAAAAGGACCAACAAATGTTTGGCAATTCAAGAAATGTTACTATATGTCATTAAGCAGACACTACAGTAAAATCTCGTTTACTTTCTACAACAGACTGATGCTCTCCTTCACTTTCAAAATTGAGATTCGTGAATGTACTACAGGCTGTATCCCTTGGCTGGGCTGTCTGAATAGCCATTCCTTCTTGGCTCTGCTGCTGTTCTTGAAACCTCCTTTCCGCTTCCTCTGACAATTTGTTTTCTTCCTCTTCTTCCTCCTCCTAAAAGAATCGATATATTTTACAACAGGTTACTTCTCAACAAGCTTTAATCCTATCAAATACTTTAAAATATGCATCACTGTTGCAATCTATTGTAAATGCTCTTTCAAAAAATGCCCAGAACTGTAGGTCAGAAAATGTGTCTGAAGCTAGGGTGCTAATTGATGATGCAAGATACAGAATTCATATTGAATAAAACACTGTGGTTCAGATCTGAAAATGCATCTGCTATTGAAAAAAACTTCTGTACTTCTGGCACATAGGAAGGAATGTTCCCAGTCTAGGAAACATCTTCCTGCAGGAATTCCATTTCACTCCCACTCTTTCACTGTGGCTTTAACTTTTAAATGCTTTCAGTATTCATTTAATTATAAATTTTAAATTAATGTGTATTTTCCTTTTGATTTTAAACTCTTACTAGCTACTCTTGAGTGTTTATCAAAGCAGAAAGGTAAGTATAAATGAAATGAAATAATATTGGAACACTTTACGGTTCAACCAAAAACATTCCAATATTGAATGAAACGATAATACAACTATCATGGTTGTCAGCAGAAACACTGACAAGATCAAAAGTGTCTCTAAAACGGCTTTTGCGCAAACCATTCTGGGTTTGAAATAGCTGTTTATACCTGTTCAATAGCTGTGGGTCATACCCAAACTAAGCATGTAACTAAACATTCTAAGCAGAAGTGTTTAGAGGGGAAGGGGAGTAAGAATAGGAAAAAGCAATGGTTACTGAAGGTGGGGGGAGAAGGTGAAAAGAAAGGGAAATTATTGCAAAGATGGGTGTTGGGCGGGCCAATGAGATCTGCCACATTGAGCATTCTTAGCAACAGCTAAGAGGATGGAGGAGAATGACAAAAAGTATGGGGGGGTAGATCAGTGGAACATACTGCATTTATAACTGCTGCAGGAAAAAAAGGTGATGCAAACCAGCTTTGCCCTACTTGCTCAGTAAATAGCAATAGCACTTAGACTTATATACTGCTTCATAGTGCTTTTACAGACCTCTCTAAGCGGTTTACAGAGTCAGCATATTGCCCCCAACAATCTGGGTCCTCATTTTACCGACCTCAGAAGGATGGAAGGCTGAGTCAACCTTGAGCCTGTGAGATTTGAACTGCAGCCAGCAGTCAGCTAAAGTAGCCTGCAGTGCTGCACTCTAACCACTGTGCCACCTCGGCTCCTTCCCGCCATGATGCCTGGGAATTTTGTTTCATCTTAAACTCTGAGCAACAAAATGCCCTGGCTTTTATTTGTGGCAAATCACAGCTCATGCAGAATGATTCAGTAGCAACAAGTGCTCT
This sequence comes from Thermophis baileyi, assembly GCA_003457575.1. Taxonomy (NCBI): domain Eukaryota; kingdom Metazoa; phylum Chordata; class Lepidosauria; order Squamata; family Dipsadidae; genus Thermophis; species Thermophis baileyi. Next base: position 402,362 of record QLTV01003760.1, on the reverse strand, counting down.
GTGCTTCTTTCTGTTTTGAAACAAACATCATCTGTGTACATTCCTACTGTGAAGCAATTAAATTAATAATGTCATTTACAGAAAAAGATTTTGCAACATCACTGTTAAAAGGATTGTGTGTTTTTTTTAAAAAAACATACCTCCTTTTTCATTCTGTAGTATTCATCTATGGCATATTGGTATTTTGGTGTACTGATGCCCAAAACAGAGGCAATCTTTTCACCAAGGAAGTCGCACACTGAATAAATGAAATAAATGTGTTATTAATGCTCCAGATTAATTCTTGAGCATAGTTTCAATCAACATTCAGGGACCACTTTCACAATGAGAGAACTTTTAGACAACCACACAAATTCAACATTTTATGAGCACATTATAGTCATTCTCACAACATGATAGCCATGATGAGAATTATTAGCCATGAAATACCAATTTAGCAGAATGTGAGGCACTTAATTATCCAGGCACTCAAATGATGTAACTATGTCTTTTTTCAGGGCAGATGGTACATTTCCAAAGGAAACAGTGGATTGCAGCTACTACTATTTTTTGTCTCTTAAGAATGCCTATGTTGCTTTTATGATGCCCTGAGGCATTCCTTTAATTTGGGGGAAAATAAACATTTTTGTGACTAGTGCAGTATACCTCAGGGTCACCTGAGTAGTGCAAATGGGTATGGAGCTTTCTTGGAACTGTTGAAAGGACCGTGTTGTAGACTGGAGATAGATGATGTCGTATCCCTCCCCATCTGCATTTAAAAGACAAAGGCCACTCTTGAAGACAGCAAAGTCTACATTTTGGACAGAGAGGACTGCTGGTTTGAAAGAGGGATCAAAGAGGCTATGTCAAAATTAAACAGCCTTTTCTCAACATTTGCACTAAGGTGACCCTGAGGACACATAAACCTCCAAGTGGCCTCAATGACTCTCAAAAAGAATACAAATGACCAGCTGTCTGCAAGGAATATAAATCCTTCTATTCCCCACCATCCAGCCAGAGCTGAAGAAGCTTCTTGGATGAGAAGTGAAAAGTCTTCAAAGAAAAACAAGAGTCCAGTTGCCTCTTGGAAAAAAGCACCTTTGGGACAACCATGACCTGGATGATGACTGAGAATTAAGAAATTCTGACCTTGGAGTTTTGTTTTGACTATCAGACCTGAATGCAGTACACCTCATAAACCTTTTACCCAAAAAGTAAATTGGGACTCAGAATTTATTCCTGATCTAGTGCAAATTATCCAGTGAACTTTTAGAATGATCTGATTTTACTTCCATCTTTCTCAATTTCAAACAACTAATGAAGCAAAGCAGAAGGTATATTTATAGGAACTAAAGGGTAGATTTCACTGAAATATTTTTTCACATCAATGTACAATTTACTCATGCCAGTTTATGGTGAAAAGTGCAGACTGAAAGGTTTTTGTTTTATAATCTGCTTCAATTTATTCTATGAAGACAAATAGCATTTAATGCCAATTTTAAACTTCAGTGAACACTGAACAGGCCTGGTGACTAAGGAAATTAGTGTTTTCAGAACTTCCTGAATGTCTTCTCTTGGCTAAAGAACAAAATTTAACAGTGCATGGAATTATTTCATCAATATTATTTCCCCTTCAAGAAACATCATTCAAGAACATCATTCAAGCTCCCATGAATTTATACTACTATTACACTGGCTGGCCTATGTCATTGGATTCTTATCAACTTATTGCCTGTGTATGCACACGGAAACAGAACAACCTCATACCTGAGAGTGTTGATGTAGCTACTCTTAGCATCTGAAACCACAAATAAGGACCCCACGTTAGTGTTGCCTGCAATAAAGAGTTGAATTGTTTATTTATGCCACAAATTTTATTTTAAGAGAAATCCACTGTACCTCTTTCATTAATATCCCATGTTACCCTTCTGAGTTCAACATAATATCAACAGTATTCAGATGCCCATCCTGGCATCAATTAAATCAGATGCTTTTTTAAAGCATGCTTTTTTAATATTAATTTAATATTAGTACATAATATTAATTTAATCCTAATACAATACTAATGACATTTCCTGAATCAAGAAAATATGGATCTTAAAAAGAAATATTCATATTCAAATCATTTACACTTGTTGATTATGAGCATCAATTTCTACAAGGTGTTCCTATCTTAATATATTTTGATTTTCTTTTGCTTTCATATCATGTTTCATACTGTTCTAGAGAAGCATTCCCCAACCTTTCCAAGTTGGGAGGAGGGGGAAGAGGGGATAGTTTTGTGCGAGAGCAGGCTCGCGCAAGTAGAGCTGAGAGCGCCGGCATCCGGCGCATATTCACGCAGCCCAGTTGCAAATAGGCCACGGGCCACAGGTTGGTGACCCCTGTTCTAGAGTGTTCAGAGAAGTTATTCAGAAGTGAGTAGGAGAAAGCTATTACACAAAGGAAATTCTGTTGCCCCATTTTATGATCTTTTTTGCCACAGTTGTTGAATGAATCACTGCAATTGTTGAATTAGTAATACGGCTCTTAAGTGAATCTGTCTACCCCATTGACTTTGCTTGTCAGAAGGTCACAAAAGGTGATTACATAACCCCAGGATACTGTAACCAGCATAAAAATGAGTGGAGGGAAGTCAGAAGTCACTCTTACTCCCACTGCTTTATTGCTTCACACAGGAGTGAAATGCTACCGGTGTCAGGGTTCCAAATAGCATCCAATTTTAAATCAGAGTCCGAGGCAGAATATTCCTCAAAGTTCCAATTTATTAACAGAGCCATGTTGGCACATCTAGGAGAAACCCGAATCTGAAGCTGCAGGGGTTTCTCCACCCAGTTGAAAGTTCAAGCCCTTGTCCCCACACCCTCAAGTTCATTACGTTAACCAATCTTCTTCTGCCAGCGTGGCAGCTACTCCCATCTTCCGTGCAAGTGCAGGACAAAGGATGACCTTGACAATCTAGAAGGAATTTGTTATGGCTACATACATACATCACTCATGCAATGACCCCTCCAAAGTCCCATAGCAAAGAATACATTTTTAAAAGCATAAAGTATGGCAGGCCAAAGACTCCGACTATAATGGCTTCAGCCTGACAGGCGGCCTCCCCTCAGGAAAAAGCCGTGTCCTACAAGAAAAGACAGAGAATAGCATAGGGGGTTAATTCGCCATCCTTAACCACCCCTCCCCCCCCCAGGGGGGCCCTTTGGCTTGTCTGGATATTTGTCGTGGAATTGCTTTACTAATTTATCAGCTTTTACATTCCAACTCTTTACCCAAGTAGCTTCAGACAAAGGGTACCCCTTCCAATGGATTAGGTATTGTAATTGACCCCTAAACATTCTGGAGTCTAAAATTTTCTTCACCTCAGAGTGTGTCTCCCCTTGTATTACTACAGGGGGAGGTGGTGGGTGAATGTGTGTCTG
>QLTV01003760.1:370988-390112 GCA_003457575.1 Thermophis baileyi | reverse complement strand
TTGGGCGGCATACAAATTTAATAAATAATAATAATAATAATATTTATTATAAATTAAATTGAAAGTTAATTGTCCGGAAATCTCTGCCTTTCACATGTGATATTTCTACTTAAATTAGATTTAAATTAAGGTAATAATTCTGAAACAATAACTCCATAAAAGATTACGTGCTGATCTCGTATGTTTAGTAATTTAGATTTCTACAGCCACTCAACTAATTATGCATTCTGGGCGGTGTAATGTACAAAGTAAAAAACAACAATCCAATGCAGTATCATAAAAATCCAAAAATAAAAAAGATTATCACGACATAGAATAGGCATATGCTATAAGCATACAAAACCAATCAAGATAATGAGTTCAATCTATGGAGGAATGAAGGTTCTTGACTGAGTTTTCAATCAGTCACCATCTCTTGCTTAATCTATTGCAATGGAAAAAAAAAGATATGTGGGGAATGACCTTGGGAGACTAGGCAAATAAATGCTGCTAAGGGAATGGTCGGATAAGAGGCAGCATCGCCTGAAGTTAGATAGTGGATGGGGCAAGAGGCTCAGAAGAACCGTCCTTAGTTTCTTGGCCTGTATAGGAGACTAGGGAGGGGGTGTGCATGGAGATGCATTTTCAGACTTGCAAGATTTTGTCAGCATAGTTTTTGGGTTTCCTACCCGATTTGCCTGCAAGGCTGGGAGCAGAGAACAGCTCACAACAAACCATAAAAATATTTTTTAAGATGTAATACATCAACCAAGGCATCTTAATCCTATGCCATACAGCTACACCTATCCTGGGCTAACATCTGGGGGAAAAGCCAGATCTTCACAACCTGCCAGAAGGCCAAGAGAGTCAGGGCCTCGTGATGTACTGCAAATAACCCCAAGGCAATTTATAATCAGAAGGGCAGGAAGATTAGGTGGAGCTTACAATGAAATGAAAGTTATTTGACTTAAAGCCTACATGAAATCATTCCATAAACCTTGAAATCCTTTCCTTCAAATTCAGTATTATTATTATTATTATTAAATTATAAATAAAATATGTTGCTGCTTTACTATTATTTTATTTTAGATTTTTTATCCCACCTTTATTATTTTTATAAATAATTCAAGGCAGCAAACATACCTAATACTCTTCCTCCTTCTATTTTCCCCACAATAACAAACCTGTGAAGGTGAGTTGGGCTGCTTAGGTATAGTTGATACCAGCATGCTTTACACAGCATATTTTCTGCGAGGAAAGAGGCCTTAGTAAGTTTTAAATATACATTTTGTCAGAAAAACTGGGGATTATACAGAACGTAATCCTACTGTGTTTCCACAAAAATAAGATCCGGACTTTTATATATTCAAGCCTATATATATAGGCTCCAAAAGACGCATTAGGGCTTATTTTGGGGGAAATACGGTACCGGAGATGGCGAGGGACTGGCCCTCGCTGCCCCGGCCCAGTCCAGCCGGGAGCCCCACTCCCCCAGCATGTGCACAAGAGGCGGCGAGCATGTGGGGGCTGGATCACGTGCCTCCCCTTGTGCCTCTGCCTCTGCCTGCTGCTTGGAGTGCCGGGCCAGCAGTCGCAGCACTCGGACTCACCTGCACTGTGCGGCCTGCACAGCCCCAGAGTGCGCCAGCCAAGGGGCCAGCAGGCTGCAGCTGCTGCTGAACACCATCAGCCCCCACACGCTCACCGCCTCCTGTGCTGGCCACCCCTACCCCCCAGGGTTGACGATCTTAACTGGGGCTTATTTTGGGGGTGAGGCTTATATTACGAGCATTCTGAAAAATCATGCCAGGGCTTATTTTCTGGTTGGATCTTATTTTCGGGGAAACACGGTAGTAATGGTATCATTCACCAGAACAGAGGGAGGAGTAAAAGAAAGAATATTTGGTTGCAAATTTTTTCGGCTATAATAAACGCCAAAATAGAACAACAACTGGAACATTTGCTATATAGTTACTCTAATTTTTATAATTGAAGTCAGAAAACATATTTACAAGATATGCTAAGATAGGGTTTGCCTTAATTATATTTTACAGTAATGTAGCAAACCATAACCAATATTTTGGTAATCCCCTTTCTTTCACTAAATATTTCAATTATTATGGTGGTCAGGCATTTGAATTTAAAAAACAAAATAAAAACAGAACTGGTTGAAGAGTTGGAGACATCATGAATGGTATGAGAAATGGGTAGCCTCCCCCAAATCTTTGCTTTTCCCATTCTACTCTACACCCAACTGTAACAAGATAATAAAAAAGCCAGGAAACAGAGATACTGGAATTAGAAAGGGTCCATTTTGTATACTGTAGTTTCTTCCTTCTCATTCCTGTGACAGGAGACAAGAAGTAGAGCTGAGTGAAATGATTATCTTCTTCCCACCAGGCCAGTGACAGACACTTAGATATACAGACTTAACACAGACCATGGTTAATACATTCTCCAAATTGTATAGCATGCTAGACAATATAATAATATTAATAATAGCAATGCAATACTTATTGGATTGCACAACACAAATTATCTTTGGCATCTGAAAACTATGGCTAATAGACAAATGTATCCAAAATATATGTAAAGCATGCTTGTTTTAGTTTTAAAAGTCACTTCTAATACATCCATTACATGTACAGCAACTGTTGACACCCCTTTGCCAGGTTTGTGCAATTAGCTGAAAGCCGAAACTGGTCTTCATTTAATAATTGAGCAGGCTGATTTGTAACAGGGATTTGCTTACAGAGTTACAAGAAATCAAAACAGTGAGTGTAAATAATACAGTATCAAGGTAGCAGAAAAATGTGTCTATCAATGTTACATAAATAAGCAATATTTATAACTATATTTATATGAAAAACTGGTACTACTAATGAATTCATCCAGTCTAAGAATTTCTAGATCTTCAGGCTTTGTAAATCAAGATTCAACTATATCCAGAATTTGTTTAAATGAAGCCTGTGCACCTAGCCGCTAGCAATGGAAAATACATATTTACTACTGATTCTATTTTAAGGCCTAGTTATTTTGTTGGCAAATTAGTACAATCTTGTTCTCTATAGCATAAAGTTTCAGATTTATAAAAAAGTTATTTAGATGTTTGAGAATATGGTTTAAAAAAAAACAACACCTGCCATATTACAATTCTAAGACCTATACCACAACATACTGCCAACCTTTTATGAAAAGGTATGGATAAGAAACAGCATAGAACAACTTTCTATGTATGTTACAATGTATTATGAAGCAACACTGCAATAGTAACAATAATAACAATTAACTTCCCCAGTTCCCTCCATTTCCATAAGGTAATCCATACTGATACTTTCATATTCATCACACTATTCTATTTTGAGATAGGCAATGTTGGGCACAGCACAGAAAAATGATAAGTAGTAAGCAAAAAATAAAATAAAAATGAAGGTGGGATATAAGAGAGAGAGAGAAAAAATGATAATATTTAGTTAAGCCAGCATCATTTGTTGTACCTCTCTGTATCTTTCTATAAATGTAAACTACCTTTGTTTCTACTGCATGCATATACTAATTCTGACACTACCTTTTGTTCTTTAAACTTCTTATTTTTCTCTCTGGAAGGCTTCATTAAATCCAACCAGCCTTTACTTTAAAGTCTTTCCCTTCCACTCAACCAATTTATTCTTCCTTCAGATACTTGTCCTGCGATTTGATCTTTGTTTATTCTCTCTGTATGATCAGGCAATTTCAGTATACTTCTTTTGTACCAATCACTTATTTGTTCTTCACTCTACTGTTTCTTATACACACAATATATATTCATGGTTCCTGGAAGCTGGCTTGAATGGGTGACAATACGCTTCAGCTGAACCCTGGTAAGACAGAGTGGCTATATAGGTATGCAGAGCCTCAGGATCTAGAGCCGTGATGGCGAACCTATGGCACGCGGAGGCATATCTGCCAGCACACGAGCCGTTGCCCTAGCTCAGCTCCAGCACGCATGTGCGTGCCGGCCAGCTTATTTTTGGCTCACGTGGAGGCTCTGGGAAGGCGTTTCCAGCCTCTGGAGGCCATTTTCACCCTCCCCAGGCTCCAGGGAAGCCTCTGGAGCCTGGGGAGGGCGAAAAATGGGGCTACCGGGCCCACCAGAAGTTGGGAAACAAGGGAGCAGGGGGGGTCATGCACACATGCGCAGGGGGGCGGGGCATGGGGGAGCATTGAATTATGGGTGTGGGCACACACACGTGCGCACTTTCGGCACCCGAGGAAAAAAGGTTCGCCATCACTGATCTAGAGGCTTATCATCTAGTTTTGGATGGGCTTGCACTACCCCAGACAGATCCTGAGTTCAACTTGGGGGTTCTCCTAGGCTTATGACTCCTGCTCAAAGAGCAGGTGGCAGTCATGATTAGGAGTGCCTTTGCACAACTTCGTGTTGTGTGCCAACTGTGCCCACACCCATAATTCAATGCTCCCCTGCACCCCTCCCCCCCTGCGCATGTGTGCGCGACCCCCCTCCCCCGTTTCCCGACTTCCGGTGGGCCCGGTAGGCCCATTTTCTGGATTGTGAGGACCTGTGTTCAGTCACTCATGCCTTCATCATCTCCTGCTTAGATTATTGCAATACACTCTTCATGGGGTACTCTTGAAGAGAATTTGAAAACTACAATTGGTCCAGAATGTTGCGGCGCAGACAGTTTTGGAGGCTCCTAGGGTAGCACATGTAACATTACATTAAAGCCTTACAATAAAATAGAATTAGCTCATCTGGTTCACTTGTTACTGTTTCTCTATCCATTTTCTCATCCTCAAGAAATGTTCTACCAAAGTACATAAATTCATCTATTTCTTTTAATCAGTTCCCCAAAGAGAGAGATTCCAGAAAAGAGCAAGAAACGTACATGGGTAATGCTAGTTCTTTCTGGCCAACTCTTCCTCCCCCACCTCCTCTTCTATCTGTTGGATAACAAATTTTGTGGAAGCTCCCTAAATTTGCATTATTTTATGCAAAATACTTTGATACATGTGAGCCAATCTATATGCTACTAAAACTCTCTTCTCTGTAAACTTTAACTGTATGAAATGGTGCATAATAGGGCAAAATGTTTAGTACCTCAAATGAGTACAAAATGCATCCAAAATCCAAGACACGTAGCACCAATGGAATTGAAATTTGGCAAATTTTAAAAAACATTTTATGAATAAAATTATCATAAAGCACTTTATGACATAATACAAAATGTCATAAAACCTTTCCTGTGGTCAGCTCCTGATGTTTGACAATGCTATACAGTTCAACATACAATTCAACATATTTTCAAGGCAGATACATCTCTGATTATCTTCCTGAATTTTTAAATAATTTTCCAGTGAAAGCAATGCTCTGCTATTGTTAAAGACACTGAGGAATCTGATAAGAAATAATGACCCTAGAAGTCACAGGTTGTCTGGTCAGTTATAAATGTAGGATGCAAAACACAGGATGCAATTATAATAAACATTTACTACAGCAACCAAACTTCCAAAAATTACAAGATTCCCCCATGGACTGACAAGCAAGATTCCTCACTTGATTACAACATACAGAAAGTCCTCAACTTATGACCACAATTGGGCCCAAAATTTCTGTTGCTCAGCAAGGCAGTTGTTAATTGAGCTTCCCTATTTTATGGCTTTTTTGCACTCTTGTTAAGCGGATCACTGCAGTTAAGTGAACACACAGTCGTTAAGTGAATCCAGCTTTCCCCCCATTAACTTTACTTGTCGGAAGTTGATTGGGAAGGTTACAAATGGTAATCACATGACCCTAGGACAGTGCAACTGTCACAAATACGCGCCAGTTGCCAAATGCCTGGATTTTGATCATGTGACCATGGGGATGCTGCAACAATCCTGTGAAAACAGATAAACCTCCAAGTGTTTCAATGACCCCAAGCAATATAAATCCTTCCATTCCCCGCTATCCTGTCAGAGCTGAAGAAGCTTCTTGGATGAAAAGCTAAACATCTTCAAAGAAAAAACAAGGAAGTCCAGTTGCCTCCTGAAAAAGCACCTTTGGGATAACCATGACCTGGATGACTGAGAATCTCTACAGAATCCTGTGAAAACCCATCATGTCCCTTTTTTTTTTCAGTGCCATTGTAACTTCAAACAGTCACTAAATGAATGGTTGTAAATTGAGGACTACCTGTACATTTTTACAGAAGAGATTAGAATTGGAAACTGAAAAAGGAACCCCTGGAGGCATGAGGATAATTTGGAAGAAGCAGATCTTTCACAAATCAAATGCTAAATATCAAGCACAGAGGTTATGTTTAGAAGCTTGGATTATTTCTTTTTAAGCATCTTCACTTCCTTAAGCATTCCTGACCTGGAACTACATAACCGCTCCCCAAAAAACGCCTGCCTGCCATGCAACACCGCACAGCTGTCATATATACCCGTCTTCTCCCCCTCGGTCCTTCTCCAGGCGTGTTGAGCTACAGCTCCCACCAACAGATGACAAGGGCTGCATACTTCAACATTTAACACATCTGGAAGGTAGAAGATCAATCAATGCTCATTTTCCTGCGGCCCCAAAGCAGGAAGGATACCGCTCAGGGAAGAAGGCCCTCTCGCCTTCTGCCCCAGAGGAAAAAGAAAAGGAACAGAAAAGGTAGCTTCACCTCCGTCGCCCCTTGTCCCAGGAAAGGTTGAGGCGCGGCGGACGAGCCACGGAAGGAAAGAGCCAGGCGACCCATGGATCCGGCGCGGGTGGGGGGAGGAAAGGGACACTCACCTGTTCCTGATCCATGGCGTAGGCAGCGGCGGCGGCAGCAGCGACTGGGGCGCAGTATAAGGAAAGAGCAGAGAGCCCCTGCTCCATAGTCCCCCCCCTCCCGTTTCCGACTGAGAGACCTTCCCCGCGACGACCGCGCCAGGCAGGTCAAGCCCTCCTCCGGGGCGGAGGCCCCGGGAAATGAGCTCACAGAGGCCGGTGCGCCCCCCCCCGCCGGTCACACCCCCGTCTTGGTGGTTGCTAGGATACCTCGTAGAACTCTCTCTCTCTCTCTCTAAGGTGCCCTGGCGACAGGCGTCTATCGAGCCAGAGGAGGTGGGCCCGCCTATTGGTGACCGAGAGAAACCGGTGGGGGGGGGGGCTGTCGCATGACATCCGGATCTGGGCCTTCGTTCGGTGAGAGCACGGCGAGGCACGTGACTGTCCCCGGTTGGAACGTTGTACTGTAGCTTATAAACCGGTTTCAGAAATTTTTCCCACGTGCACTGAAACAAGGTGCAAATATCCCCCGACAACATCTTTTTTCTCTTCATTTAAAGTTGCCGTCATCTTTCATTAGCCCACACTTTAGGCGGCTTCAACAAATTTTAACTAGTCACAAACATGACCCACTTCAAGGCCACTAATGGTCATAAAGCAAACCCTAGGAAATGAAATTGCCATTTCCTGCTGACCATTTTAGGTTGCTGTCCTCACCTCGGCAATGGAAGAGTACAAATCTTTTTGAACTCCAGATCTTCTCTGGTATAAAGCTACTAATAACCCGAGTTCACATCTTTCAACCTGGCTGCTTCCCATGAAGCCATCAGATGTCTAGACTAACACTGATGATGTTACCTAGCGTGGGTAATGAAATGTCTGCAAGAAAACAACCAAGCTCAGAGAGCACCAAGGACCCCTCATGTCTTACAGACTTGGATTTGAAAACCTATGTTTAAAATTGCTGGATTAAACAATTCTTTCACTATACTAGTCTCCCAATCTCACTTCTTTCTACCGATCTTTACCAGCTTGCAAAGAATATCAGAATAGATTGTGAATTTGCATGTGTTGGATTTCTAGACGCAAAATTAAAAATTAAAAGAATGTTCTATGTTGTATAATATAAAATCCACTTGATAAGTCATACATATTTCCGTGCTCAGACACAAGCCTTTGGAAATGGGAAAACCAAATGGATACAAATACAGGACAGTCTGTATGTTAACCATAATGTTTTTTCCCTTTAGAAAACTTGTGGGTACAATATCACATCCACCCCATATTTAATAGAACAAAATAGTATGCCTATTACTATTAGCCATATATGAGAAGATGTATACATACCAATTACATAGTTGGGCTTTTGCAATTTGCTAAATCAAAATCAACACTATGAATTAGCATTTTGTTAATCCAGCTGGTATTGATTTTGAGGAAAGCGAAACAAATTTTTCAGATAATGTGACAGCATTCTAATTTATATCAAAGGGTTTAGTCAAAGTTGTGTTCAAATGTTTTTGCTTTCTATATGAATGGTATTTTTATTGTGGGTGGATGTAAAGAAGAACAAAGGATTTGACATAAACACAGCATCATAATTTAGCCTGGAACTGAAGTTAAACATGAAGATATAATTTATCTGAATACCCCCTGCAACAAATTTATACAAAGAACATTTGCTGGAGACATTGGTTCTTCCAAATTACCTGATAGCAAACTATCAGGAAATAAGACATACCATTTTATTATTGCTGCCCAAACTTACCTCAAGGGACGTTAAAACTGAGAAGACTGAAATTCATTCTTGAAGCACACGGTCAACAGTAAACACTTCCTTGCAACAGACTTATTTCTAAAGTTTGTTGTAAGCACAAAAATCAGCTCTTAAATTTACAACCAGGAAAGTTTATTTTACAATATATTTGTGACAAACTGGCATTGACCAAAGATTTGAATTGTTTACAAATATAACAGTTGCCATTTGAAACAATTAAAAAGTTCCTCTAAATATTAAATTTATACATGATTTATTTTTAAACAGGTCCAAGAAAATACTAAAACTGAAACATTAATAAACTGAAGTCAAACTAGAACCACTTTCTAGACCTAAAGACTGGAAAATCTCCAAACTGATGTTTTAGAAGTATAATGCTGCATTAAAGTTCTCCATAGCAGAAAAGGAGCTCTCATTCTTTTTAGAAATACTCCAGCAAATAATGGTCAATCAAGTCAGTTTATTAAGGCTGCTTTTACATGTTATTGAATCCCATCATGCCTTTTATATTTCCAGCAGCACCCTGTTGAAACTGGCGCATCATTGACTGCAATCCTGCCATGCCACCTGTAATGAAATATTAAACTTAAATGTTATTTTTAAAAGTTTAAATGTTAAATTTAAACTTATTAAGCTTAAGCTTCTTAAACTTCTTTAAATGTTAAATCTACTGCTTCTTAAATAGCAATCATTCAGTATCTCGATTCAAAACCAGTTGCAAAGAACATTCAGTGGAACAATGAAGTGCCCATGCAAACTAGAATGCATAAACGTTTCTACCAATACTGATAAACTCTTGTACATTTTTTGAATTCCAGACATTATGATACATAAAATGAAATAGAAAAAGAAATAAAAGAAACCACTTTAAAAAGTAGATATGGTAAATATTAAGGAAATAGAGAAAAATAAATGAAACCATAACTGGGGGGAAGGTGTTGCATCTAGCTCTCAAATAATCTAGTTGTTATGAGATCTCTAATAAAGTAAGATTGTGCATAATATCAAGACAATCTCAGTTTAATTTATTTACTGAAAAATATTGTGAATTTTGTTTTTCATCCCAGCATACTACAATATGTACTGCACCATAAATATAATTTTGTCATAGCAAAATGGCTGAGTTCAGTCTCCGAGATGTACGGAAGGTAGTCTTTAAATATTTTATTAAACTGTTAGGAAGCAGTACCTTTCCAGCCCACTCCTGCAGCAAGAAAAGAAAAAGCACAATTACCCATATGATGAAGAACTCTAGGATCCATCATCTTTGCCATCTGTTGGTTCAGTTTTGCCATCTGGGATGGATTTACATTCTTCGACATATCACCTCCTTAAAACAAAGAAAAAGAGGAGAGAGGAGAAAAAGAACAGTAATGGAGTATTTCAAAATAGCCCAAAGCATACACTCTGCTAGAGAAAAGTTCCCTGAAGATGGGCTCCAGCACAAGTTCGAAAGCTCGGAAGATTAAACCTCTGATCCCGGTGACCGACCCAGATTGGATCCTACAATATTATCCTAGGACATGTATACAGTATTCACCTTCATTAATATTTCAAAATAGTAATGAAAATTCTCTTAGCCTCTTCTGATTGGTATCTGGCAGCGAAGCATTTTAAATACTGTGCAGGATTAAAATCAGCCTCACAGTCTGAGTGGTTGCTAGAGATAGCAGTTCACAGAAGCAATGTAAACAAATATTGCAGCTTTTCATGTGTTTAATATCAATGATAGTTTTCTGCAGAAATTTCATAAATGTATGAAAATACTTTTCTTTCTGCAACAAATTTGTGCAGATTAGCTGTCTGTTATTTCTAGACCTAATTACTACATGTTTCCACTAAATGTGTTAATAGCTTTTCAAAAGTTAACTTATATGTACCAAATTTTAATACAGTTAGAAATTATAAATTATTTTCTAGAATTTATGGGCTACATCCATAAATGACTTATGTAGTAAGACTTCACGTCTCTTTTTCCTTTCCATGTGCCTCTCAATCAATCAATTTTTATTACAGTCACAGACCAGCATTACATGCCTCTCAAATCTGCCCTGTGGAGGATTCTTCAATCTTTTTGGGCAGATATGTGATAAATCCTGAGGGACAGTAACAAAGAAGACATCTGTCCCACCATTAAACGCTGCTTTTCAGCAGATGGATCTCTTATATTCAGTTCTATGAGTCTAGTATTAAGCAACTGAGTCAATCCAGAATGCCCAATATAAGTAAGTCCTCTACCTACAACCGCAACCGAGCCCAAAATTTCTGTTGTTAAGTGAGACAACTGAGCCCAAAATTTCTGACAGTTGTTAAATGAGTTTTGTCCCATTTTATGACCTTTCTTTCCACAGTTGTTAAAGGAATCACTGAAGTTGTTAACTTAGTAACACGGTTGTTAAGTGAATCTGGCTTCCCCATTGACTTTACTGGTCAGAAGGTCGGAAAAGGTGATCATATGACCCTGGGAAATTGCAACTGTTATAAATATGAACCAGTTGCCAAGCATCCGAATTTTGATCATGTGACCATGGGGATGCTGCAATAGTCATAAGTGTGAAAAACAGCCATGTCACTTTTTTCAGTGCTGCTGTAACTTTGAACGGTCACTAAATGAACTGTTGTAAGTCAAGAACTACCTGTATATGCATGTATAGTAGATATTCAAAATATGCATTGATTCTCACCTTTAAAAAGTCCTTTAATGCCTCCCATCTTTTTCACCATTTGTGCAAATTTTGTGTACTGTGTCAGGAGTTCTTGAACATCTCTAGTTGAAACACCAGAACCTCTTGCTACTCTTTGGATTCTTCCTGGTTGCTTACTGAAAACTTTGGCTCCGTCTGTACTATCTAGTTCTATAATTAAGAGAAGCAATGGATAAAGGAGGAATTATTCATGGATAATAGTGTCAAAAAGTCGAGGTGTCAATTTAATCGACTTTTTTTTAAAAAAAGATAATTTCTTTCAAAATTCTGTACCTGACTGGTACTGTTCTATGCCTTATATAAGCCATACACCAGTTTTAAAAATGAAGCAAATACTACAGATTCAATATAATTAATAAGGTTGTAATTAAATCTGCTGAAGAAAGTAAAAGTATAGGTTGGGATTTAATTTGTATTAGTGAAGCTCCTAATAATGAAAGATGGGGTATCAGAGAAAATGGATACCCTATTCCTCTTCTCCAGAAGCAAGTCTATACTCATGTTGGTTTCCCCCAATAAACAAAGGGAGCCTTCTAGCCATAGAAGGGAAAATCTGAATCCTGTTCAATGTTTAAATCATAATGAATCACAAAATGAAAAACATACAAATATATATATCTTTTGGATTTTTCATTATTCTGACAATAGCATAAACAAGTTTCAACCTTCGTAATTCAGTTATTCTAGAAATGTTACCTTGATCATTCATACTGTCCATTATCGTCATCAATTTTTTTAGCCGTGCCATTGATTCCTGTTCATTGCCTTTACTCATGAAATCTGTTCCAAAACCAGGGATCATACCCTATAATAATTTCAAAAAAAGTGTTAAAAGCCACTTCGAAGTGAGTATTAATGCATTAAGTGGTTTTTAGACAACTAATCTCATTATAGTTACCAGTATTTGACTGAAGGGCCCCATTTTCATGATGTTTTGGAACTGTTCATACATATCTCTCAATGTGAATTGACCTGAATGGTTAAAACATTAAACTGTAATTATTAAACTTGTACACTGTAAATCAGATGGTTCATCCCATCTTTCAAAACAAAATGGACAAGACAATTAAACTGCCAAACACTGCTATATTAGCAAAGTTTGGGGCATGGCTTACCATGTTTTAGTTTCTCTATGAGAGCCTCATTGTCATCTAATTTCAATTCATTTACTTTATCTATCAATCCTTCAATATCTCCCATGCCTGTAATATAAAATACACTTCTTTAACAACTAAAACATAATCCATTACAACTCCGGGGGGGGGATCAATTTTAGCAATTAAATTTTTGCAGTGAGCAATACATACCAAGAAGTTTACTGATAAAAGGCTGCGTTTTAAAAGGTTCAAAGTCATCTATATGTTCGCCAGTTCCAATAAAAATGATTGGACTTTTAGTTGCAGCAACTCTGTAGTGAAACACAGGTTTATACTTTTGTATCTTGGCCTCAAAACAAAAGATTTAAGAAAGGAATAGAATACCTCTTGTGCATTAAGGTTTTAAAATTTGAAGAATTCACTCAACCCTGATAGTTTAAAAACTCAGTTTTTCCTCCCACTTCCAACAAAATACAGTAAGCAGTGAAGAGACAGTAGTTTTTCTTGCTTCAGGTTCCCCAAAAAGCAAAGCTAAAAG
Organism: Thermophis baileyi; assembly: GCA_003457575.1. NCBI lineage: Eukaryota > Metazoa > Chordata > Lepidosauria > Squamata > Dipsadidae > Thermophis > Thermophis baileyi. The sequence continues at coordinate 377,274 of QLTV01003760.1, read as the reverse complement.
AGCTGGAAAAATCTATCAAATGCAGGATCAACTCTGTCTTTTCAGAACTCTTTATTTTATGCAGCTATTTATGGGCACCACACAATGTTGCTTGGCCTATTATTAAGTAAAAAGTACTTACGCACTCAATGCTCCACCTCCCTTGGCATGGCCATCAAGTTTTGTCACAATTACAGAAGCAACATCAACTTTATCTTTGAAAGCCTTTGCTTGAGCTTCACAGGCTTGACCGATAGAGGCATCCATCACATATACTATATTATCTGGTTGCTGGAAGCAATGACCCAAACAAAGGAAAACAGAAATTAGGAGCTCTTATCCTTGCTCCACTTCAAAGTTGTAATTAACTATAGGTCATGTTAAACATCTAACAGTGGTATACTTGTTTCATTCAGGGAGATGACAATGATTTGCTTCATGAAAATACACATTTATTCTAAATTTCAATTATGTCAATGTGTAATGACCAAATCTCAATCAAATCTCAGTTGGGAAGCACTTTCCATGTAAGTAAATAAATTCAATATTCAATCCTTTGTGTCTTCAGGTGGGGGGGGAAACTCCTTGCCTCCATCCTGGAGAGCTGCTACCAGTTGTTGTAGGTGATTTGACCTAAATAAAACATTTATCTAATTCAAATTTTGGTTCAATTTTTAATTTCTAGAAAAATGGAAATCCTACTTTTTGTCTGTGTGTTCATAGCACATTTTACTTTACAGGTAGCCCTTGCTTATAGACAAATCTCTTGGTGACTTTTCAAAATTACAATGGACCCCAAAAAGGTATTACCACCCAGATTCAAAATTCTGATGTCTACTGTCCTCTCACAGTTAGGTGATCACATTTTGGACACTCAGCAACTAGCCCACATTTGTGGCTATTTGCAGCACCTCGCAGTCAGGTGACTGCAATTTACATTTTTTTGCCAAAAACTAGTCTTTATTTCTGGTTTCCAGCAAAACTGTCCATTGTGAACAATGAGTTTGCTTAACAACCATGGCATTCACTTAATGACCACTGCAACAGCATGACATAAAATTGGGATGGTTACATGATGACCAGCCTGCCCCTGCAATTTGAGGCTCAATTGCAGTGATAAATCAAGTACTATATACAATAGCAGTCTTCATACATTTATACTAGCATCAGTATAATGAGTTCTGTGTTAGCCCTTGAAGAGTGGCCATTTTGAGAGTTTCTTTACAACTGTTCCAAATTCAAATAGAAATGAATGCTGTTAATCCTATGCACCCATTTTGTAGTCCCACGGAACACGGATGATAAGTTGGATAGCATATATATTTAACAATTAATTAGATATGCTTATAAAAGTGCATTATATGCATATTTTACATCTGCTGTATACTGAAGATCTTAGTATATAATTTTAGAACAGGAAATGATTCTATAATCTCCTGATAAAACAATAATTGAAAGTATATTTCCAATTCAAAATAGCTTATTGGCCACATCCAAACGGACTTTCATTCATGTATCAAGATTTCTTTGCTCCATTCCATACCAACTCAAATCTGCTCCAAAAAAATCCCATTATTTTTCTAGAGCAGATTTATGAGGCATGCTGGCAAATGATCAACAGATACTATATTTGCTTACCATTCAAGAAGCATTATAGAGTTTGTAAATTCTAGAATAACTTTCATTCAGCATTATCCAAACAAAACTTACTATGGCATTAGCAACTTGTAGCATTTCTTCAAACAATGTGTCTTCCTGCTTGTGACGACCACTTGTATCAACTATTATTATTTCAAAGTTTTCATTCTTAAATTTTTCAACACCTTCTGAAGCAATAATTACAGGATCCATCTCTGTGTAACTAGTTAAAAGAAAAACACATACAATGTGTTTTTAATGGGGATCAGATAGGCTCATTGTACCAGTCAAGAATTACCAAGGAACATATTCTGAATGCCTCACTAGTTACCTCTACCTCTTCTCTTATCTCTATTTATGTTAATACGCTGACAATCAAGACTAATTTATTTAAATGAAGAATTCCAATAAATTTCATTGATTATTTTAGAGTTTTTATCACATAAATCAACATGTAATGTGCATTCATGTTGGTATTGCATATTGTAGCATATTGTATGAATCTAGCTACTATGACCAAAATTAAAATACAACAGAGGGAGAGAACACTATAGGGCTGGGACATACAACAGAATATGTAAAACACCTAATTTCAAATCATTTGAGCACAATGTCATTAGAATGTCCTGTTTCAAGCATAAGACTGCAGTTCTGAGCGTAAAATGGGGTAATTTCAAGCTCAAAATTTTTTCAAACCATTTCCAGAATGCTTAAACAAACCTGCATAAGATTAGAACTATTATGTTTTGTGGAATTACATACCGGTACTTGAAACAGTTTAAAATCAAACATTTTGTGTACCCCTGCGTTGTGCTAGTAAGAAAGGACTTGAAAATAAAGCTGAGTTTTGCTCTTTTGAAACATTAATGTATCAAATGAATTTTCTGTATTTTTTTTTCATAGACAAGCAGATAACAGATATTGGATAATTTTCAAATTATGAATGTTCACTGTTTATTTGCTTCTTTAACTAAATAATTTAGTTTAACTCCAAAATTTCTGATATATATTGATATACACACAAGCACATACACAAACTTAAGAATGCATCCCATAAATATGGAATAGGATGTCCATTCCTTATTCCAGAGAAACTGCTGAGCTTGGTAAACAGAGGTATTTTGAACTGTGATAATACACAAATTAATTTACTTTAGTTTAAGACACTTTGCTATTAAACTTTTTGAAGATCTCTGATAAATATTAACCAAGACAATATCAAAATAAAGTTCTAGCTTTATCCAACTATATGTAGTGAACTTCTACAGACACCGTCTCAAAACTGGATAATCAATGTTTATATTTATTAGGTATTATACATACCTCCCGTAAAATGGAATTCTTGCTTTTGTGGCATTCTGTTTTAACTGATCAAAAGCACCTAGAGAATACAAATATTGTTAGCCATCTAGGACATACACATCTATCAAAAACAAAGTAAGTAAAAATAATCAAGCACTGCACCTGCTCTGTAAGTGTCTGCACATATCAAGCATGTCTTCCAGCCTTTCTTCTGGTAATAATATGCCAACTGTTAATTTAAACAAAAACAAGAGATAATCTTATAAGCTATTATTAAAAACACTTTTTTTGTTTTCGTTCATTTGAAGTTGCATATACAACGACTGAAATATCTATCTTCTATCAGCTTCTTTAAGGTACAGCCAATTACGGAGCTATAGATCTAGTCTGTTTACTACCAACTATTTATTGTTCTCATGCTCTATCATGGTCCTTTTTATCTTGTCAACTTTGCCAACTTGTAATACAAGCAAAATTTTTGTATTTTATTAAAAAAATATCTAATAAATTCTAGATACCTGGATTACAAAAGTCTGTCTTTCAGTAAAATCTGACACATTTATTACACATGGCCAATGAACCATGTAGAAGTTGGTCTGCATCATACTGAATTGGAAATCATATGGTTCACAATATTTTCAAATTTAAAAAGAATAGCTTTGTAAGGAGATAACAAAAATGTAATATGGACCTTAGTGGAATACATGATACCTTTGAGCACGAGGTTGTTTTGCCACTTCCTTGCAAGCCTACAAACATGATGATATTTTGTTTTCCTTTTGTGGGTGTCCAAGCTTTGACTCCAGGATCTACAAGCTGTAAAATAAAATGCAGCATAATTTCCAGAATCACAAAATATTTACAAAACCTTCGGGTTTTGTTTTGCATATTTTATACTGCGTATTTTCCAGTATCACTTTTTCTGCTAGGTTCCGATAGTCAGAAATCAAGGTTATGTTATTCTACTTTCTGCTTCAATAACATACAAGGAGAGAGCAATGGAACAATGAACACCTCTGCCCCACAGGACACTTCCAGTCCTTCACGCTCCTCAGTATTACACTGATGCTACTGGCAATGGCAATGGCAATGGCAGTGCCTTTAAGATGCAAAATAGACTGCCTTCTTTCTTCTCCTCTTTGTCTTTAATAATTTCCGTAAAAGAGATACAAAGATGCCAATACTGTCTAACATTGACCAGAAGAAGCCAATTTGAGGAAATAACAGTTCAATTTACAATACAACTTATGCTAAGTGGGCTTATTTTAAGTATGGATTCTTGAGAAATCATAGCAGTCTGGTGTACATATAATTCTAACATACTGTGGTTTATAAGAGCCATGGTGGCGCAGTGGTTAGAATGCAGTACTGTAGGCTATTTTTGCTGACTGCCAGCTGCCAGCAGTTCGGCACTTCAATTCTCACCGGCTCAAGGTTGACTCAGCCTTCCATCCTTCCGAGGTTGGGTAAAATGAGGACCCAGATTGTTGGGAGCAATATGCTGACTCTGTAAACTGCTTAGAGAGGGCTATAAAGCACTGTGAAGTGGTACATAAGTCTAAGTGCTATTGCTATAAAACTCAATGTCTGGATTTCTGTATCATACAATTAACCAATCAATACAATTGCAAAGAGCAATGTATAAATTCAACCAAAGTGTTTTTCTGTACACTTGTTGAGGCAGAAATTGTAATCTTTCTGCCATGCCATCACAGCACAAGAACGTCATTTTTATACCAATAAAATATAATAATTATTTCTCTTAACTTTTGAGCCTGTTTTAAAACTAAAGAATCAGCAATTTTAGCTTTCAGAAATTTTTTTGATATGAGTAGTTAGGCAAATGTCCTTAATTTTACTCGATTAGTATTAGCACAATTGGGGAATTCTCTGCAGCAGCTTTGGGGTCCTCATTGCATAAATACATGGCTTTATTCAGAACTGAAGAACTGCAAGTGGAGTCCTTTGGGAGTTGGGCGGCATAGAAATGCAAATAAATAAATAAATAAATAAATAAATCATAGGACAAAAACTGACATATTTTCATTTTTCAAAAAAGGTGCTACATTTATTTATTTTTATTTTATTTATTTATTTATTTTATTTTAGCAAAATTTGTATGCCGCCCAACTCCCAAAGGACTCTGGGCGGCTCACAGTAAATAAAAAAAGACAGCAATAGAAACAATTTAAAAATACATCAATATTAAAATAAAACATTCACACAAACTAAATCTCAACAGGAAGCAGGGTATGGCTGAACTTATCTAGCTCAGAAGTTAAGCAGGATAGTGCCGAGTTTCTATTTGGACAAGGGATCTGATCGCAGTTTGGGTGATTGGCAAATGGCTCATATTTATGACCAGTTGAAGTGTCCTGAAATCACATGTGTTTGTGATTTGTGAACTTCCCATCCCGTTTCTGACAAGTAACATTAATTGGGGAAGCTGGATTAACAACTGCTTGACTTGTTTAATGACTACATGATTCGCTTAATGACCATGATAAAAATGGACATAAAATTGGGCCCAGTGTGTGATGACTTGTTTAATGCCCCATTGCTTAGCGACCAAACTGGTCGCTGGTTCCAATTGTGGTTAGAAGTCGAGGGCAATCTGTATTAAGATGCATATGTTCAGTGAGACATTGCTGTTGTAACTTTTTCTCAATATTTCCCTCCATTTCCAGGACTTTCCTCACAGTTTAACTCAATGTCCCAGTGAACCAATCTTTAGTCAAAAGAACACAGATCTGGAAGGAGAGATAGCCGGGTGTGCGTGCGTGTGTGTGTGTGTGTATTTGAAGCATCCCTGAAGTTTTAAGTGTAAGCAAACTGCCAAATGCCCAGTTTTTGTTTACGTGATCACGTGAGTACTGCAACAGCTATAAGTTCAGCGACCAGCCGTAAGTTATTTCATTCAGCATGCCATAATGCTGTCACTGGAAACAGTCACCGAATGGTTGTTTATCAAGGACTGCCTGAACTGCTGCAATGCTATGAAGGAGACGGTTTCAATCAATAGCAAGCCTTATTAATATTATGCATACCTCATCATTGCAACAGATTCACTTTAAAATGGCCATGCATTATTCACATAGATACATGAATATGAGATCGATAAGAGGGCTTGGTTAGATATTCATTTAAGAGAATAAGGATGCCTAGGATGTTTGCCTGTATTACAGATATATCGTGAATGTTTTATTTTAAATATAGTTGGGGTTTTTTTTTTTCCCCTTTCTTTTTTAAATTGTTTTTATATGTTTTATTTTTTATGATGTAAGCCGCCCAGAGTCCTTCGGGAGTTGGGCGGCATATACATTTTATAAAATAAAATAAATAAATAAAATAAATAAATTTCCAAATG
>QLTV01003760.1:305995-370817 GCA_003457575.1 Thermophis baileyi | reverse complement strand
GGCCTTCTTCAGGTCCCGTCGGCCAGACAGTGCCGGCTGGCGGGACCGCGGGGGAGGGCCTTCTCTGTAGCCGCTCCGACTCTGTGGAACCAACTTCCCCCCGAGAGCCGTACTACCCCCACCTTACTGGCCTTCCGTAAAGCCCTTAAGTCCTGGCTTTTCCGGCAGGCCTGGAGCCAATATTTGTTCTGATTGGCCCATGCATGGTTGCGTGAATGTTTTATTTTAAATATAGTTGGGGTTTTTTTTTTTCCCCTTTCTTTTTTAAATTGTTTTTATATGTTTTATTTTTTATGATGTAAGCCGCCCAGAGTCCTTCGGGAGTTGGGCGGCATATAAATTTTATAAAATAAATAAATAAATAAATAAATAAATAAATAGGTTAGAAAACAATACTTTAATTTTACCTTAACAAGTTCTTTAAAGACGGCATGTTGGATCATTTTTCTTTTGTTGAGTCCAGAAGCCATTTCTTCAAGGTCAATAGCAGATCTATGGTTGGAAAAGGGAAAAATTAATATAAGATGACTTCAATGTCCCTTATGTTAGGGACTGAACTAATATAATTTATGTTCCACTGTTATACTGAGGATCTGGGGTAGGTACTTAATATAGAGTGAACTATGCCCTTCCTTAAAAATCTCTGAATATTTACTTTATTATTTCATATGATGGTAATTACTTTCAAATAAGACAAAAATGTTCCCTCAAATCAAGATCAGTTTTTGATCACTACAAAATCCGTGTAATTTTTATGGCAACAATACAATTGGTTGGCTACTGCTTCTTCCAGCAGGGATGTCAACTTCCTACTGTAGCCTACAATCCTGGAGTCTCCTGACAACCTCTCATCCCACCTTCCCTACTTTTTGGTATAGTTAGATGAGTGTTTTCTAAACTTAACAATTTTAAGATGTGTGGACCTCAACTTCCAAAATTCTCCAGCGAGCATCCTTTTCATTTTTTCAGTTTAAGCAATGTTGCTTAAGTGGATCTCACTGTACTTTGTATTCCAGCTTCCTATTTATTTTTCCTCCAGAAGATTGGCCCAATGTACAACCAATCTTATCTCTTGTCTTCTTTCTCAAAGGAAGAATTCTGATTTTTAATATTAGCTTTAAACACTACTTACCCTTCTTGAAATTCCATAAGTAGTGTTTTGCAACATATAGAAAAGTTTTGGTCTTAGGAAAAAAATACAGGTAGTCCTTGACTTACAATAGTATGTTTAATGACTGTTCAATGCACTGAAGTTACAATGCACTGAAAAAAGTGACTTATGACCATTTTTCACACTTAGACTGTTGCAGCATCCACATGGTTACGTGATCAAAATTCAGACACTTAGCAACTGACTCATATTTATGACGGTTGCAGTGTCCCAGTGTCATGTGATCACTTTTTGCGAACGTCTGATAAGCAAAGTCAATGGGGAAGCCAGATTCACTTAACAATCGTGTCATTAACTTAACAACTACAATGATTCACTTAACAACTCTGGCAACAAAAGTCGTAAAATGGAGCAAAATTAATTTAACAAATGTCTTGCTTAGCAACAGAAATTTTGGATTCAATTGTGGTTGTAAGTCGAGGACTACCTGGACAGTAAAAAAAACCCAATTGTTCAGCTGAACATAATTATTTTATATAAAATTGTATCTATATAAAATTAAATATAGTTATTTACTTTATATGAAATTGAACTTACTAATCACAATTCAAAACTTTACATGTCTCCCCTTTTATAGTGATAAGCAACACTAACAATATAAATAAACTTAATACTTCAAGATAGAGATAAAACAACATTATTCTTACTTGGCTTGGTTCACTTACTTGACATTTTCTCTTAGTTGTTTCACCAGCTTAATGTTGACATCAGCTTCCAATAATGCCGTACAAACTTCTTTTAGCATAGCATTTAAAACCTGTAAGGGCAGAAGTACAATTCAAAAATGTTTCTGTACAATTTATCTATAATTTAATGTTTACAATTTATCTTTCCAATGAACATTTTAGATTAATATTTACTGGTTGGCAAATAATACAGAAAATAATGAAATTTCATATGGTTAAATCTGGTAAACATAGTAGATTGAGAAATAGATAAAAATTTCAAAAGAAATTAATGCATAAGAAATAAGATTATGAATATCCCTATTATAACAATCTACTTAGCAAATGGCACCAATTCACTGAATCTCATCCATTGAATTTCACATAATTAATGATGTATGGAATCCTTACCTTATTACTTTAATATGGGGGTCTTTTCTATCAAACCCAAACTGATAATAATCTTTTCTATGTAGCTGCCTTTATTGTATCTCACATGGAAAATTTACATACCTCTTCATTGATAATGGTAGCATTGCTCAGGGAGCGCAATGCTGAGGTAATTTTTCTCCCAAGATCTGCTAAAACCATCTTGACAATAGATTCAGCTCAAATATGATCTGTAAAAAGACATAATTTGCTAAAATTATTCTTCACAAGCTAAACTTTATCCTTCATATAATAATCAGTAATTAGTAGAGAGACAGTTGTTCACTAAGTCTCTTCTGCTCCTGAAATTTCAAGACTCACTGTTCCAGTCTCCAAAGGTTTTATGGTGTATTAGGAGACTGGAACAGTGACTTTTGGGACTTCAGTCCCCAAACACTCCATAAAATCTTTGGAAACATTGAAAGAAGTACAAAATTAATCATCATCATCGCCATTGTCCCATCTTTCATTCAACCAGCTGGATTCATCCTCTTGTTAAAAGCTTCTTTCAATAAAGAAGAGCACCACTCTTTCGAGGAGTAGGATAAATGTAAATTAATATAAACTAAGATTGCAACTGTATTTTAGTTTAATGATTTTATCTGTATTAGAAATATATACCGTATTTAAATTTAATATTGGTCCTACTCAATCAGTGTGGGGGGGGAGATACAATAGATATATAGATATAGATATACAGATATAGATATAAAACAAACAGATTGCAAGGCCTACTTTTACTCTACACAGCTTGTACTATCCATTATACCGGTATCTTGACTCTAGAGCTACCAAATAAACCGCTGCAATCATTTCCTATGGAATATATAGAAAATATCATTCTCATTACAGCATGAAACCTTAAAAAGCAGCAGACACATCAACCATAGCCCTTCTTCCAGAGATGCCATAGTTAGTTATCTATATTTCCAAGAGCAAGACTGGAAATTAAAACGGTGCTCAGTGGAGGCTACCACATAAAACACAATGATTGAAAAGATAGAAACCTAATTGTTTTCCATCATTGCTTTGGTTCTGTCTTCTGATTTGTAGAAATTATAGTAAGTATACCCCTTCTTCATCCTGTAAAATGCTCTGAAAATATACCATAGGAGTTTATAACAGGAAATCAAAACTGCCTGAGTTCTGACTTAGCCACAGAAAAGCACCATATAGTGCATATAGCTGAGGTTCTGACTCCTTTTACAAACCATAAAGTCGCCTTGATTAAGATGGGTGGCAAACAAATTTAATAAATAAATGCTCTATTCTTGTTAATATAACGTCATGAGTACCATGAATTATGACTTCTCAGAACAAAAGTAATCCAATAACAACTATATAATAACAATTCTCATCTCCAATATAAGAAATTGATGCTACACTTGCACTGTTGGCAATTTGGGAGGTAGACTACATTGGTTAAATTGGAGGCTTTCCCTTCTAGTTTCAAAATTATCTACTTTTTGGATTTATTCAACTTATATGGCTGCCCAGGCAGTCCAGTAAATAAACCGCCTTCTGCCATTAAGAGCTTTATAGGTGATAATCAGCACTTTAAATTGCACTGTGAAGCTTACTGGGAATCAGTGCCGTTTGTATTGCTTTAATGTGATTTCAACCCCCCCCCCCCTGTAGTTCTGAAGTACAGTTATTGGAGAATCTCTTTCCATCCTCAGTAAGAAAACAATGGAGAACATGTCAAATTGCTCAATTCATTTGGTTAAAATAATTTGATAGCAATATATGTCAGTTTAAAGGGAAGTAAAGTTCCCATTTCATCAGAGTTTCTAATTCCAAATATATAATCCAGCATTTGCTGATCATATTTTTTGGGGGAAGAAAGTAATTACCTCCATGGGTTATTTGTCATACAATATTTTATGACTTTATATCCTGTTAACTGGTACCTTTTAATACCTGAAAACATTCATTAAACAAATATGAGGTTCCTCATCTAGCTGAATAATTAATTATTAGGATTCCTTAATTAACTGGAAAAGACTAGAAGGAACTATAGAAAAAAGAATGAAATCAGACTAAATTTCAGCTATAATACTGTAACACTTTTAATTAATAGCCGAGAAAGGCTTCAATGCAAGCAAGCATTCTTACAATTGCACTGCTAATTATATCAAGCAATATGGCGGAAGGGAACCTGTTCCATTTGCAATATATTACTATTTTGTGAGCTGCTTTAGGAGATAGGAGATGAGATATAGTTTAAATTCCCATTTTACTCATTTACAGGATATATTTAAACTAGCCACACATATAACAATAATAAAGAGCTTCAGATTATCTGCATTATTGCCCTTATAATCTTCCTAAATTCAACAATTAGGATGGAACAATTTGACTGTGTGACAGCATTTGTTCAAAAAACAAGAATCTGTACAAGAAAAAAAATTATATCTTATAAAATATTGCAACACAAATATTGGGTGCGTCTGAACATAAACCATAAACTATAATAAGTAAAACTCAAATTGCCCTATAATTGCACATTGAAATTAAATCTCAGTTTAGCATACCCTGTGGTGCAATCTCAGTCCCTGTAGTTATTGTATATCTCACTATGTTGTACACGACCAAGAAAAGTAATTGGATAAATCATGGTTCAGTTAAGACGGTATGTGAACATAGCCAGTATACTGAATAACAGCCCAGACCAGTTTCTGATCACCAGTTTAGACACATGTATAAAAGGGGAGAATATTCATAAATAAAAAAAAAGTACTACTATATACCTGGATGTAAGAAAAGCATCCACATTACTTGATGGGCACCGAGGATTTCAATTACCCCCGAAGAGGCTTCTTGCTCCGGTTCAGCCAGTGCAACTTGTGGCATCACTGCAAAAGCAGGATCTACATTTTAACTTCACAGGATAGCACGTGTGCTTCCCCTCCGCCCAAAGCTTTGAAATGTGTACCTATGCAAAGGGGCACGTCTGGGTAACCTGAAAGAGTCTGGAGAGGTCTCACATTTGCGGACTCGGGTTACCGAAAAGCGACCAGACTTCCACACAAACCTTACCGAGAAACGAAGCGGCGGCCTAATCTGGCCCCGCTCTGAAAGCCACACAACAGTCCGGGCCTCTTAGGGGGTCCTCAGAAAGCCGCTAAACCAGACCGGGCACCAGTAATCGGCTCCGATCCCTCTCCAGCATCTAAAGAACCAGGAAGAGTGTCACGTCACCACTATACAAATCAGTTAGTTATCATCCTTCCCAAGGCAAACTCGGTCAGCTGCTTCCGGGTCATCTGTGAGAAACGTCCCCTTTGAGACGGGAGTAAAATATATACAGATATACAAAAAGGAAGAGGTGCGCGTTGGCTTCAGCTTCCGAGTATCCTTCTCTTCGTTAAAAACGGTTGTACTGGATATCCGTAGAAATATATTTGGAACAGGACAGCGTTTTGCAAAAACGGTTTATATCTCTCTGATCAAGCAGTACCTCACAGTCTCAATAACTTTAAAGATGGGTGGACTTCAACTCCCAGAATTCCCCAGCCAGGTGGGTGAATTCTGGGAAATGAAGTTCACCTATCTTAAAGCAGCTGCGGTTGAGAACTGTCAAAAACATAACGAGGAAAGATGTAAGGACTTTTGAACTCAAGGAGCCAATTTCTGTTTAAATTGCATAAATTTCCGCAAAATTATGTTCTGGCCCAAATTCATTGTGGTGATTTTTTTTTAAAGTCTTTTAGCACAATTTAAAGTCACATTCAACTTGCTAAGTTTGGCTTTTTTTGCCAGAGACAACCTGTACCGCGGGGTAAAACCAATGATAAATCAACATCGTTCGGAATCATTACGCCAAGAGCTGTATTCAAAAACAGAAAAATTGTTCATCGCCACACAAAACGAGGGGCGGACGCGGTTCTTGAAAAGCGCCTATTGCCGTCACCATCTTTCAAACAAAAGAAGAGGAATACCAGGAAGTTCCGGGAAGACTCATCGTATTCATAATCCCCGGAGCAGGGGGAAATAATGGCAGTTACTTTTGCGCATGCGTTCAAGGCCGAGCGGTCGAGTCTGACTTATCTAGGCGTAGGGAGAAAGATGACCGAGGCGCGCTTGCGCAGTACCTTCTATCAGGTAAGGATGGATTTTCCATCGGCTCGCCAAGCGGTGCTGAACGTAATAAAGGGTGCGCGTGCGGGGGAGTTGCCTCGCCTGCTGCACTGGCTGAGAACATCTAGTAAGCGGAGTTTCTTCTTATGCGTCGTCGTATCCCCCCAACTCTTGAAATAGTATAACGTGGGGTCGCCAGACAGTTAGGTGTACTCTTTTATAGGATGCGCCTTTCCATCTCCCCCCCCCCCATTTTTCCTCTCTTTCCTATACTCAGAACGTTTATCTGTTTTATACTTCGTTTATCTGCCCCTTTTTATCCTTGCTTTTGTTGAGTCTGTTACGGGACTGTTGACTTGGGGAAACCGCATGGAGAATTCTTAATCAGAGTTTAGTTTAATCGCACCAAACATGCTGAATCAGATTAATTGTTCATTTAGTCCAATGTATTGTATTCCTCAGTGACTCTGGGAAATCCAGAAGAAAGATACGGCATCCTATATTGTTCTCCAGTAAGAATACGTGGAAGCTGTTCTGCCTTTGAAATTCGTTTTGACATAGGCGTTATGATGAATAGAATAGAATAGAATAGAATTCTTTATTGGCCAAGTGTGATTGGACACACAAGGAATTTGTCTTTGGTGAATTGCCATTACACACATGTCCCACTGGGTTGGTTCACTTTGCATCTGGTTGCTTGGTATAAAATTTGTTCTCTCTGTAAAAGCCATCTAAATGTATGTATGACCTTTGCTCTATATCCCAGCAAAAAAAAAATAGAATATATATGTATTAAAACAATTGTTTATGTTACAATCTTTGGGCATCCCTGAACATTCGCTAGATTACAATTGGAGGGCATTGCTGGTAGTGAATTTTGAATTTCTATTTTTTTATTTTTTATTTTATTTTTTTGCAATGTTGTGTAATGGATTTTTATCCCAGGAATTTCCCCTTTTGGAGGTGTCTTTCAAGGATCAGTCTTGGACACTGTTTTTGTTGTTCCTTTGGGTGCTCTGATTCATGATCTACATTTCCAGCATCACTGTTATGCTGACAAGTCTATCAGTCTTTTCTGACCCTTGCTGGCAAAGCATGGTCAGGTGTAATGAAACATTTTATCAACATTTCCTCTTAAATACCCTTTTACTGCCTAATGCTGAATATGAATAAAACTGAGACGGTCCTGTTTTGGCCCGATTGTCATTCCAGTCCATTACTGAGTCTTTCCCTGTTTGTCTTCAGGGCTGCTCTATTGCCCCCAGTTTCTTCTTCCTAGGCCTTGCATTCTTGATTGATAACTAGCTGACTTCATGCCTGTTTACTGATTGTACAGCTAGTGCCATTAATTTTCTTTTGATGAATGTTTGTAGAATCTGCACTTCTAGGAATCTATGGATTCAGCAGCCAAGTTAAATAAAGGTATTGCCTTGAGTTTCACATGATCATTGCAAAATCTGTTTTCCCTGTTTTTTGCAGATGACTTTGATGAATTTACATGCAATAATGATGATATCATTCTCAGAAGTATTGCTGAAGATATTCGACACCGTTTGCCTGTTGGAGCAGTGCTCAATTCAGAGCATAATGCTCTTCAAAAAGTAGGTTTTGCTATTTAACCTTCCCATAAACGTTGACAAGTGGTTTTTAATTAGAATTTTCTATAAAGCCATCGACACTTATAGCTTTGTTGGCTTTTTTGTTGATGTAGTCCAACAGAAGGCAGAACATAGATCAAGGTTTAAAGTAGACATTTGTGCAGTAATATCTCTAGGAGTTATTCATAATTATACCAAGATTATTTTTAAATTTAAAAATGCAAAACATTCTCTTGATTGGCCTTATCTTTAAAGTTCAGTGTTCTTCATTGGTAAAATAGAAGTATCAATGTATTGCTTGTAATTAGATACTATATTGCTTCAATTGTATTGTTCAATTTTAGAATAAGGTGTTAGAAGGTTATAGTATATTGATATACATATTTGTATACTGTATGTCTCGATAGATTTGGACATAATCGAATGCTCAGCCGATTGCCTTTATCCCAGGGATAGTCTTGCCATTAGGTAGTGTAAGGCTTCTCAAGTGGGTTGATATTGGGATGCAGCAAAAATATCTTGGAGGAGAAAGCTATGTCCTGCATCCTGCCCTTTAAGTTAGTCTGCTGCCTCAAGATACATGAACAATTAGGAGCAGCATCTTTTTCTTTTTTTCTAAATCTGGTGAACCTCTGGATTCTACTAAAATGGAAAATATTGTTGTTTCCTATGGATGAATATGTGATTTTTTTACTTTGCTTGTATAGAAGTGTCTGAATTTTCTTATAGAAAACTGGATTGGAAGCTGTTAATTTCCATCAACAAATGTCTCATTGGAATGATGAATAAGAAGTAGTTTGTTGTCAATTGAAAATACCATAGACAAATTAGTGTGGGAAATTCTGTTTCTGTTTCTTGGATTCTTTTGACATAAAAGGGAGGAGGCTTCACTTTTTCATGAAGAGAGGACTGATAGTTATCAGATAGCACCAGTGTGCCTACCGTCCCTGTCCTAATGTACCCATATATTTGTAAAATTTCTTGTACTCATAACCATGCTTGTACTTATATATTCACAAACATGTTATACTCTGTTTATACTTTGTTCGTAATCATATATATGCTTGACAAATAAATAAAATAAATAAATAAATAAATAAAATAAAAAATCTTTTCCACTTCGGAATCAACTCTTAGGAATGTTCATCCTAAAGTTATCAGGAACTATTTCAAACTGGAAGAAAAGCTGTGACTCTATGCACAGTTGTCTCCTGTGATGATCCATGTAAGCCACAGGATGAAATGTTTCTTTATTTGTGAACTTACCAGGTATTAGAGTAGATCTTTCTAAACTGAGCAGTAAGAACTATAGCAGAGTTTCTCAGTCTTGGTGACTTTAAGATGTATGGACTTCAACTCCCAAAATTCCCTAGTTATTCCCGTTGCTGGCTGAGGAATTCTGGAAGTTGAAGTTTACACACCTTATTGGAAGTCCACAGGGAAGTACGGTAGTATCAGTGGTTGCCCCATCCTTATGGAATAGCCTCCCCCAAAGATCATCTAGGCAGTTCCCTAATTAAATTTTAGGAGGGCAATGAAGGCTGGTTCTGCTAAATGTTTGGAATTTAAATTGCTTGCTAACTAGATCAGTGTGATGGAGAATTATTTTTAAAAAAATTATGTGTGATCTGGATTTTTGAATTTTGGCCTTTTTAACTTGATTTTATGGAATTCTTTTGTACATTTATGGTGCTTAATTTTTCCATTTCATTATGCACAACCATTTGTGATTGCGAAATACTAGAGTCATTTAGATATGATGATTATAATTTCTATAAATAAATAACATAGAAAATGTATGATTATTGAATTTCAATGGCATATAAGCTGATGTGGGAGAAAATGTCACAAATATTTATCAAGTGTGCCTTTTTTTTTTCTTTAGCTTCATGAACAGACAGTACCCACCATTCATGTTGATGCTTTCCTTTATGATGATGATTGTATTGACTCTTTATGTGAAGAAGGAAAGATGAGCAGAAATTATTGTCTAGCATGTGGCTCTCATCAGACAGCACCATTAGGTAAGCAGTTAAGTATTGGGTTTTTTTTTACAGCACTGACCTGAGTGTTCCCTTGCTGTACATCAGGCCAATCATTTTGGGTTGGAGTTTGTGGGTGCTTATATAACATAAATATTATGTGGCCTTGCTTGTTCAAGAAATAGCTCCTATAACAGCTAAGCCATGCACAAAGCATCTTTTGTTAGAAGGCAGCTGATTAGGTTGCTTCTCAATAAACAGGTACTTTTCACTCTCCAGAAAGCTTTGTAGCAATTTATTGTAACTGCATATTTTTAATCATGTAGTAAAAAGGCACTACATCCCTTTTTATTTGCTAAGAATGCTGAAAGACTATGTTATATGTTTTCACCTTATGGTTTGCAAGATTTCAATTATGTTTTTGGTTCTCAGTATAAAATCTAAAAGAGAGTCTAGTCACTAAGACAGAAAGCCTAATAAGTGCCAAAGGCAATATCAGTGGGTACATTAGTACCCGCATGTGCTAAGATACATGCTCATGATCCAGTGACTGAAGAGATTCTCAGTCATTCCAGGTCATGGTTGTCCCAAAGGTGCTTTTTCAAGAGGCAACTGGACTTTCTGGTTTCTCTTCTGGTTTGAAGCTGAAGAAGCTTCCTGGATGAGAAGCGAAACATCTTCAAAGAAAAAGCAGAAAAGAAAAGCAGAAAGTCCAGTTGCTTCTTGAAAAAGCACCTTTGGGTCATGATCCAGTGTATGTTCCTAAGTCAAGGATGCAGCTTCTCATCAGCTTTTAGTCATACTTGAGTGAATTCCCGTAAGTTCTGGAAGTGTCTACCAGTTATTAATCTATAAGAAATTCACAATCTTAAAATTAATTAGGACATTTGGGAATGGAGGAAATTCTTGGGGAGTGCGTCATAAGGGTTAGTGATACCACATTTCCCTTTTCCTTCTGCATTAAGCATATTCAGTCTAAAATCTATACTGCATGTGGTTCAGTCTTCATTCTTTAAGAAAGTAAAGAAACATATTGACTATGCTTTAGGACTCGTCTTTTCACTGAACTCAGGGAACTTATTTCTCTTGCTATTGTTATGGTGTTATTTTTTGTAATTTTTGCATGTTTTATTACTTAATTTATTTTACCAGATCTGGAGGTTGCCTTCAGTGAAAAATTGGCAATAGAATAGAATAGAATAGAAGAATATTGGCCAAGTGTGATTGGATACACAAGGAATTTGTCTTGGTGCATATGCTCTCAATGTACATAAAGGAAAAGATACATTCGTCAGGAATCATAAGGTACAACACTTAATGATAGTCATAGGGTATAAATAAGCAATCAAATCACATTAGGAAACAGTCAATATAAATCATAAGGATACAAGCAACAAAGTTACAGTTGTGCAGTCATAAGTGGGTGGAGATGGGTGATAGGAATGATGAGAAGATTAATAGTAGTGCAGACTTAGTAAATAGTTTGACAGTGTTGAAGGAAATATTTGTTTAGCAGAGTGATGGCGTTTGGAAAAAATTGTTCTTGTGTCTAGTTGTTCTGGTGTGCAGTGCTCTATAGCGTCGTTTTGAGGGTAGAAGTTGAAACGGTTTATGTCCAGGATGTGAGGGGTCTGTAAATATTTTCACAGCCCTCTTTTTGATCAGTAAAATTAATATGCATGCTTGCTACTCTGAAATGTTGTGATAAATTTGTATGTTTTGGTGGACATTCCCAGAAGATAGTAGATTCTCAATGGGATTCTGTTTAACTATTTTTATCCCACCTTCACAGACCAACTAAATTTCTCTCTGAGTTCAGGAATGTGAATAAAAATAGCTAAAATGAATAAATTTAAAAGTGAAACAATTCCTCTAGTACATTTGCAGTTTGCAAAGTGCCTAGTTGGTTTGGCTTTGAAAACTAATCTATTTGATCTACAGATTCCATTATTTTTTATTTTTAAGAGAAGTGACTTATTATTAAGCAAATGCTAACCACATCTAAGTGCAGTGTTTCTTAATGGAAAAAAAGGTAGTCATTGATGATATATGAGCCAAAAAGCCACTAACAGAGTTAGAAGGGATCTTGGAGGTCTTCTAGTCCAACCCCCCCTGCTCAAGCAGGAGACACTATACCATTTCAGACAGATGGTTGTCCAATCTCTTCTTAAAAACCTCCAGTGTTGCAACACCCACAACTTTGGTGCTTTTCACTCCCAGAAGCAACTTTGTTGGAGCTGCATAAATGTATCTTCATCTTTGATTAACTTCCCCTTAGCAGTTTAAATATATTCTACAGATTGCATTGTATTTATTTGTGTGTGAATTGGCATAATATAAAGTGAGAGTTAGTTTTGGGTAGTGGTTAAGGCACAAGGGTTGTTGTGGTGAAGAAAATAGGAGGAAAGACTATTATGTATGTTCACTGCCTTGGGTTACTTTTAAAGTAATAAAGGTGGGATAAAGTCTAATAAATAAAGACCTCTCCACATTTATAGCGTATGAAGTTATACATTCAGAAATCTTTATATATGTACTACACAACGTTTTGCTTGAGTAATACTGTTTTAATGCTTGCAAATTGTCACAAAGACAGTATCAGAACCAATATTTTAAAAAATCCTTCAGAAGCCATTAGTATTATATTCATATAATATAATACACACACACTTCTGCCACACTCCTCCCAACGACCAGTGAGGTCGCACAGGGCTGGCCTTCTTCAGGTCCCATCAGCCAGACAGTGTCGGCTGGCGGGCCTGCGGGGGAGGGCCTTTCTCTGTAGCTGCTCCGACTCTGTGGAACCAACTTCCCCCCGAGATCCGTACTACCCCCACCTTACTGGCTTTCCGTAAAGCCGTTAAGACCTGGCTTTTCCAGCAGGCCTGGGGCCAGTAATGGACTAATTGGCCCATGTATGTTTGTGTGAATGTTTTATTTTAATATTGATGTATTTTTAAATTGTTTCTATTGCTGTCTTTTTTTATTTACTGTGAGCCGCCCAGAGTCCTTCGGGAGTTGGGCGGCATACAAATTTTGCTAAAATAAATAAAATAAATATATTTTTAGATTTCAGATTTAAATAAAAGTTTTAGCAGTTCAAAGTAGTTTACATTAAAATATTAGAGAAGTATATATTAAAATCATAAGCACTTTGAAAATTATTTAGAACTGTTTTGAATCTGACTTGAGTTCAACTCAGGCAAAGTCACCACTTTTATTAAAACAGAACATCTTTGTTCAGGCTTTCACATAAGCCTGAAAAGAAATTGCATCTGCTTTAAGGAGACAACTCTCTAAATCTGATGCAACTTTTTAAAGTTTGGGATGAAAAAAGATAAATTGCTTTCATAAACAGCAGAAAAATATTGTGCTTGTATGTGATCCAAAAAAAAATTTCCAAATTTTTTTTCAGATATACCTCTTTTTTTCTGAATGATTATGAATCAAGAAATTGTGGTGATGATAATCTATTTTCAAATGTCCAAATGACAGGTTAATTAGTTAGATATGAACACGTTACAATCTGGAATGTGCTTCAAAGTCAGCATGCTAAATCTTGTTGTTATGCAAGGAGGGGAAAAATAAAATCCAGGCTTTGCCATCAGCACCCCAAAACAGAATGAGCACAGATGAAAATGCTGTCTTTGCAAGATTCTAGCTACTCAAAGAACCATGTCCATTGATTTTTCAAAATTGCAGCAGAAATGTATAATATCCAAAATAGGCTTGGGAATATTTTTATCACTGCCCAAATCGAAAATGAGAATTTTCTTTAGAAAGTTTTGTTTTAATCCAAGTTCTTGTAATCTTGTATTTCATGCTGGATGCTAACCATGGCTGCAATGTGCTTTGTTTTATTGTTGTTTCCCAGAATTCATTTCCCATTCCTTTTCCCTTGTGGAACTGAAGTTCCTGTACCAGAAAGTATTGCCTGACCTGACAGGGAAGGTTCTGGTTGACGTGGGCTCCAGGCTTGGAGCAGTCCTGTTTGGGGTAAAAACTACACCAGAAATTGGTTGACAATGTCTGTGTTTTGCTGTATAATATTATTTAAGCAAGTTTCTGGTTGCTATTTTTGAACCATAATTTGTTATTGATTTGATGGGGGGGGGGTTTCGCTGATTTGTTTGCTTCTTACATATTATTTTAACATTTGATTACTGACATTACTCAAATTGAATATAATTTTTGGAATGCAAAAGTCGAGACATAAATCCCTTATTACAGGAACCAGCATATTATGGTCATAGTATAATTAAAGACATGAATAATCTCAGAAATAACAGGCTGTAGTCATCGAGCTCTACCCTTGAAAAGAAAAGATGCTGGCCTTATCCTTTGCATGCTTTTAGAATTAACTAATCTCTTGTGCAATGGTAATATTTCTGCTCTTGGCTTAAGAAACTATTTTTAGCAAGTAGATACAGAATCAGCCTTCACATTTATCCTAAAATAGAAAGTGTAATTATTGTTTACATGGTTCAAAAGTAATAACCTTTTACAGGTTGAAATAACAATAACAGAATATTCTGGTTTAAAACTAACTATTCTTCAAGCTGAGCTTCATTTCTCTTGACTACATAAATATGTTCATGCAGTCTTCTCAGAAGCTGCAGAGAAGTGGCTTGTAATTGCAGCCTTCTGGGATGTTTCTCCTCCCCTCCCCTCCCCAATTTTCCAGTCTAGCACAGAGCCCTGCTATTCCTTGGAGTCCCAACATTATAAAGTTTACATGCCCCTGGACTCCCAGTGATTGTGCTTAATTCTGCAGAAAATTATTTTGAAAAATATGTTATTTTTTATTGAGACAGAAATAGAAAATTATTAAACGCACAAATATTAATAGTGTCTAATTACTTTTATTTAAATTGGAAGGTCAATTCAATTAAATCAAAGCAAATTTAGGGACTATTTGGAACGTATCTCTTTTTTAGGATCTGGCTCGGGGGTGGGTTCTAACTTACCTTGCTGCTGGTTCGCTTCCTCCCGCGCCGCGCATGCCCAGTAAAAAATAAAAATAAAAAAAATTCAAAAAAATAAATAAAGGCTGAAAACAAGATGGCGATGCATGCGCAGTACCAGAAACTAGTGATGTCACCAGCGGGTCGCTACCGGTTCGGGAGAACCAGTCCGAACCGGGAAGAACCCACCTCTGATCTGGCTCCAGCAAAGCATTCAAAAAATGGATATTGCCTTTCCCCCCCAAAATTAGGCATTTCCTAGGCTGCCATGTGAGCATGTATTTAGCATAGTCGTCTATAATAGGGCCTGCACACATTTTGAAAACAAATTCCTACAGATAAGCAAAATTCAGATGCCTACTATAGTTCCAGAATACTCTGTATTCCAACCCACTTTAGCAACGTCTCAGTTTTTCTACTTTTATTTTAGGCCTACTATTATAGTTCAGCATACCAGATCTATGGAGTTGAAATGAATGGAGACTTTTGCCAGTTGCAGGAAGTTATCATTTCAAAGTATCGACTTGACGACAGAATAAAGGTGAACCAATACATTTGATTGCTTGGTTTATGTATGGAAGGGCTGCAGGTTAGCATAATGCTCTTTTTATTAGAAATGCAATATTATCTCAGTTACTTTTAATGTCTCAAGCAAGTTACTTTCAAGTAAATATGGCTGAAAGTCAGCTGAGCTTCATTTGTATATAATTAGTGAAAACCAAGAGGAATATAATAAACTCTGGATATGTTTAATATTGAAGAAACCTTGTAGCCATCCAAATCTTTTGTCTACCTAAGTTCTTGTAAGGACAATTCCTGCACAGTAAAGAAAACACCCAGCATTTTTCTAACTCTCAGGTGTTACACTTCCCATGTATTAGCTTATCATTCTGATAATTCTGTAAGGGAGCAAGTTTCCACACTACTGTACATTCTTATGTCAGTGTTGCAGCTGTGAATTGAGGAGAAATTGAAGCCAAGAATGATCAACTTCCTTAACATTCATGGCCAAGATGAGAAATTTCTGATTCCTACCTAAATTCTTATCTACAATTTGATACCATCTCATATGAATATAGAAATACAGATTTTTTGATATTTTGCAATAACTTTAATCTTACAATCTTCCTTAATAAGCACAATATTTGACCATCTCCCATTAAGAGAGTGTGTTGGGTTGAGGTAGTGCTGGAGATCCAAACTCAGCAAGAGTCATTCTACTATACTCTTAAAGTGCTTTGGTATGCATTGTACTAAAAGAAATACCAAGTAATGAAATAGCAGTAGGTTCCATTTTAGACAATGTTCATAATATGATTATCTTGGATGCAGAGTACAGGCTTAGTTCATCTACTTGAGGAGAGGAGACAGAAAGTTCCCTCATCACTTCAACCCACAGACTTGTTTTACTAAGCATAGGCCAACAGAGAGACAGACACTGGGTCTGTGTATATAGAGACCCTTCCTCTTATTGTGTCTTACCATTTTCCTTATTGACAAAACACTCCTAAGTTAAAGAAACTCCAACAAGCAGACTTCATTTCTCTGTTCACCTTCAGTTCTGTTTCATATTTATGGCACTGTGTATCTCACAGCTTGCTTACTACATAATTTTTAATTTCTTTATAATACTATGATAAGATTAATAGCAATCTGCGATATTGGAACAATTATTTTCTAATGATCAAGAGATGAGTCATGTGTACTGATGCAAGACTAATAGAAGGGTCAGAACTAGATGGTTTTCCTTGATCTGAACTTTTTTTTTTAACAATCTTAAATATTATCACATGGTTTTTCATTTGAGCCTCTGCAAAATCATTTCTCTTTAGGTGATTAATGCAGATATTTGTACTCAAGCTTCACTTCTTCAAAATGCAGACATTGTTGTAATGAATAATGTCTTTGAATATTTCCTTGACAGATCAGAACAGGCTAGGTAAGTTCTCTTTGTTCTGGAAATCTCTAGAAACACTGTCTAACACCCAACCAACTATGCATATGTTATTGTTCTTTAAAATACAAGCCAGTATATAAAAATATAATTGTGAAAACTGATATATATTCCTTTGTTCTTTTTCGGGATGCAAAAACATTCCAATTAAAGACAGCTGAATAAAAAAGCTCATGAGACCTATCATTTCCCTCTTGCTAAGGCTAAAACTGGACACTTAAAGACACTTGTGCCGAATCCAATTATTTTATTTATTTTTTATTAAATTTGTAATTTAATAAATTTATTAAGTTTCTCTCCACCAAGTGAGACTAGTCTGGGCAAAATGAAAATCTGTCAAAGATCAGCTTGCCTTTTAAAATACATTTTGAAATGATTCTCATGCTTCATGAACCTCAACAATATGAAACATGATTTTCATGCTGTGGGTGGTTGTAGTGTAAATTATTTAAGGTTACCTGCTGGTTCAATGTGCTTGATTTATTTTATTTGCTCTAATATACAAAAATAAATATTAAAAGACAATAAACAGAAAAAAGGAAAATGAGAAGATATTAAAATAGTTTATCTATTTATCTATCTATCTATTTATTTAGTTTGTCAAACATGTACGAGATAACAGGTATAAGTATAAGCATGGACATGAGCACAGGAAATGAGTACAAATATCAATGTGCTTGATAAAGAGAGAGGTCACATGGATAGTTTTAACAAAGGAAATGAGAAAAAGTTAAATTAACCAATATGATACACTTCAATCACCAACAACCATATTAGGTAACAATTCTTGAAGAGATGATCCAAATTCACCTGAAAGATTGAGAAAAGCTTCCATTCTTTTATTGAAAATTTCTGAACTAACTTGCTGATATAGTGGAAAAAACATTCCAAGCCATAATTCATTTTAAAGTATCATTAGATGGATGATCCTCACCTTTTTTTCAATAAAGAGAATAGGGAGCATTATTTAACAGATTTAAAGGTTATTCCAAGTGTTCTGTAAAATAATGTGCTACATCTAACATTACATGACCTGCATCTACTTGCTCTGTTATCACTCCCATACCTGATGCAGTGCCACCAAAGATCCCCTATTCCTGCAGAATAGATCTGAAATTCTGTATATGGGGAAATAAGCAAGAAGTTATTCGTTGTCAAATGCTGCCCCATTAGTGGAATGACACAGTTGGATAGAATACTGTATCTTTCCCAAACAGGGAGATCCCCCTTTCTCTATTAGAATAGAATAGAATAGAATTTTTTTTATTGGCCAAGTGTGATTGGACACACAAGGAATTTGTCTTGGTGCATATGCTGTCAGTGTACATAAAAAGACAAGATACATTCGTCAAGAATCATAAGGTACAACACTTAATGATAGTCCGGGATAAAACACTTTATTACCACAAAGTGTTTGTCATAATTTCATACTATAAAGTAAATCTGTAGATGTGTAAGGAAATAGAATCCAGTACAAGATCCAACTTGATCCTATTGTTCCCAATATATGATATTCTAGCAGGCCAAGTTATTTTTCCCATATTATTCAGCCTGTATATTATTCTTTTCTTGTTCATGCAGCTCAGGCAAAGCCTTCCAAACATTTAAAAGCTGCCCATCTCCCTCACAGATCAACTCTTGGTATCTTGTGTTGTTTCATATGACAGAATTTTTGGAGGAGTTGCTTTATAAGAAATTCACTTTATTTTACTCCTAGAGCATGGAAAATCATAAGTCAAAATGCAAGAAAGCGAGGGTCTTTATTAGTGACTGTCCCAAACCTTGAAAAGTCTCTCTCACAGCTTCAGGTAAAGAGCTTTTTTTCCCAAACTATTTACATGGCAAGATTTTCCTTGGTGCGTGTTTTAGGTAAATCATGAATTAATTATAGTTGCTGAATCATGTTCTATTGATAAACATTTGCACACTGTTTTCTCTCTTGGAGGTGACTTCATTATAATGAATCCAGGAGATTGATCATGGGAGATGGCTTTGAGATGCACCATTTGACTTAATCTTTCACATGTTTGCAACTCACTAAACAATTTCAGGAGGGAGAAAACTGAAAAGAGCAATCTTTTTCAACTCTCCAGAAATCTCAAGCTTTAATTGGTAGGAAAATCAAGGGAATTATTTTATCAGGATTGGGAAAAGCACATTTCTAAAAATTTCCCCGAAACGTATTCATCCCAGAAAGCTGCAACCATCACTTGAAATTATTATTCTGTATGGTTAGAATATGTTTCTAAATTTTATGGGAAACCTCACTTATATTTTCTTCTCCTTTCTTTTAACTGATTTGCTTATACAGAAACAGCATCATTGTAAGATATTCTATGTTATTTTGCTTACGCACCGTCAGCAGTTCTGAGATTTATGTATTATTTTATGTGTTGTAGTGAATTGTTTTAATTTCTTTTCAGGTGGACATTCAGCTCAGCCAGTGGGTAGAAGCAGTACCAGTGCAATATGATGAATTCTTAGAAGATGCTGATAGAGAAGCACTTGAACAAATTTATTTGTACAGAATTCTATAGCATACAAAATATGTACATTCGCAACAAGTGCTTTTTAAATAAAAAACATTTTAAAGAATGTTAGAGTTTGTTAAACTTTGTGCTAGGAATTGCCTTTGAAAATAATATGGAAAGTCAGTGATGCATCAAGGCATTAAAAAAAGAATCTCCTTGGTTTATTTCTAGTGAGGGTTGCTAGTTAAAGAACTGGAAATGCTGCATTTGCCATACTTTACAACATATTGTTCCTTCTCTTTCATTTGTATTTTTTCTTTGCATTTAAACATGTGGTACATAAGTCGTACAATCGTTCCAGGACTTATTTCTTGCCTACATGAGGTACATGTTTTCTGTATAGCATGCATCTTTGATTAATTTCTTAACTTGCAGGAAAAGATGACAGTATTTTAAGACTGCAAATTATTGGTGATTACTTAAATTATCTTGATGGCACTGTGTATATTTCCCTTTTTAGAAGGAGGAAAGAGGGGCTAAGAGGAATTCATTCATGTGCAATACAATGTGCCCTACATGGGAAAGAAAATAATAAACACTGTCCATAGAAAATTAATAAAGCAGCAATTGGCTATTTTTTTCTGAAAAAATCCACAGAAGTAATCCAGTCTTCATTTTGATTTTCTTTTAAATCACTCAGTCATATAGAGTAAAATAAATTGTTCTGTAATCTTCTGAGTGCCATTATTTCCCATCTCCAGTATCCCATTGCCAATTTACTGATTGAGTTTCTTCTATATTATTAGCGATACTACAGAAGCCTGAAAAACAGTTGCTCCTCAAATGTTGGCTCAAATTGGATAGGAGAAGTTAGTTTTCTTTGAGGAGGGGTAGCACTGACATTGTTAGGGTAATGAAACGTCTGCAAGAAAACAACCAAGCTCAGAGACCTTCATTTCTACCCTGAGCTACAAATATTCTCCTTTATTAATAACTTTTCTTACCCTAACCTACCAGGAAAAAACATGCTGCTCGTGAGAAATAGTTTCTATTGCTTTTCTACTAGCAGTTTACTTTCCTTGAAATCCAAACTGGAAGAAAAAAGCAAGCTCTTCTTGAACAGAGAAAGTACAGTCCTGCCTTACAACCACAATTGCGACCAAAATTTCCATTGCTAAGCAAGGTGACTGTTGAGTCGCACCCAATTTCATTACCTTTCTGCTTCTGTTGTTAAGCGAATCACTGCAGTTGTTAAGTGAATCATGTGGTAATTAAGCAAACCGGGTTGTAAATTCAGATTAAAAGGGAATTTAGCAAACCATTTGGTAGAAATTCCTGATGCTAGGAAGGTTATCTGAATTTATTAGCAAATCTATAATCTTGCAGGGCTTCTATTTTCATTATCATCACATAGAAAATTATTGAAACATTGCTTGCACAGTGACTGTCATAAAAGATTGTGATTTTAAATGCAAGTATATATTTTCAACAATAGATTTTCTTCCTAGCATTTTCCTGCAAGTTTAGGGCTTGCTTAATTTTGGATCAACCAAACATGAGCCATTAGTGACAGGAATTAACTTACCAACTTGTCACATTATGGGTTGACAGTGATTAGTCTGAAGTCATCCATGACTTTCATGAGTAAAGCAGGACTTGAACTCTACTACTAGACCAAACTGGCTGTCCATTGCCAGCAATAGCTGAATTGTAAGTCGCCAAGAGTCATTCCTTGAGATGGGGGTATGGGGGTGTGTGTGGTGTGTGTGTGTGAGAGAGAGAGAGAGAGAGTGTGAGTGTGTGTGTGTGTGTGTGTGTCTTCCAAATCCAGAGTGCTACAATTGTCGCTCCAGGTCAGCTTGACTAAAGTTGAATGAGCTCTGTAGAACTGTTATCAGCAGCTCTTGCGGAAGTCTGAACTTTCTGACTTGATGCAGGAAGAACATTCTTTGTTGTGGCTTTTTAATGATGATTTTAATGCTAGGTGTCCATTTCAAATCCAGGGAGACTATAGAACCCAGAAATGTGAAGGTCCCTACTGTTGATACTGTGTTATCTAATATAGTAAGATGTGGTAGAATAGGAGGGCTCCTCTTAAAATCCACTCTCATTTCTACAGTTTTAAGCATGTTCAGCTCCAGATTGTTCTGGCTACACTATAGGGCCAGTTGTTCAACTTCCCATCTACATGCAAACTCATCACCGTCTTGAATGAAACCAATGACTATTGTATCATCAGGATAGGTTTCTATTACGCTTTTGTAATATACATAGGTTACAATCACATAAGATATACATTCTTTAAGAAATGACAAATATATTAATAAAACCAAGTCCATATTTTTATTATCCATTGCATAAAACAAAACATCTCAAATACTGTATAGTTTTATTTAATAGATTGTAGTGAAGTTTACTGTACTTAAAGAGCTATTTATAAGTTACCACTAGATGGCATTCAGTATCTTTGGTTAAGGATAATTTATAAAGGTAGCCCTAACCTTTGCTGAATTTTTGTCTCAATTAACTTTTTGTTTGGGTAAACCCAAGCCTCCATTAAAGCAGGTACTAATCATTTGTTGAGTATCCACCAATAAATATTGTGCTTTATTGTCAAACCAGTGGTGGAAAGACAATTATCCTTTATAACTATTAATTCAAACATATCAATTCATAGAGAATAAAACAAAATATATCATTGACAAATTCACACTTTGATTTAACCATTGTTTATTGAATAAATTAAACTGGCTGGTTTACCTAATTGTCATAATTCGTGGACACCCCCCCCCAAAGGTAGGGGTCAACAACACATAAGCCCAAACCAAGTGAATCAATTATGGCTTAGTAAGATATATCTGTCAAGTGAATGATATCACAAAAGTGCTATTACCTTTGTGTCCTGTTTCAGGGTTTTCCATTGTCAAGCAAAAGGAGGACAAAAATAAGAAAAGTGGAAAGCTATTGAAATCATCAAGGCTCATCCTCCTGGTAACAGCAGAGATCAAATTGAAGCATCTCTGAATTGGCTATCCAATTCATTGGATAAAATTTAGTTACCCAATGAGGAGCTCATACAATCAAGATTTTGTTCTACTGTCACCTATTTTTGAAGTGTATCGTCCCCATATTCCCTTTAAGGCCAAGTGTAACTCTCAGCTGAAAATATGTATGTACTCCTGTCATACCTGGTATGAAAAAAAAACCTTTCACACTATATTCTTCAGAATGCTGGTATTTTGTGAAACAGTAATAGGTTTTTCAAACAGAAAAACAGTAATTAAGAGAAGCCTCTGTCCTCTCTTCCAATGCATAAGCATAAATACGTTTTGGAAATTAGAGATCACATTTTTAATTCATTAAAGACTAAAGACTAAAAGGTATCCCACAAAAGAACAGTGCATCTTAATTCTGTATTAAAATGCTCCTGGAATATACAGACATGTGTAAATTGCTCAATAATATGTTGGTAGAAACCACCATAGAAAGTATTTCCTCAGCTAAGAAAAAAAAATGGAAAAAGTCAATGGAAGAATCTAATAATATTCAGATCCAAACTGAACTAATGTTAACTATGAGGTGTCAAAATATAGATATCAAATGCAACAGTGTCACTTAACAGGTGGAAGTAGTTTCCATACTATAATCCACTTTTCTTATTGTATTTATACCCTGAATTACTTCCCACCCCCCCAAATGTCTTTGCTCATCTCTGTAACTCTATGCCAGAAAACACTTTTAGACATTTTGTCGTACTATTATCTGAGGTAGGAAACTAGATTACTTCAGAAAAAATAAAATTCTGTTTTATAACAAAAATATACTGTTATATATTTTCTTTCTTATTTTACCTCCTTATTTATATTTCATCCTTCCCTCAAGGAACTGAGAGAGTACATTTTAATCTTGCAACATTTTTAGGCATTAGGTTAGGAAGACAGACTAGGATCTATCAATAGAACTACTTACAGAGCCACAGTGGAAAAACAAAGAAGATTGTGCAATTCTGAAATCCATCTTCCTCATACCTATGGAGTGGAGTACATTTGTAGGTATCAAGCTAAACAATGAATTATTACTATCTCAAACAAGATCCAATCAAACTGGGTGCAGTCAACTGATGAATACATTTAACAAGATAATAAATCAGAACCCAAAAGTCTGTGATTGTGACTTTTGACTAACATCTCATTCACTTTAAAAGTCACTGAAATGGCAGCCTTTTTATGGTGATGCAGAGTGCTATCTAATTAATTAATTAATTTTTAGTTTTAAATTGCCAAAGGAAGCATTCTATAATGGGCCATGCTATGGTTCCAAGTTGCAAAGATAGCTTTCATTTTTTCCTATGTTGTTAAACATGTTTTTATTACAAGTGTTTCTCTCATGGCTTAACAACTAGTCTTTTTATAAATCTCATTGTGGAATTTACCATAATTTTTGACATCAATAAAAGTTCTGAGTTCTAGCAGCAAAGAATCATTTTTGCAAATAGTGAATAAATGATTGGGGCAAGAATGCTACTTTGGGAATAATAATGCCTATCAGTAGCAATATAATAATACATTCTATTTACATATTTTCCAAATTTATTTTTAATGATAAATAAAAAATTAATTCTGAATAATTTATGAAGAAACCAATTTCCCCAGAAAATTCAACCTGGAAAAAGCTAAATAACATGAAACAATTTTAAACAAACCTTCTGATTTATTGGATCAGATCTAGAGGCTTAATCTCAAATTCAACAATAATACAGGATTTAGTAGCTAGTAAAAATACTTAGAATAGTAGCCAAAATGTCTTAAATTAAGAGACATAGGTTACAATCACATAAGATGATAAAATAGTTTTAGGTACCTATGTTAGTATTATTTAGAATATATGAGTTTACAATACAGGTTATATATAATTATAGTACATATCTTACAGAAAAAAATACAAAAATATCTATGATTTTAAAATAGCTGTCCTTTGTATAATAAATATTATTAGAAGTGGCTCAATTTTAATTTTTGATAGAATTTTGGTTAGACATATCAAAGGTATCTTTGTTATTTCTTCACTTATTAGCTCCTTCCACATAAGTTTTAGAAATAAATACCAAGACGTTAAAAAGTTAATAGACAATCTGGAATGGGGGAGAGTGACTTTGGAGTCTGTGGCTATGTTTTAATTGGTATATTAAAATATTGCTATGAAATAATGAGTGTGAATGTAGTCATAATTAGCCTGATGTAACTTTGCACTGAGACATGGTTTGCTTAACAGGTTTAGTGAACAGATCATTTGGATGTATTTACATAAGATGTTAAACCAAGACTAGCAACCCACATCAAGGTTAGTGCAGTGTGTTACCCAGTGAGTATAAAATTGGGGAGAAAGTCCTACACGATTAGGATAGTGATTCAATAGATTAAGGACGTAGTCCTATTGTTACTTTTTTAAAACAAAAACATATTGATTTAAAAAAAAACAAATAACATGTACCATTTTAAGCATCCAAATATATTTACCAAGAAACTAACAAGCCAACCTTTTTATTGGGTATTAAGGTTAATGAACTGTGCATAAGTTAGGCCTCTAAAAGCCTCAACGCATGGGCCGGATCTTTTGGGCTGTTAATTTAAAAATGGAGGATGAGCACTTCATCTATTAATTAATAATGTAGCTCTCTGTCTTCCTGTGTGTCACAGGCTGGAAAGGCGGTGATCGGCCAATAATAATATAGGAGAAAGAAGTCGAAAGCTCCTCCCTGTTGCTCTTCCTCGTTGAGAGCTGAAGTAGATCAAAAACTTCCGTGGAGCCGGAAAAGAAACAGTAAAAGGATCAAGAAAAGAGGGAGAGAGAAAAAAGGGGTGAGCCTCATTAATTATCAGTCATGCCGGAGGGGCAATCGTATTACTAAATCAGGTAGGAGAAGGTGGTACATCTGTCCCCGGAGGGTCAATCTGCTTAAACAGACCGACCGGGGGAGTCTGCCAAGGGCTCTTGTCCTGACAGGAGGAAGCTCGCCAAACCACCTCTCTCACCTGGAGGGGATCCCTCATTCAACATCCAAAGGGAGGAGGAGGAGGGGGCGAGTTCCCAAATGAGCCGGGCTAGAAAGGCGATAAACGATCAAAGACCTCTTCCCGGTCGGCTTCGCGGGGGTGGGAAGGGAAAGAGGGACTTGGCCCAGCCTGCGCAGGTCAGCAGGGGGACCCCCTCCCCCAAGACCGCCGGCGTTGCTTTGGGGTGGGGGGAATCCCCGGATCGAGAGAGCACGTTGTGGAGAGCGAGGAGGAGGAGGAGGAGGAGGAGGAGGAGGAGGGAGCCGCCGCCGGTGGAGCCGCCGCCTGTTCGGCGTCATGGCCCCATTGTGAGGCGGCGCAGGGGAGGGGAAGCGGGGGAGGAAAGGAAGGATCCGCTCTCGCTCTCCCACACGCGCGCACGCACAACAGAAGTCGCTCAGGACCCAGCGAGAAAGCGTGTCAAACGCTCACAAAAGAGTCCGTCTGAGGCCGCCCCGACGACCCCCGGCGATCACCACCACCACCACCACCACTCGGGCTCCTCGCCTTTCTTTACCGCCTGCCTCTCGCCTCCTTTTAGAAACGGGAACCGGGGGGATGCCGCTTCTACACCGAAAGCCCTTCGTGAGGGAGAAACCTCCGGCTGACCTCCGGCCCGACGAACACGTCTTCCACTGCAGGGTCACCAACGAGATCTTCAGGGACTACGAGTAAGAGACAGCCGCCACCCCCCCTCCCTCCCCATGGGCTCTGGCGGGCTGGTTTGAACGGGAAGCGCGGCTGCAAATGGCTGACACCCGGCCGGAGAAGGGAATCCCCTGTGAAGAAGCGGGGAAACCCCTTGAGCTCCTGTCTTCCCCGGGCGAGAGTGGAAAAGGGAGGGCTCTTTGGTCAGGAGGACCTCCGGCCTCTAACTGACCCGTCCTTAAGCTCCCCCCCCCGGGTACCCTTCCTCCTCAGGACGAGCGGGAGTACGGAAAGTTTGTTAGTTCGCCGGCCGGACCCTGGCTTTTGTGGGTATCCCGAACCCTCGTTGCGTGTTGGCGCGACTTGCACTAGGCCTTGGAGTACTTCTGGGCGCGCGCGCGCGTGTATTTGTGCTTTTGCTTCTGTTTGTGGAAGTAACACGGCAAACTTGATTGAACTTCGGCGCGGAGAGAGAGAGAAGCAACGGCCAGCAGCCGGCGATGTAAGGCCGGATTTGGGTCGTCAGGGGCTGCTGGACGGCTGCTCGTAACCGCCTCATTGAGTATTGTTTTCCCAGCAGCTGGGCGTCCGAAAAACAAGCGTGCCACTGTCTCCGGCCCGTAAATGAAACTCTTTGAGGTTTGAGCTCCAAACCCCGGTGTACTTTCCCTGCCGAGTGGTCTTTAATGGCGCACCTTAGTGACCTCGTTTTTATCCCCTGAAGAAAAATCAAAATACTAAAAAACCCGAAAGGCTCACACCCCAATTCATATGCCAAATACCCATCATTAAAGAATGATCACCCCCCTTTGTCGCATTAGAAATTTTTGGCAGGTTCCCATGACCATTTGATCCTTGGAAGTGGAGTCAGCACCTGTTTTGACAAGATAGTTTTGTGACAAGCCATTTTTCTCCCTTAAGAATTTGCAATATCTGACACACTTCAGTGCACTACTTTAGAAAAATCTAAATACCTTAATTCTGTTTTTCAGTAGTAGATGTTAAAAGCATGTATAATTTGTAATAATTTTAGTATTCTAAATGTTTATTCGAAAATGCTTTTCATCATCGACCTCAGGGGGCTGATGCATAATGTTATTGCCTCTCGTTTTCTAAAAATCAAACTTCTTAGTATTTCAGTATTTAAAATATTTTGAGATGTCATCTTGAGAATGAAAAGTTAATTTTAAGCTAAATATACAAATATGAAAAATACTGAGCATGTCCCTTGAATTGGGAGATGCTATTATTTTATGTCTTTTATTTAAGGATAATGTAAATGGTAACAAAAGAACCCACAGTTTTCATTGATAACCATTAAGTAACAGCTCAAGACAACTAGCCTAGCATTGCCATAAAATGACAAATATCTAAAACTATTGGGTGGACATAATTTCAAAAAACTATTCTAAATGATAAAATATTTCTTTGGTGGTTTTTTTTAAGCATTTTCCCCATGTAAGTCTTGTAAAATAATCTAACTGCACTTAATTCATCCATTTATATTAGCAATGGTTTTTTGAGGAAGATATGCATGTAATGTTTAGGGAGCTTTTTCTTCAACATTAGGAAAGTATTGGTAGATTTGCCATAGGACTTTTGGAGCAGAGTATGTAATTGGCAAAGTTGTTCATCTATTTAGATATGCTGTCAAGAAAATTCCTATAGGATTCATTTGAATCTGTTAGCAACTAGATAAATATATATTAAAAAGGACATATATGATACATTATGAAGGATTTGGTTATTTACGTAAACATTGCTTGCTTAAACTTGCCCTACACAGAGTTGCGTTAGTGAGTTCAGCTGCATACATATTTAATAAATAAATAAACTTTTCCATCTGAACTTTATTAGAAATGAAGCTTGGCTGAAGTAGCTGCATAAGAAGGCTCCATTTTTCTGATTTATAAAAAGGTTTTGAACTTCTGGATAGTATCTGTAATGACCTTCTTGGTAGAATCAGACTAATTTTTGCTTGTTTGATGCAAGGACTGAATCTTCCATGATTGTAACCAATGATTTCTAAGCTAGAGAATACTGTTATGTAGCCATCTTTACACTGCTGAAGGCCACAAAATAAGTATCCCTTAACTCTGAAAGTTGTGGGAGGAACGCTCTTGGAGCATGGACCTTTGTCAAAGTTTGGACTTATTTAAACCACTGAGAACAAATCATCTGAGAACAAATCATCTGTGTGCGTATGCTTCATTCAATATCTGCAATAAAGGGTTTAACATAGCCAAGTCATGTCTGAGTCTTCTGCCAACTAAGCCTGTTCCTGAATAGGGAGTCCAGAGAACTGCTGCTGACTTATC
Source organism: Thermophis baileyi (assembly GCA_003457575.1). Classification (NCBI taxonomy): domain Eukaryota; kingdom Metazoa; phylum Chordata; class Lepidosauria; order Squamata; family Dipsadidae; genus Thermophis; species Thermophis baileyi. The sequence continues at coordinate 342,484 of QLTV01003760.1, read as the reverse complement.
ACAGTAACTGAAAAAAGGATAACGAATTATAGAATATATGACCATCTCAAATCATATGATGTAATGATACCCCTTTGAGCCCTAGCATTATCTGGACTTCTCTGAATAGTAGGGAAGTATAAGACTTTGTACATAGAAAAAAATCAAGTTTTTTCTGTCTCTGTCTTGCTCTCTCTATATGTCTGTGTATGTGTGCATGTGCGCGCATGTGTATAAAACATTTGTATAGCTGCCCATCTTAAAGCTAAATTCTATGCTGCTTACAATTAGAAGATAATGTATAGAACAATAAGCACACAAGAACCAGTAAAACCAAAACAGACAAACCTGGCACTACAACCACACTTTCTTGATGTCACTCACTACTTTCTTATCTCATCCTATCCAAATACTTGAGGGAAGAACCTCAAGTCTTAAGTGGTCGTCTGAAAGTTAAAGGAGTGGGGGCCTATTGGATCTCATGGGGGAGATTGTTCTATAGGGCAGGAGTTGCAGTGGAGAAAACACACTTCCGAAGCTCCAAAGATAGCAATATTTAAGGATAAGGATCTGGAGCATGCCCACCCATCAGCTGTGGTGCGATGAACAGATACCCTTAAGGATTGGCAGTTCTGCAGATGATCCATGCCATGAAGGAATTTAAACATAATAACCAGCACCTTGAATTGAAAATTGGAGGTAGTAAGCTTGTTTACTTTGTTATGTAAGCAGATCACTTTGGGTCCATGCAGTTTACTTATTTATTATCTTAATTTATATAACACTGATTCCTAGTTTCTAGATGGCTAATAGTAAAATCAGCAAAATAGCAATAGCAGTTAGACTTATATACCGCTTCATAGTGCTTTACAGCCCTCTCTAAGCGGTTTACAGAGTTAGCATATTGCCCCCAACAATCTGGGTCCTCATTTTACCCACCTCAGAAGGATGGAAGGCTGAGTCAACCTTGAGCCGGTGAGATTTGAACCGCTGAACTGCAGCTAGCAGTCAGCTGAAGTAGCCTGCAGTGCTGCACTCTAACCACTGCGCCACCTCAGCTCAAAAACCATCACACTAAAAATAATACAATTTGATAAAATCCGCATCCCTAAAATAATTTTTTAAAAATTAATTGACCCCAGCCTTAAAGACTTAGAATGTAGTTTGGCTGCTCCCACTAAAACGTAACTTCTGCTCTAAAGAACCATTGAATACAGTAGCCTTCAGTGCTTTTTGAAACCTCAATACACGGGGCAGTTGATTCTATAGCATGGTCGCTACCATGGAGAATGCTTTTTCCTGGTGCGCTCTCTCTTGATTTCTTGCAGGAAAGGGATCCCCTAGCTCCGTGATGGCGAACCTATGGCACACGTGCCACAGCTGGCACGCAGAGCCCTCTCTGCGGGCACGCGAGCCGTCGCCCAGCTCAGCTCCACTGTGCATGCGCGCACGCCTCCTGCTGGCCAGCTGATTTTCGGGATACACGGGGGGGGGCGCATGTAGGAGACAGCCCGTTTTTGGTCCCAGAGGCTGCAGGGAGGCCTACTAGGCCCAAAATGGGGTTCGGGGGTGTCGCACGTGCATGCGCGGGGGAGCGTGGGGGGGGTCATGCACGCATGCGCAGGCCCCCCGCATTGCATTATGGGTGCCAGCACACATGCGCGCTATTGCACGAGCACTTTCGGCACATGACAAAAGGGTTAGCCATCACTGCCCTAGCTGCTCTCTTGGTATGTATAGAATAGATATCTACCTAAAAATCTCTGTAAAAATGAACTTTAAGTCCAAATCAAATGATTAAAATTATAATTGAATTGTAATTATTTTAATGAAAGCTGTTGGATAGGTAATTTTTATAGATACATACTAGATTAGTTAATGGGAAGAAAGCTACCTTTAGGATTTAAACATGGATGAGCAATACCAACATGTAGTTTGTAAAGATCTGGCTAAATGAAATAGCTAATATGAATGTTTCTCAAGGTTTTTTTTAGATTTGGGTCTTCCATATAATATTAGGTAGACTAATGGTTTAATAGCATACAGTACTTATTTCCACAAATAAATTCTATTCAATTGCTTTTCAATTTAGAACGAGTGTATCTGAGATAAGATGTTCATATCAAGAATTTGGTGGTTTCCTGAAGAAGCCAGAATGATTCTATGGAAGATATTGGAGATGACAAGTTTGAGTCAACTTGTCTATAATCTATAATAATTTCCAAACAACAATATATAATAATTTCCAGAACAAGAAGCTTCTGTTCCAAAACAATTATCAAACCCATCTACTCAACTGGGAATCCATAAAATTATATTTTCACTCTGGGTTGGATGATGGTGTTAGGAAACTTGAAATTGTGATTTTTCCTCAATTGATTATTTCTATTTTATTTATGTCACTTAATATCTACAGCCGAATCTTGTCACAATAATCTTCTCCAAGAAATTAATAAATCCAGATTGTTCCTTAATAACTCTTGATTTGACACTTAATAGGAATATGGTCTCTATGCAAATAATATCATTATTCCTAAATGTGTCTCACCCTAGCAGTTTTTTTCCCCTTTGGGAAAATTGGTCCCTAATCTGCATTACTGCACCATGCTAAATTTCTACTCTCCATTGAATCATTCACATTTACTTTTAATAAGAAAGGATAAGATGATTCCCTATACTGTATAAATCAAATCATACTTTGAATGTGAGTTTTATTTGGAAGAAGGTTTTCATAATTGTAACAGCCAGACTTTAGAAGGGAAATCTAAGAAGGCTTCTCCCCACCCACCCCCAAAACTGACAACTTTCCAATGTTAGGTGAAAATGTTTCACTCCTGGGAGGCATTTAACCTACTGGGGAGTTATTGCTTTAATTCTCCTGGTTTATTTCTTTCTGAATATAATTTTGCTCATATTTTCTGTATTGCTTATTGGTGATTTTTATCTTGATTATTTTTTCCTGGTAAAAAAGGTTACAGATAAATGGGTGAATGGAAATATGTGTGGGAAAAGTACAATAAAACTGGTAACCTTAGGAAAATGCTGGGCAGCATAAACAATTTAATAAATAAAAATAAAATTTGAACTAAATATATAAAACTATTTGTGGGCCATGTATGTCATATGGCTATTCATTGAGTCAAGATAATGGTTGAATAAGGAAACATAATGTGATAAGAATCTAATTTCATATTCAGGCAAAATTGGAAGTTTAGACAGTTAAAATTTTGATTAATTCACTGGCTTCAAATTATTTATATTACGTAAAATTATGAAAGTTGAAGGTTTAAGTTGAAGTATTTCAATCACATCAATAAAATACAGTGATTCTAAAACACTATTTTTTAAATCAGGCAGTGCTTTCATTATTAACTGTTCAATTGAATGCAAATATTTGTTAGAATTGTTTTTAGATTGTGTGTGTGTGTGTGTGTGTGTGTGTGTAGGCAAAATAAGCTCATTTTCTGTCCAACTATTCCATGGTCTTATTTGGTCTCCATCTTTTAGTTTTCTGTTGATTACTAAATCACTAAAATTTCCATATTTAGTCATCAATATCTAATCAAATAAATATTTTTGAAAAATTGTTAAGGGCTATTATGCCAATCAGGGAAATGGAAACATTTCAATATCCCATTTTAAAAATGTTAGAAGTTTTAATAACAGTCCTCTCTGCGCCTCCCCTCTCCCCACCCCATGTGAAATATTCTCATTTGCTCATTTGTTTTCAGGGAAGAAAGCAGGAAGAGGAAGTGTCCTCTTAGCTTTAAGAGTAAAGATATAAAAGGAATAAGCCAGCAAGAAAAATGTTTTAGGGGAGGGAGAAAAAGTATTAGAACAAAAGTGTTGTTGAATTACCTTTAATTAGTTTTATTGTAATTTCTTTGGATTGTTGTGAGTTGCCCATAGTTGTTGCCACTTGAACAACACATAGGCTTAATAATAAAAAAAAGTCAAAATTGGTGAATAAAATAGTCAGTCATGATAAACAGTTTCTAAGATGGATACTGCTGCCACTTTGCGCCATTCCCCAAGGTGTAGAAGTCTTTGGGGAACGGAGCAGTTGCCCCCTGCAGCCCAGCGCTCTCCAGGATCTGCTGCAGACCGCTTACCTTCAGGCAGTGTTCCCTTTCTGTTGGCAGGCCCCTGCAGCCTACACAAGATTGCTCTGGATTGAAGTGGCTTCGGAGAATGCTCTTCTGCAGCCTCCAAAATCTGTGCAAATGCACTCCCTATTCTCATGTGATTTTCTGACACTCTGGAGACCATGAGAGAGTATACGCCATTCTCATATGGCCTCTGCAACCTCTGAAAATCACACAAGAACAGGTATGCTTTTGAGAATACAGGTAGTCCTCAACTTATGACTACAATTGAGCCCAAAATTTGTGTTGCTAAGTAAAATATTTGTTAAGTGAATTTTGCCCCATTTTACGACTTTTCTTGCCACAGTTGTTAAGTGAATCACTACAGTTGGTAAATTAGTAACACGGTTGTTAAGTGAAACTGGTTTCCCCATTAACTTTGCTTGTCAGAAGGTCGCAAAAGGTGGTCACATGACCCCTGGACACTGCAACCATCATAAATATGAGTCAGTTGTCAAGCATCTGAATTTTGATCACGTGACCATGGGGATGCTGTAATGGTCGTAAATGTAAAAACCGATCTTAACTCACTTTTTTCAGTGATGTAACTTTGAATGGTCACTAAATGAACTGTTGTAAGTCGAGGACTACCTGTAGTTGTTGTCAGGCATTGATGTATACTGACATGTCAGCCAAAATCTCATGGCATATCACCTTTGACATGCATGTCATAGGTTCACCATCACTGATACATCTTCATGGTACTGAAAAACAATTGATTGGGGGATTTAAGAATTTAGGCTGAGATTACAGCCAATTTAGAATTAATATCTGCCATGGAGTTGTTTTAGATTTATTGCACAATGCTCTTTAAGATGGGGCTCACAGCTTCTGTTTTTGAGGATGCTGAGGGCCACAATCCAAAAATAAACCTAATTAGATAGTAAATGTAGATCCTGATTGAGGGATTGTGAAACTTTCAGAGACCTGCTGTGAGAAGTTTGTCATGCACTTTGAAAACAAAGGTACCTATTTCAAAACCATGATGTTCTAATCCAGCGGTTCTCAACCTGTGGGTCGTGACCCCTTTGGGGGTCGAACGACCCTTTCACAGGGGTCGCCTAAGACCATCGGAAAACACATATTTCTGATGGTCTTAGGAACCGAGACACTGCTCCTCTATACGTCCACATATGAATACCTGGGGACGGTGCGACGCACGGGCAGCCCTCGAATGCGCAGGCGCCGACGGAAGGGCCGCGCGCACTAGCCTGCCATCTTGGTGCCACGCCCCCTTTGTCACCTCATCGCTTCTTGCCTGGCAATGCACAGGGAGGGGGCGGGGAGGGGGTCGCGGTATTAGGAAGGTTGAGAACCACTGTTCTAATCTGATTGTGTAGGATCAGGTGCAATTGATCAGGAGATTACAGGAGTGTTTGGAGAAACAAAGTTAACTACTAGCTTATTTGATCTTTGTTCATCTATAGGCTGTTAGCTCTCTAAAATTAATCGATCAAATGAATTTATAAAATAGTGCTTAAATTACAAGAGAGAGCTATTCCCAGTGCCTTGAAATTTTCTCTTGCTATTTGAGAACTTTATAACTGTTAACCAATATTTATTTATTTTTTTCTTTTTTGGGCGGAGTCTTAGGGAAGTAGTGGTTCGGTCCTGGAGAGTTTCAATGATTCAGCATTAGGCAGGTTATCTTGGTTGAGTTGTGCAACATTTCACAGGGAAATTGCATGCACAGCCTTTTATAGTTATGGCTTTGGGTATCAATAGTTTGGGGTTACTTGCTATTTAGCAATGTTACTTCAGGTGGTGGGATAGCAGGACTTTAAAACAGTTTTAATTATATCTTGGTGAACAGTAACTTGTATTTTATCTTTAATTTTTGCTGGTTTTGTTTTTGCAGTGAATTTTTTGAAAGAACAATTCTTTGTAATAGTCTTGTCTGGAGTTGTGCTATCACAGGCAAATCTGGACTTACCTATCAAGAAGCACTAGAATCGGAAAGGAAAGCCAGACAAAATATCCAAAACTTTCCAGAACCTCTCATTGTTCCAGTCTTATACTTAGTTACCCTCACTCAGCGTTCACGACTTCATGAAGTTTGTGATGATATCTTTGCTTATATCAAAAACCGTTATTTTGTTGGTGAACTTGTTGAAGTACTTAGGAATAATGGTGAAAGGTAAGCATATTTCATTTGTGCTACTCTGAAAATATGTATGTATGTATGTATGTATGTATGTATGTATGTATGTATGTATGTATGTATAGTTTTTAATATGTAAAAAAAGCTGAGGCTGACTATTGATTTAAGTACTTTTCATTACTTAAATTGCTACAAAGTGAGTTTAAACACCAAAGATTGTATGACCATTTTTGATGGAGGTTTCATTGGGAAGAGTTTGATTGTTTGTGTACCAGTTATACAAATATTCTGTTTGTATAAAATAAATGAATTACATATCTAAATCAGGTTACACTATCTGCAGTTGTAGGGCTATATAGGTAGTCCCTGCGGAACATCCACTCATACAGCAACTATTTGTTGTTACAGCGATGCTTAATAAGGGGGAACTTATAATGGGTCCTTGTAGTTGCGACTGCTGCAATGGCCCAGGATCATATGATTACAGTTTGTGCACTTGGGAGTCAGCTCACAGTTACAACATTGTAGCACCCTCTGGTCACACAGTCACCATTTGCGACCTTCACTGCCTGTTTCTGACAAGCAAAGTCAATGGGGAAGCTGACGGAAGTCACAAATGGTGATCGTGTGACCTTGGGATACTGTAACGGTGCGGGAGTTCCCTAATGATGGCAACTGAGGCTGCCAAACTGCCATTGTAAGTTGGTGTGGTCATGTGACATTGTGCCTTACAACTGCATTGCTTAGTGACAGAGTTCCCAGTCCCAACTACTATCAATGAGAACTACCTGAATGTGACTCTTTTGATTGTAGTTTCTAGACTGTCCAGAAGTTGTTAGTTAGAATTATTTAGTTAAAAATATACTAATTTTAATAAATATATTAGAAATAATAATTCTGTTTAATTAGATAATTAGATAATTAGTCATTATCTTGGATCTACCAGTTTATTTTCTGTTATTCAACATTCTTATACACCAAAGGACTAGTGCGGCACTCTCTTGAATATGTTCTTTATGTTTTTGTGTTCTGTTCCCAACTGTATGGAGGCTGTTGCCTTTGTATCTTCACTCTCCTTATTACAATTAGGAAATTTAAAGAATGCAATAGGTTTTAACTCTCTTGTTCACTCTGTGGACTATTTTATCCCTTTTTCTTAATGGGATATTGTCTATGTTAATGCTATCTCTCGTTATGCTAATCAAATTATTCCTTTTACTAGAATTTGGAAATGCAGTTATGCTACCCCATGGTTTATATCAGGAACTTAAGGTCTACATTTCAGCAATTATAAACACAATATAATAACCTGCTGATCAAATCAAAATTTATCATTCAATCTCTAATAATGACCACAGAGGTTTTCTATGATTCATAACAGATTCTCCATAATCAGGATATATAATCTATTGATACAGAAGCCATTTAGAAATTCATTAGACATTAGCCATAACTTGTTGGGTCACTGTTTCAAAAATCCTTACCTAAACAGAGAAACAGAATTACCATGGGTGGGCAAAATATTCACCGGGAGTAATTTCCAATTTCCTGTCAGCTTCCCCATTGAATTTCCTTGTGGAAAGCTGACAGTGAGCGTTGGAACTCTTTGTTCCTCCCTTTCTCCCTTCTTTCCTCTCTTGCTTCCTTCCCTGCCTCCCTTTTTCCCTCCTGCCTCCCTCTCTGCCTTCCTTCCTCTCTTCTTCCCCCCACCCTCCCTTCTCTTTCCTTCCCTCCCTCTCTTTTCCTTCCTCCCTCCTTTCCTTCCTGTGAATGTTCTCTGTCACCATCTTTATTGAAACAGGCAGTACTTTGTTAATACAGGATAACAATTAATAATTGTCTCTGACCTGCAAGAAGGTAGACCTCTTTTAATTGAATATTCTTCTTCTTTTTTCCAGATTGCACTGTAAAATTTTGGAAATCAAAGCACCAGTACATCAGAATGGAATGGCCAATGGCCATGCCAAAGGTGTTGATGGAGTCACCATTATCATTAGCGATAGTGATGATTCAGATTTAGATACCAGTTCTGCACAAAATGGGTAAAAACTTGTTTTATATTCAGAAGATACGAATATAGTTAAAAGGGCTACAACTAAACTACAATAACCACTAATTTTTTAAAGAAAACTTCATATAACTCTATATACATATCACAACATTTCAAAAGAAATGTGATTGTAATTAGTATTTCAAAGCTTAAAAATAGTGCAAAATAAGATAGAGCGTTTAGCATAGCATTTAGACTTCTATACCGCATTATAGTGCTTTTACAGCCCTCTCTAAGCGGTTTACAGAGTCAGCATTTTACCCCCAACAATTTGGGTCCTCATTTTACCGACCTCAGAAGGATGGAAGGCTGAGTAAACCTTGAGCCTGGTGAGATTCAAACTGCCGGCAGTCAGCAGAAGTAGCCTTCAGTACTGCATTCTAACCACTGCACCACCGGGACTCATATATTAAAAATTCCAAAAAAACCTCTCCAAATGAAAAAATGGAAAAAACATACACACTCAGGGTACATTTGTATATACATACAGCACACATATATAGACAATGTGGTTTTAAATCTATCAAATCTTGTCCATATGGAATTGTCTTGATCACTTTTTCCATTTTGACAGTTAAAAAAAAGTGTAAGAACAGAAAACACATACTTTCAATCCAGGAATTTAAATCTAGGTTAGTAGCTTCTTTGTAACAAAACAAAATCATTTTTTGCCTGTGCTTCAACTTGATAAATTCAAAAATAATTCCTAAAATTTAATGTTGTCACTATTTTATTTATTTATATGTGCAATTTATCTACGGCCTGAAATTAACTAGACTAAGCAGCTTATGGAATGTACAGTATCAAGCACATACAAAATAAATTATAAATGTATGTATTCGATGTCAGCATTTCCTGACTGAAGACTGACTATGGACAGCTTTGTAATATATCATGCTATATTACAAAAACAAGATTTAAAAACCAATACACAGTAACGAACAAGATAGGGAATGTCACTAAATAACATAGAAAAATATATACAAAACACATCCAAGGGGGCCCATCCACCCTAGTTCATGGCTTGGGAGAAGGTCATCCAGAACACCATCAAGGTTGGAGCCATATTGGGCAGAATCTAATTACAGTAGACAGGTTATGCTTCGTAGGTCCAAATAGATGATACTATTGAATGCAAGGGATCTAAGGCATGCCCACTTCATTGAGCCTCTACTGGCCATGCAGAAACCGGAAGAGAAAGACAGTCCCTGAGGCAGTCTGACCCTATGCCATGTAGATCGTTATAGGGGATAACCAGCACCTTGGATAGCACATGGAAGCGTATTGGCAACCAGTGTAGCTTGTGAAGCGGGTATAATGTGGGTATACTGAGGCCGACTTCCACTGCGTGCATGCTTACTTGCAATGTAATTACATTCTGGGCAAGTTGAAGTTTCTGACTGGTCTTCAAGGGCAGCCCATGTAAGATACATTGCAGTAGTTGAATCATGAGATTAGAAAGGTGTGAATGTCTCTCTGGAAGGGCGACCGTGTACCAGATGGAAATGTGCAATTATCTAACTGATAATTTAATTTAATTTATTGCATATTTAATTGTACTTGGTGTATAATTTAATATCAAATTCAAACTTCTAAACTTTATTGTTTTTTGCTGAGAAAGTTGATATTCAAAAGTTAATGGGCAATCTATATTATATGTTTCTGTTTGCATTTTGTGGCACAAACATCTAAAGGACATGGTTTGGTTTGCTATGTTTGTACAGAACACAAGCAAATACATGCAGTTTAAACTTCATTCTTTACTGAAATGTTAATTTCACATGACTGAGAATATGCTTGTATGATTTTTTAAAATTTAAAATAATTTACATTGTAAATAGTAACGGTTTTAATTTTTAGGAATGAAAAAGCCATAACTGATCCTTTTTTGTACAAGTATAAAGTGAAGCCTTTAAAGAAACAACTATATGAGTCTGTTACAGTGAAAGCATCACAGATATGGTAAGCTATACTGGTTATTACCCTATGGTTGCAATCCAGCTGGCAGAAATGAGAGGGACAAGGCACATCCTTTTTAAAGATGCCATTTTCTCTATATAGCTCTTTTTAAAGAAACCTTTTGAAAGAAACCTTGCAGAAAAAGGGAAGAAGCTTTGTCTTCTTCCCTCTTCTGTTGATTGGTTCTTGTATTGAATCAAAATCCGACCATAAACTATTGGTAACAAAATGTTTCAAATATTAAGTTTCTTAAAAATTATTGAAAGGCAAACTGCCAGTCTTCAGCATGTCTTATATTTCAAAATATTTTTTCTGAGCGCCAAATGAATCCATGTATATTTTTAAAAATAAAAATGAATGGTGATTCTACCCCAATGATTTTTAGTATAAAATATGCTCAAAAAAAGTGACAATAAGCTACGTATGTTTGTGTATAAGGGAAAGAGAGATGGAGATAAAAAGAGAGAATGATCATCATAAAAAGATTAAAGAAGATGCATGTTTCAGGAAATTGTTTTTTAACTGGCCATCCTAGCCTTCCTAATCAATGTGCTGCTATCTTGTGATTCTGTGATAGGCCCTTAAAATTTAGAATATATACACTGACTTGAAAGACCTAGAATTCATGGACAGTATTGCTATTCTGTGATTGCAATTTATTGAAAAAAGAACAAAAGTTCCATATATTTTTGTTAAAAAACATCACAAGGGTGCTTATTTTATTTTTTTATAAATTAAAATTGTCAGAAGTTATTTAAACTGTAATTTTTGTATATTAATTTGATTGTTAATGGTAAGATTTAACAATTCTTTTTTTTTTCCACAGCCGAAGAAGGCATATTTTTTCTTACGATAGACTAAAGCTTTTTTTAAAGCAACACTGTGAATCACATGATGGCATTATTAAAATTAAGGTAATCAAAGCAATTGAACTTTAAGATAGTGAATGAAAATATATGCTTCATATAATTACAATGAATTTATCTCAAACTGAACAAATGTCAGTATTTTGAATATGCTTGCCTATATTAATTGGACAATCTTAGTAAAAGAATGATCTTGTATTGTCCTTAAAATGATATTTGCTTGTTAGGAAGTATTTAGCTCTTAATAGGCTTTATTTACAATATTACAATGAAGACTGTCCTTTATCAACTACCTGTGAAATTGATAAACTCTGTGCAGTTTTACTTTTGTCCATGAATCTTGGTATATTATAATTGTTTTTATTTTTATATGACACAGTTTATTTGATATTTTAAGATTATCAAATACACTCATAAAGATTTTAACATTTCCTTGGAGTTATGCCTAGACATTTATTGTCTGAGATAAAGCATTATTTCCTCTGTGTCTTTGCTACAACAAATTGTTAGCAATAATAGATGTTAATGCATAATAAAAAAAAATCACTTTGGTAGATGAAGAATGATAATCACCTTTCATATCTAGTGTTTTTAATGTTATACATAGTGGATTTCATAATTTACAGTATATATTTAAGACATTGGCATATATTATCCTTTCAAAAGGTAATCAATCAATCTGACAAGCAAGCTTTTAACTTCAGTACTATTTATTCAAGAATAGCTATGTTTAGTTTAAATAATCATGATAATACCTATTGGTTTCCAAAACAAAAAATAACGTTTTTAAAGAGTGACCAAAATCTTGTGAGATAACCAAATCTCATAGGAATTGTGTTCTGAGTTAACTATGAGATTTTTTATATGTTGTTCTATATAATTTTTTTTGTAATATATTTGGGCATGATATCACATGAATGCTACTTTTTAAAGGTTAAAACCTTTAAAAAAGTAAAACCTTTACTTTGTAGGTTGTTGGTCAATGCTACAGAAAAATAAAAAAGAGGGAAGAAATTTTATTGCTGTTACAAATATAGCTAGTCCTCAACTTACAACCACAATAGGACTGGAATTTTAGTCCTTTATTGCAGTTGTATGTCAAGGCATCCATGTTATCAGACTCAATTTTTTGTCCATTTTTTCAGTGGTTGTTAAGCAAATCCCATGACAGTAAGTCCAAATCATGCAATTCTTAAGTGAATCACATAGTCATTAAGCAAATCCATTCCCCCAAATAGGCATTTTTTGCTGGAAACCGAAGGCAAATCTAGTGATGTGTCCACCAGATGCCACTACCAGTCATAAATGCAAGCCTGTTGTCAAGCACCCAAAATGTGGTCATGTCACCATGGGGCACGTGCAGCACAACATTTTATGATGGCTGGAAGTGCTTTATGGGCAGTTAAGCACCCTTTCTGGGGCCATTGTAACTTAAAATGATTGTTAAATACCAGTCATAAGTCAAGGACTATCTGTAATTGATATTTCTATTTGACCTCTGAACAAAGGGTAGTTTAACCTTATTTGTCCATCCAAATAAAGACTATTTGGAATAGCCAAACAATGTTTGTTCTCCCTTCTTGATTCTTCAGAATAGCTGTGATTTTCTCTTATTTGGTTTGCCCCCAGTTGTAGGCACTTCATTCCAATGGTGTGAACTAGGAAAAAAAAGTTTATTTCTAGTCCTTCTAAAACACTCACTGATTTATCATTTGTACATAACATACCTGTTGACTCTTGTTTCCTCACATTTCTTTCCCAAGGCAATATCAATTGCAAAATACAAGATAGCAGAACAGACTTTTTTCTATCTCTTTCCTGATAATCCACCCACCTTTATGTTCAGTTCTTCAAGTAAACAAAAAAGATCTTCAAAGCTGACATCTGATGATCATGTAAGTCAGACAATAACCTTCTGCAACTATTCATCTATCAGCAAGCAGTCTATAATGCATTCAGCATTTGATGAGCTTATAAAGGGATGCTGGAAGTATAATTTATTTATATGGTCATCCTCAAATCTACATTAAAATCTCCTCAAAAGTAATAAAATAAATACATACAACTAATACCTATTACCTTTCCTACAAATTTCATTCTATTCCAGACATTTCCAACCTGGTCCCCTTAAAATATATTTGATTACAACTCCTATCAATTTCAGTCACTATGCATGATGGTCATGAGAGATTATTATAGAGGCTTTATTGAAACACGGCTGGAGTGTATTAGGTTAGGGAATGTCCAGTACCACCAACTTTATCTGCATTTCATATGTACAATTCCTTGCTGACTTGGTGTTTACTTGTACTTAAAACACAATTGGTACAAGATATTCTATTGCTGGTAGAGTACTCCAGTCTTGATTGCTAAAATGAGTAATTCCTTTTCCATGATATGCTGGAAGTGTAATGGACAGATTGGATCCTTCTTCCATTTGTGGTGGCAACATTGCAAAGTTCAAAAATACTGGAAAATAAAATGTGAAAGTTCCATCCCATTTTATTTTGAGATATTTTTATTAAATTTCATTAAACTATATATATTTTATTCAAAATAAACTGGAATGGCATATGTTAACAGCTGCATGGATTTTATATGTTCTTCATTGGAAAAGATCTTTAATCCCCTATGTGGTAGAATGGCTAACTAAATTGTGGGACTAAGCTTCAATGTCTAAAAAACCTTTTTAAAATATGAAAAGTAAATCGGATGCAGAATTCAGTTCTCTTTAGAAATCATTTTTATATTACATTTGCATATGGAACTGTGCCAAATCCAAATTTTAATTTTAGCGTTTATATTTTAATTTGACATATAATCTACATATAATTTACAGTGTTTTCTCAATGTATTGATAATCTCTACACTTTTTTTCCTTTCTCCTATTGATTCCAGTTGTGTTAACCAAGTATTTTTAAGGTTTAATAGAGAAGTATGTGATTAGAAATTGGATATGAAATGTCTTACAGTATTTTAAGCTTTTAAGAATACAGGTTATTCAAAAAGAATGAACCAATTTCATGATGCAATATTTTATTAAGGAAAAGTAATACAAAACTCCAGCCAAGTCACAAGTATTCTACTCACAATCAACTTTTATTTCCTGTCTTACAAGTGTTCAATGTGGCCACCACCTGCAGCACGGGCAACATCAATGCGATAAGAGAATTCCTCCCAGGCGCGTATCAGCATATCACAATCCACTGAGTTGATCGCTGTTGTTATTCAATGTTTAAGGTCATCGAGGTTAGTGGGTAGAGGTGGAACATAAACGCGATCTTTTACATATCGCCACAAGAAAAAATCACATACGGTTAGGTCTGGGGATCTCGCAGGCCAAGCACAAAGAGCAAGGTCTTGGGCCCCCTTCCGACCAATCCATCGCTGGGGCACTTTTTCATTTAAAAAAGCTCAAACCATCAGGTGCCAATGGGGCGGTGCTCCATCTTGTTGAAAAATGAAGTCACGCGAATCTGCTTGCAGTGAAGTGAAGAGCCAGTTTTGGAGCATATCGAGATAGGTTTGTCCTGTAACGGTGTTTTCTCCAAAGAAGAAGGGACCATAAACCTTGTCCTGAGACACAGCACAGAAGACGTTCACCTTAGGGGAATCTCTTTTGTGCTCAACTGTTTCATGTGGGTGCTCTGTTCCTCAAATATGCACATTGTGACAATTGACTGTGCCGCTCAAGTGAAAAGTCGCTTCATCACTAAAAATTAAACGTGAAATAAAGGGTTCGTCTTCCATCATCTCCAGCATCGAATCACAAAATCCATCCGCTTTCTTTTGTCGTCATTGGTAAGTGCCTAAACGAGCTGCAGTTTGTATGATTTCAGATGTGCGTATTGGGGAACAGAGACAAGGTTTATGGTCCCTTTTTCTTTGGAGAAAACACCGTTACAGGACAAACCTATCTCGATATGCTCCAAAACTGGCTCTTCACTTCACTGCAAGCAGATTCGCATGACTTCATTTTTCAACAAGATGGAGCACCGCCCCATTGGCACCTGATGGTTTGAGCTTTTTTAAATGAAAAAGTGCCCCAGCGATGGATTGGTCGGAAGGGGGCCCAAGACCTTGCTCTTCGTACTTGGCCTGCGAGATCCCCAGACCTAACGCTTAGAGAGTGCTGTAAAGCACTGTAAAGCGGTATATAAGTCTAAGTGCTATTGCTATTGCTAAAAGATCGCGTTTATGTTCCACCACTACCCACTAACCTCGATGACCTTAAACATCGAATAACAACAGTGATCAACTCAGTGGATTGTGATATGCTGATACGCGCCTGGGAGGAATTCTCTTACCGCATTGATGTTGCCCGTGCTGCAGGTGGTGGCCACATTGAACACTTGTAAGACAGGAAATAAAAGTTGATTGTGAGTAGAATACTTGTGACTTGGCTGGAGTTTTGTATTACTTTTCCTTAATAAAATATTGCGTCATGAAATCGGTTCATTCTTTTTGAATAAGCCTGTATATTAGAATATATCATCCATATTATATTTTAGATTTGTTGGTTATCCAACTGTATTTTATTGTTCATATTGAGGTTCTTTAATAAAGTGTGCCATCTATTTTTATATGATTTTAAATTTGTATTAATATTTTTTCATTTAATCTTTGAAACTGAGAAGAAGGAGGGGCTATGCTTGTAGATAGTTCAGGTGTTGCACCTAGGTTTCCCAGATATAGGTGGAACAAACGGAGAACCAATTAGTATTCATATTTTCATATAGAGCCAGTTTGGTCTAGTGGTTAAGGCACTAGGCTAGAAAGTGGGAGACCATGAGTTCTGGTCTCACCTTAGCCATGAAAAGACAGCTGGGTGACCTTGGGCTAGTCAGTCTCTCTCAGCCCAACTCACCTCACAGGGTTGTTGTTATGAAGATAGGAGGAGGGAAGTATGTTGGATATGTTTGTTGCCTTGAGTTATTGGTAAAAATAATAAAGTTGGGAAATAAATAAACAGAAAGCGGGGCAGGGGTTAAATCAAATATTGCTGTCATTTCTGAAAAAATCCCTTTGACTTTGCAAAACATTTCATTTTGGTTAAAAATAGAACAAGTCTTCCCTTGTAAAGTGCTTGAAATACTCAGATTTTGAATATTTTTCTACTTTATGAAGTTTAGTTTTGTTCCTAGGAGGACAAAGATGCTGAAGAACACTTTAGTCCTAGAAATCTAAGCAACACAGCAAAAGAAAGAGTAAAACTCCAAAAAGAAAAAGAACATATGAGAACCAGCGGTAAGTTCAACCAGTGATGTAATTGTTTGTTCCTATGACAACAGTGCTGCAACAGCTGGAACTTCGAAGAGCTGTTGTAGGTCCCTTTGTTCAGCATTGTTGTAACTTCACTGACCAAATGATCGTTAAGCAAGGAGTACCTGTAAAGCAAAATCAAGCCTTCCAACTTGATAACAAGTGGAATTCTCTAATTTCATCTTCTCCTACTAGAGCAGGGGTGTCAAACTCAAGGCCCATGGGCTGGATCCGGCCTGCGGGGTGCTTAGATCTGGCCTGCATGGCTGCCCTGGAAACAGCGAAGGACCGGCCTGCGGTGTCTCTGCCAGCGAAAACGGAGCTCGGGAGGACTGTGTGCGGCCCTCCCAAGCTCCGTTTTCGCTGGCAGAGGGTTGCAGGAAGCCATCCCAGCCTAAAACTGAGCTCAAGAGCCTGTTTTCACTGGCAGAGCACTTGGGCCACCACAGGCGCCCCTGACACGAGTGACGTCGAGCTGGCCACGCCCACACGGGCCACACACACCCCGCCCCTCCCCCCCAATGTCAAACACAACCCTGATGTGGCCCTCAATGAAATCGAGTTTGACACCCCTGCACTAGAGATTGTTTTAAACAAGGAATATGAGCCATTCTGGTGCAGTAGTTAGAGTGCAATATTGCAGGCTAATTCTGCTGACTGCCGATTGCCAGCAGTTCGAATTTCACCGGCTTAAGGTTGACTCAGCCTTCCATCCTTCCAGTGTTGGTAAAGTGAGGACCCAAATTGTTGGGGGCAATATAGGCTGACTCTGTAAACTGCTTAGAGAGGGCTGTAAAGCACTGTGGAGCAGTATATGTCTAAGTGCTATTGCTATTGCTATCTTTGAAAATATCTTGGATGTTGATATCTCTGTTGCACAGAATTTCATTATACTCCTTCCATCTTTGTTTGATCATCTTGGAATTAGTTACTATCTGTTCTTTAACTTTCAACCAATTCTTTAGCATTCAGCAGTTCAAGATTGGAATCTCCTTCTGAATTCATATATTTGTAAAATACTTTTCTTGGTTTTTTTGTGTCTGTTTCCATCTTTAGTGTCTTTACAGGTACTGCAATATCATTTTTTGTTTCTTGTAAGAACTCCCTGAAATTTTTGTTCTGATATCCAATTTTCTTTCTTAATCTTTGGCAATCTCTTTTTACATTCACCCTTAACAAGTTATTTAAGTTTCTTTCATAATTCCTCTGGATCCCAATGAATAAGATTCAGGACTTCCAACACAATTCCTGTTTTCTTCTTCAAAATACCCTGTTTCCCCCAAAATAAGACATCCCTTGATAATAAGCCCAATCGGGCTTTTGAGTGCATGGCAATAAGGCCAAGCGCTTATTTCAGGGTTCAAAAAAATATAAGACAGGGTCTTATTTTCGGGGAAACACGGTAGTAGTATATGGTTAAGATCATATCACCTGTGCTTGGTTTTCTTTTTACAGTTTAGATTAACTTTGAACTTGCATAGGAGAAATTTATGATCTGTTCTACAATCAACCGTTCATCACCTCTTTGCTATTATAACTGATTTCTTCTACCTCCTTGTACCAATAGTCAGTCTGATTTACATATATGCATCTGGTGATGTCCATTATAATTTATTTGTCAAATTTAGATACTGCCAATCCTACTCCGGGAATGACTTGGTGATTCACAGCTTAATACGCTATATCTGTGTCACTCTTGATTTTGTAAGACTTTTAACAATGGAAAAATTATTGGATTGGCAGAAATTGATAAGTCATTTTCCTGCTTCATTTCCATATTCTGGCCATACAATCTAACTGCATTTTCCTCCTAAATATTTCAAACTTTGGCATTCCTGTTTCCAACTACAAGCAACACATTTTGCTTCCGTGTTCAGTTGAGTTCATATTGAACTTGATCAACCTCTTTTTCCTACCTGAGTGGTTGGAGCATAAGCTTGAAATAATTGTCATGTTAAAGCAGCGGTCTCCAAGCTTTGCGGAGCGGAGCGGAGGGATAGTTCCTTGTGAGCAGTGGGCGTGCATGCGCACCTGCTGCTTGCACAAATGGAGCTACATGCACTTGCCTGCCTGCCCGCTATGCATGCAAGTGGAGCTGCACACGTGCGCTTGCCCGCTGCTTCCACAGCCTGGTTCTGAACGGGCCATGGCCTGGTAGTGGGCTTTGGTCCGGAGGTTGGGGATCCCTGTGTTAAAGGGTTGTTCGCAAAGTCTAATTGATATTATATTTGGTCATTGATTACATTGTAGCCAAGTACTATTCTTACTATTGCCTTCCTAACTATGAAAGCAGTACCATTCCTCCTTTGTCCCTTATGTCCTGAGTTGCAAATAGTATGACCTTCTGACTGAAAGCGTCCAATTCCATTCTATCAGAATTCCCTGATGCCTAAGATGTCATTGTATAGTCGATTCATTTTGCATTGCATTGCATTGAGCTTCCCATGTTTTTATAATCCATGTTCCCTTGTAATTTTATTTTTTCATCTTTGGATTTTCTTTTCCTTCATGTGAGTATTGGCAACTGGAAGTTTCAAAACCATTTTTCTTGTCTCTAATCTGATGGGTCCATTATCTGTCCATTAAAGTGAACTTCTGCCTCTAGCATTTTCCTATATGACTGCTGCCCAATATAGGTGCCTGCTGCTTTTAGTGAGCTGATCTTCATGCTTTGGGTATCTCTGCTGGGAGCATATACTTTTAGGTTAAACATCCAACATTTTTTGCTTTTCTCATTGAAAGAAAATTGCTTTTGCTGAACCTGTGAGAATTTTGCCTTTTACCATTTGTATTAATTTAATTGTATTAATTTAATGCCCAATTTGTTGATTAAAAATTATAAAATACTTTTTGTTCAATACCTTACCTTGATGTATCTATGAAATGTATCTATGAAATGTAGCTCTAATTCTAATTCACCAGTATATATTTTGAAATAGAAAAATTAAAAAGGGAGAAAGCAAATGCTATGAAATTCAAGAGAAAAGAGAAACAAGACAAAGAAAAAAGAAAAGAAGAATTAAAGAAGCTTGTGGAGGAAGAAAGACTAAAGAAAAAAGAAGAGAAGGAGCGACTGAAAATAGAAAAAGAAAAGGCATGACATTTTTATTAACTCTATATTTGAAGTGGCGGTGACAATCACATTTGTAGCTTTATTTGGTATTTTCTAATTGGAATTGTTAAGACTTGACACCTTGGAGAAAGAACAAATGCTATGGGTTTTTTGAGATAAATGTCATTGTGGAGTAAAAGGCTTTTGCAAGTTACTTCATACCTATCATGTTTCCCCGAAAATAACATCTCCGAAAATAAGCCTTTGCCTGAATTTTTAAGCGTGTGCCTAATATAAGCCCTACCCCAAAAATAAGCCCCAGTGAAGGGTGGGTCTGGCCAGCAGAGGAGGTGGTGAGAGAACGCGGGCCAACGGTGTTCGGCAGCAGCTTCAGCCCATGCAGGTGAGTTGATTACCTGTCCAAACAGGTGGAGGCAGAGGTGAGAGGGAGGCACGCGATCCGGATGCACCACACGGGCTACGGGAAAGCTGAGAGTCGGGCTAGAGTGGCAGGCGGCTACAGGAGGCTCATCTGCACAGTAGCACCAGCAACAGACAGGTGCGGGGGGAAGGCAGGCGATCCGGACGTGCCATGCGAGCCGCAGGAAAGCTGAAAGTCGGTGGGCCGGAGTAGGTGGGCGGCCATGGAAGGCTCGTCTTTGCATCTCTTGGCTTGCCTGCGGCCCACGCAGCGCATCAGGATCACCTGCCTTCTGCATCGCGCCTCTGCCTCCATCTGCTGCTGCACGAAGATGAGCCTCCCGTGGCCGACCGGCCACTCCAGCCCACCAACTTTTAGCTTTCCCGTGGCCGTGGCGGGTCCGGATCACCTGCCTAATACTTCAATCAGAAACTTAAGATTTACTGTGTGTCAATTAAAAGTTGTATAAGAGCATTTTCATTTGTAGTTTTTAATTGTTAATTCCTACAGTATGAATGTGGAAAAAAATGTGCCTTTTATTCATACAATACTGAAGTTCTAGGAGACTTCATCAAAACAAAAGAACACTATTAAAAACCAGCAGGATTTATGTTACAATATGCAGTAAATTTAATAGTATCCTAAATATTTGAGCTGTAAAGACTGTTCTTCTAATCTTTTATATTAATTTTGCATTTAATAATTAAAATGAAAATAATGAAGTGAAGTGAGGACGTGAAGTGAGGAAATCATTTCCTAATCAAATTTCTATGTAATTAAAGGAAAGAGAAAAACTACGTGAGGAAAAAAAGAAATATCTGGAACATCTAAAACAGTGGAGTAAGCGCAGAGAAGACATGGAATGTGATGATCTTAAGGTAATATAAAATGGGAAACTGATAACTGTTCTGTAACATGTATCAGCCTATGCTAATTATGTGTTTAATTTCAAACCTGCCAAATCAGTATGCTTGGACCTGGCATGTTAAACATAGAATGCCAGAAGTTGCATGGTCATGGTACATGTTTTGAAAATACATCCATCTCTTCATTCTAGTCATGAGAAGGGCAGAAATTTTTCTCTCTTAAAGTTTGCATTCCTTCTTTACTCCATGGTGAACAGAATTAAAGCAAGGAGTGGTAGCTAGGACCAAAGGCAACTCCTTTTTCTGCTATTCCTTTTTCCATTTTCCTAAGGACCAGGGTAAATAATTCTTTATCTATGGTCTGAACTCATCCCTTACAAGAAGTAAGGGGAAAGTTGAAATTATACTAAGTTTTGATAAGAGTATTTACAGTGTGGTGAGGTAACTTGTTTACAGGTAGTCTTTACAAAAGTACGGTAATTGGGACTGGAATTTCCATTGCTAAGCAACTGTCATAAAGCATGACATCATATGACCACACCACTTTGTAACGGAACTTTCAGCATTTCCGGTTGTGGTTGTTAAGGGAAGACATCATGTGATAGCCACTTGTGACCGCCTGTCAGCTTACCTATTGGTTGATTGTAGGAATCTGTCAAAGATGATCACAAATGACAATCAGATGACTGTGGGGATGCTGCAATGAAAGTAATTAACAAGAGCAGTCATAACTAAAACTCAATCAGCATTGTTGTTAGTTTGAATAGTTGTTGAACAAGTGGTCATTAATAAACAAGTACCACATGTAGTTCCATACATCCAGTATGTTACCTTGCAAGCAGAGGTGCTTTTTGACCAGGAAAGACAATGATTAGTGCCTATAACGGGTTGGCAACCCACAGCTCTGGAGCCGCATGCGGCTCTTTGGGCCCTCTGCCGCAGCTCCCTGCCCCTTAACGGATGATTTTTCTACCGCCCCTCGCCCCTCTTATTTCTTTTTTGGACTCCAGCCCGAAGCGGCAGGAAGCAAAGGCTGCCTTACGTGCAGCGAAGGCAGGTACAGGGCCGCTTCGCTCCTGTACTCTCCGGTGACCCTCCTCCTCCTCCCCCTCTTGTGACGCCCTGGCCGGCTGTGGCTGAGCCGGGAGCATGCGCACGCGTGGGGAGACCCTCCTTAAGCGAGCCGCTGCCCACCCTTTGGGCGCCTTTCCTGAGCTTTGGCGCTTGCTTGAGGGGGGTCTCCCCACGCGTGCGCACGCTCCAGGCTCAGCCACAGATGGCCAGGGGGTCACGAGAGGGGGAGGAGGAGAGTCGCCGGAGAGTGCAGGAGTGAAGCGGCCCTGTACCTGCCTTCGCTGCACGTAAGGCAGCCTTCGCTTCCTGCCTCTTCGGGCTGCAGTTCGCGCCCTCCGCGCTCGGCCAAAGAGCTGCTGGGGGTGGGGGATGACACGGCAAGGCGATAGCCGGAGCATTAGTGCAGGAGAGAAGCTGCGTCCTGTTAATAGCAATAGCAATAGCACTTAGACTTATATACCGCTTCATAGTGCTTCACAGCCCTCTCTAAGCGGTTCACAGAGTCAGCATATTGCCCCCAACAATCTGGGTCCTCATTTTACCCACCTCGGAAGGATGGAAGGCTGAGTCAACCTTGAGCCGGTGAGATTTGAACCACCGAACTGCAGCTAGCAGTCAGCTGAAGTAGCCTGCAGTGCTGCACTCTAACCACTGCGCCACCTCGGCTCTATAAGTCCCTCCTTAAGCGAGCGGCCGCCTACCCCGCGCACGCCTTTGCTGCGCTTTGGCGCTCGCTTGAGGAGGGTCTCCCTGTGCGTGCCCACGCTCCCGGCTCAGCCACAGCCGGCCAGGGGGTCACGAGAGGAGGGGGGGAGGAGGAGGACGGTTGCCTGAAGGGAGGGGTCCGCCGCGGCTGGCGATTGTTCCTCAGCCAGCCCGGATTTCCAAAAAGAAGAAATAAAAGGAGTAGCGAAGCGCCCCAAGGAGAGCTTGCTGGCTTGGCCCAGCTGCGGCTTTCTGAGACACACACACACACACACACACACACACACACACACACACACACACAGAGAGAGAGAAACAGGGAGAGGGACAGAGACACAGAGATACAGAAAGGGGGGAGGGGGAGATAGGGAGAGGGGGAGAGAGACATAGAGAATGGTTTTGTGGCTGGGTAGACGTGGCTAGGGGGGTCGTGTGACTGGGTGGGAGTGAGTGACATCGAGTTGACCACGCCCACCCAGGTTTTGTGGCTCCCGGTATGTTTTTTTCTGTGGGAAACGGGTCCAAGTAGCTCTTTGAGTGTTTAAGGTTGCCGACCCCTGGCCTATAACTTAACCAGCAGAAACTATCTGTGTGGATGGAAGAATATCTCTGTGTGCAGAAAAGTGTTAGACAGGACTCTTGGGGATAAGGAATAGTATTATACACATGTGACAGTGGAACTGTAGATGGTAGACTTTTCCCTTTACTTTATTTGCCTGCTGTTTTATATCATTGTGTTTGACTGCTCCTTATGCTTTCCCCAGTACATTCTGTCCACTTGCTGCTTTCCCATCTGTGCATTAAAATGTAGAGTTTCCCATTTGCTTCCTTAATACCTCTACCACTTTTCTGCTTCTGGGCTCTTTCTCTGTTCCCTCCTCTTTTTTTGTAATCCACCTGCTCTTTATATTCACCTTCCCCAACTAGTACTTCCCAATCCATCTGCTCTGATGTCTCCTAGATGTCTTTCTTTAATTCCCATTGAAGTCTGAGTATCCCACACGTCTATTCATCGGTTGCTGAAATGTTGTAATTTCTCCATCCTTTCCAAAAAGAAACTCTGAAAAAAATATTTAAATGAGGTTGTGAAACTGACACTTTACTCAATGTCTAAACTGTCCCACAGGCCTTACTGGTTAGAAACAGCTGAAAGAAGCAACTTCATATACTGTCATAGTGCTCTCTACTGGTGAAGAAAACAATAGCAGACAGCTCTTGTTCTTGATCGTTATTTTTTTTTTGAGCCAAGTTACAATATTGCTTTTATAATCCACTTCAATAAAATAAGAATAAAATAAGTAAGAAATAAAAGTGGTTCTTTTATTTCTGCTCTGTGGACATTGACATGCTTTGCAAAACTTAGCCTATCATTAGAGCCCATGGAAGTTATGTATTCTTGTGGCAGAGGTTCTAGATGCAGATCAATATATCATCGTGTTTGAATTCTCATCTCTGTTACAATGCAGAGCCATATTGTAAAGTATCAGTTCTCTAACGTTCCTGAAACCAATATTTACTTTGTTTGTTTGGAATTTATCAGTGTGCCCAACACAAGAAGAGACAAAAGGTTTAATTTTAAGCCTCCTACTTATGGCATTTGGTTTCCATGTTTGTAATATGTAAATGCTGCTCATTTTACAGCTGGGCATTCATTTTGTCAGAGTGGCCATTTCCCCCCCTCCCATGGAAGTGAAAATTCAAACAGTGGTAGCATTGCTATGGCTTAAAGGGTGCTAGGCCACTTTGTAAATTGGGAATGAGCATCCTGCACCCTCATGAAGAATGAAACTCATGAGGCTGCACAATATCTCATTTGTGATCTTCAAGATCCCCAAGTATAGATAGGATTCTGAAATTTTATGTAGGTTTCTGCTAAGAGGAGTGTAAGATATATTGAATTTTTGGAGGCTTAAGACATTCATTTTCACGTATTAACTTCTCCCTATCAGACTGCCTTTCCATTTTGCCTCTTAACCTTCCTTCTATACAAAGGAGGTTGAAATTTTCAATTTCATCGTATCAGCTAATTTTGTAATTTCTCTGGGTCCATCCTTTATGGTTTCAAGGCGGAATGTGCTTCCCAGCCAAAAAGGGTTGCCTATCATAATCATCTTTTCCTGTGTCATCTCTCTCTGTGTGATTTTTCTGTTTCAATCTCAGTGTTTAAAAAAACCATGAGAAATGCTGTTTGTTATTTAAAAATACTAATATTAAGTGAACAAGAAATGCCAACCCAATGCAAAGGGGAAAAGTTTAAAAAAATCTTCCTAGCCTTGGAAATTCACAGGAATAATAAAGAGTTGTAACCTGGGGAGGGGGGTGTTGACAGTTCTAGAAACTAATGTTCTGTAATACATAACATAATAAATAGTAAAATAAAAGTAATCAAAATGAAGTAAAATATAAATCAAGATAATAATCCACAATACATGGCTAAAGCTAGTCATAACAGGCACTCTCCCAGCCAAAACAGATTTATTTACCATCCTGGCCTCCTGCACAGGAGAAAAGCTAAGTCTTCATAGTTCTTCAATAGGGTTTGATGTAACTGAACTTTGGGTAGGGAAGTTTGTTACAATGGGCAGGCATAGCAGTAGAGAAGCTAGGCCCCATTAGATGACAAAGCCTTAGAGTCAGAGTCTGGAGAATATCTGTTGAGCCTGTATAGTCTGGAGGATGGGTGGGAAAATAGACATAGGCTGTCCTACAAATAACATGGCCCTGTGCCATATAGGGCTTTATAAGTGATGCTTTGAACTGCATTCAATGTCTACTGAGAGCTAGTACAGTTTGTGGAGTAGTAGCATTACATGGATATACCAAAGTAAGTTTTTTTTAAATCTTTATTACGGTCACCAAGACCAGCAAAGCCAAAGCATGTCTGTTGCTACCCATAATTCTGCATTTGGGCCCCATTGCAGCTTCAAGATGGTTTTCAGAGGCAGCCTCATGTAGAGTGCATTGAAGAAATCCAACCAGGAGGTGGCCAAGGAGTGACTGACTATGATTAGAGCCTTCAATTCAGAAACAATTCAATTAGCACAAGAGATAGAGTTGCACAAATGCCCTCTCATCCATGGCTGCCATCTGGTATTCATCTACACCAGGGGTTCCCAACCTGGGGTGCCCGCACCCCCTGGGGGTGCGAGACGATATTCCAGGGGGTGCGAAAACTTGGGTTTAAAAGTTTCAAAATTATAGTGTATATGCATAATTATATGCAAATTATATGCATATGATTATTTTTGTAAGGGGTGTGAGAATATATCAGAAGCATTCTAGGGGTGTGGGATATAGAAAAGGTTGGGAACCCCTGATCTATACATAATAAATATTCAAGTTTCTTGTGGGAAACAGTTCTCACAAGATTAGAAGCCTGAAACTAGATAAATCCTACAACAAAACAAGGGAGAAGTAAAAACTGTCATTCATGACAAAAGAGAATCATTTAACTCCATTACACAAGGTAGATAAGAGAAAAAGATTCAAAAATTTAAACTTTGATTTCACTATAAATACTGTAGAACTCAAATTTAATATATAGCAGTCATGGGAGTTCTTTTCTAAAGGCTTCATTAACTTTTGTAGTATAAACATTACTTCCAGTTTTTACTCCCGCCTTAACCATTAAAGCCAGCTGGGTAACTTTGGGCCAGTCATTCATCCTCAGCCCAATCCACCACAGGGTTGTTGTGGTGTGGAAAATAGGAAGAGGAAAGAGTCTTAGGTATATCCACCAGCTTGAGTTATTTATAAAAATAATGAAGGTGGGATTAAAAAAGCTTAATAAATAAAGAAGTTGTATGTTCTTGACAGTTTGTGATATCCTCTTCTGGTCTGACATTGTCAAAACAAAAGCTGACATTTCATTTGTATTACAGGAACTTCCAGTTCCAACTCCAGTGAAAACCAGACTACCTCCAGAAATCTTTGGTGATGCTGTAATGGTTTTGGAGTTCCTCCATGCATTTGGGGAACTATTTGATCTTCAAGATGAATTTCCTGATGGGGTGACTTTAGGCAAGTTTTTTTTTTCCTTGGATTTTGTTTTGAATTAAGGTATATACCAGTGATGGCGAACCTTTTTTGGTCCGCGTGCCAAAAGGGGGGGTGCATGCGCGCACTAGCGCGTGCCCACACCCATTCCCTCCCCCCACACATGCACACAACCCCCCCGCGGTGCCCCCTGCGCATGCACCCCCCCGCCCCCGCCCCCCCCCGGAGGCTTCAGGGAAGCGTCCTGAAGCCCCGGAGTTCAAAAAACGGCCCAACGGGCAAACCGGAAGTTCGGAAAAACGCACTTCCAGTTTGCCGTTGGGCTGTTTTTTGCACTCCGGAGGCTTCAAGGAAGCTTCCTGAAGCCCCGGAGTGCAAAAAAACAGCCCAACGGCAAACCGGAAGTGCATTTTTCCGAACTTCCAATTTGCCCGTTGGGCCGTTTTTTGCACTCAGGGGCTTCAGGACGCTTCCCTGAAGCCTCCGGAGGGCCGAAAATCAGCTGGCCAGCGCGCACATGCGCGCTGCAGCTGACATAGGGCAACGCCTCGCGTGCCCTCTGATATGGCTCCACGTGCCACCTGTGGCACGCGTGCCATAGGTTCGCCATCACTGGTATATACTATGTTTCTGATCTCTAGCCATTTATAAACAATTTATAAAGTCTCAAAGTTTTACTTACATTTAAAGCAAATTTTCATATGTGAGTTGGCTATCAGTTTGAAAAATATATTTCTTTAGCATACATCAGATTATATGTAAAAATATTCCTTTGAACAGAATATATAGCACCTCCAAAAATGCCATTTGATATGTTGATGAAGATTCTTCTCGTCCAGGTAGAGTTGTCTGGAAGTTGAGTCATGGCAACTGGTCTTCTTTTTGGCTTGAAACATTTTGCTCCTTATCTAAATCACTTCTTCAGTCTGAGCAAGTTGGTTAGGGGGAACCCCATATATGTCCTTCAGAGCAGTTCCATTTCTTACCTAATCTGAATAGGCTCGTTAGATGAGCAGGCAGAGAGTCATTGAGAATGATTGCTCAGTTTGGTTTGAGAGAGGAGTGAAGGAATCCATTTATGCCAAAGTGGAAGATCCTTCCCTTAATAGAGATGGAGGCCTGAAACACAACCTGTCCCTCATTTTTTATGCTGCTCTTGCATTGGTCCCCGGGAAGATCAAGACCTCTTCACAGATTCACCAGGAAGGCCTCACTTAAGAAACCCACCTAGAAAAAAGGGTTTAGGAACAATGATTCTTAATGACTCTCTTTCCTTGCTAAAAAGAAATATGCAAGGAACATGTCACCTAATTAGAAACACTTTTTTCTCCATTTAGTAGGTTAATTTGAAGTAAATAGGGAGGATAGCTCTGATCCAGTTTGGGACATCTAGTTATTTTCCCCCCCAGTATTTTATTCAATATGTCCTTTATTATATGGATGTTACTTAACAGTCCAGCGAGATTTTGACATTTGTATGTTCTCTTTCATTTGCCTAAGTGCCCCTTTTCAATTCAATATGAGAATGCACCTGAACATGTTAACCAGTTGGATTCTGCATGTCTAAAATAGTACATTAGAGAATAAAATAAAATTTCTCAAGCTAAGATTCAGATCCAACTGCATCTTTTAAGCTTTTGTACTTGGATGCTGCAGAGAAACTAAAACTTTATTTTATTATTTACAGAAGTTTTAGAAGAAGCTCTTGTAGGAAATGACAGTGAAGGCCCACTTTGTGAATTATTGTTTTTTTTCCTGACTGCCATTTTTCAAGCTATGGCTGAAGAAGAAGAAGAAATTGCCAAAGATCAAATAGCAGACGCTGAGACCAAAGGTCAGATCAACTACACTTTTAAAGAACAACTTTCATACTAATCTGCATTCAAAGCAATATTTTCTTTTAATTAACTTTGCTTTGCTATACAACTGGTGAGAAAAGACAATGTTTTAGATACAAGCTGCAGTGATGATCCAGATGTATTTCTACTTTTGTCTTTCTTAAAAGGGCAGAGATTCCATTTATTGTATCTCAAGAAATTCAAGCTGGTATGTTTTTCCAAAGATTCAAAATTGTGTTTACTTATTTTAATTTTAAAACAATGTCAGCGGTAGAGCTTCTTTTATTGAATTTCTGTAGATGTGGTTTTCTTCATCTTGGTGAGGTAAATAACCTCTAGTAAAGTAGTTGCATGAGCTTCCAGTGTTGCTACAAACTGTTAAAATTTTGATCATGTTACCATAAGGGCATTGCCAATGGCCATAAGTTCAAGGTCCAGTCATGACTATCATTCACTCAGTGCTGTTATAACTTTTGAACAGTTATTGAAGGATTGGTTGTTAAGGAAGAAAGGACTGCCTGTATGCCTCCTCTAGCCCAAACCAAAATGGCCTTGGATGACAGTGGCCAGTAACTGGAGGGGAGGGATATGCACACAACAGCCAAAAGTAGCTAGTGGTTATTGGTCAGATCACAGGCCCTGATTATGTAATTTTCAATGAGGCATGCATTGTAGAAAATTTACATGGTAAGATTTGTATTGTTAGAACACTACTTTAAAAGTAGAACTGGAGACAATTTAAGATAGCTGTGATAGACTAGGAATAAAACTGAGGCTATCTCCAGAAGACATGTCTTCTGAAAAATAGGGCATTTTGCTGGACAGCCATCTGGAGATACATTTATTTATTTGGAATCCAGCATTGAGCAGAGAATTTAACTCCTTCCAATTCTGTCATTCTTCGTTCTGGGAAATTTTCTGTATTCTGTTTTAATAGTGCAGAGGCAGGCAAAGAGGAGTGATACATAGCTTTGCTATATTATGTGGCTAAATGATTTCTTTCAGAAAGCACCAGAGAATGTGAGGAAGCCCCTACTGTAGTATTGCTCAAAGTTCACTAGGCTTTTTAAAGAATAAAAATGTGAGGGGGAATACTTCATATTAATACTGTTTTCCAAAAGAAAATGTAGCCTCCCAAGTCCTGCATATTTTTTTTCCACAAGAAGAGCAATCTCTAAACAGATTAGTATTACCTATGGTACAAAATTTCCAAAACTGCTTTCAGAGGAATTAATGGTAGAATTTTTCTGTTTTGTCTGGATTAAAATATTGTATAAATTATTATTTCATTATTATTATTATGGATAGTAATTGTCAAGTCAGAAATGAATAATTTTATAAGATTGTGATGTAAAAAAACAGATAGAATTGGATAACATCTGCATTAATAATACCATCTTCAAAATAGTATCTTTTAGAGAAATACATAATTGGAGAAATTCCTTCAGTGCAATACTTTGTGAATCATCATGAAACATTGCTAATCCCAGCTCAACCAGCTTTTCCTGAAGAGTGATAGAATTAACAGAGACTCATTCCACATGTTTTCTTCCTAGCGAAGGCAACCAAAACTATAGCATCCATAAAACTGAATTTTAGATGGCGCTTCATCTAAAGATCAAGAATCAAGAATGGTATGCTAGGCACTGGCCAAAAATTACTCAGCATGAAAGAATTCAAGCAGAGCTTTTTACACAAACCACATTATCATAGTTATAGTGGGCCAGATAGAACAAGTCTGTCTTACATGTACAGGTAGTCCTTGACTTACAACAGTTCGTTTAGTGAGCGTTCAAAGTTACAACGTCACTGAAAAATGTGACACATGACCGTTTTTCACAGTTACGACCTTTGCAGAGCCTCATAGTCATGTGATCAAAATTCAGATGCTTGGCAACTGGTTCATACTTATGACCGTTGCTGTGTCCCAGGGTCATGTGATCCTCTTTTGTGACTTTCTGACAAGCAAAGTCAATGGGGAAGCCAGATTCACTGAACAACCAGGTTACTAACTTATCAACTGCAGTAAGTCACTCAACAACTGTGGCAAGAAAGGTCATAAAATGGGGTAAAACTCACTTAACAAATGTCTCACTTAACAACAGAACTTTTGGGCTCAATTATGGTTGTAAGTCAAGGACTACCTGTATGGATCAGTTCTCTGATCTTCTGGCCGGTTCTCTCAGTTCTTTTGTAAGGTGAAAATGGTAGAGGTCAAAGCAATAGATCTCATTTTCTGGGTATCTTGTCTGTATGTACAGCATTACAAATTGAAAAATAGTTCACTCTGAAAACCAGACGTTAAATTTACAAACATTTGATCTACTCAAATTATGGCATTCAAGTTAGAATAGATATTAGTAATTTCATCTGTAAAAAGATTTTGTAAAATAGTTGTAATGGTTTGCACCGTAATGTATTTCATTTGATTAGGCTGCTTACACATGAAAATTACTGAAGTATTTATATACAGCTATTGTGTAAGGAAGATTACATTCAAATATATTTGGTAAGGGTAACTCAGTTCTATTTTATGGAGAAGATTTAAGTTCTGTTTGTAGGGTTCAGTGTTCATTCAGTGTTAACAGTTGGAAAGATAAACAAGTACTTCACCAACAGGAAATGTATTACGTTTTGCTTCCTGCAGAAGCAAAGCTAAGTACATTTAGTTTTAATACCTGCAGAAGAAAGAGGAGAGTAGTTCACTTGTAATTGCTTAATATGTAAAAAGATTGTACTTGCACGTTAATTCAAAATGCCTGATGCTGCTTTAGAGGGAGCTTAATTGGATATATGTTTTGCCAATTATATGGAATAAAGAACCTCTTCAGTATGGCAGATCAGCATTGACTGCTGCCTATTTATCTCTATCTGTTTGGCAGTAGGTAACAATTATAAGGAATGGAGTGATAGTTTGTGTTAAAAATCTTTGCATGAGAGTGTTTGTAATCTTGCAGTCCAATTGTGCGCAATAAAATTTTAGTGAGTGTTGCATGCTTTCTCCAGCTGTTTGCCAATATTACATTTCTTTGTTGCATTGCAACTTACCTGAATATTGAATATGAATGTTGTTTCTGCATTGCTTAAAATGGCTTGCTTGCTTACTTGCACTCCATACAGAAATGTTAATTTACACTAGAATAAAGTCTTTATTTCCTTAAAGATTTAACAGAGGCTTTGGATGAAGATGCAGACCCCACAAAATCTGCACTATCTGCAGTTGCAACTTTGGCAGCTGCATGGCCCCAGTTACATCAGGGTATGTGTGGGTTTCTTTTTTTTTCTTTTTTCTTTTTTTCTTTTTTTTGGTTATGTTTTTGCTGTATTTTTCAAAAGTATAATTTACATTATTTGCTTAAACATTTTTAGAAGTCAAATAGACTAACTTGATTTTATTGTTAACCGTAGGTTGTAATTTGAAAAACCTGGATCTTGATAGCTGCACTCTTTCTGAGATTCTCAGGCTTCATATCCTAGCATCAGGTGCAGATGTAACATCAGCAAATGCTAAATATCGCTACCAGAAGCGAGGAGGATTTGATACTACAGATGATGCTTGCATGGAGCTAAGATTGAGTAATCCTGGATTGTTGAAGAAACTCTCATGTACCTCAGTATATGATTTATCATCAGGTAATAGAGCCAAACCAGTTTCTTATGCTCTGTCACAAATGTTCTCAAAGTACTGAAAGCTTAACTAAACAAAACAAATTTGCAGGAGTATTTTGAAGGACAATCATATTCAGTAACCTTTTAGTTGTGATGATACCATGCTGAAATTTACAGTCAGTATTAATATATGTGGCTTTATAAGAATAATGAAAATGGTTTGGCTATTTTATAACTATAGTTCAGGATTATGGTTTTAACTTTATGGAAGTTGTTCTAGTACTTAAAATCTTAAATGTCTGATCAAAGGAATTATTTTATATATAAATAGCTGGATATTCCTAATAGGATTTTGAGCTGTGTTTATTTTGTTTAAAAGTTTGGCATCTTTTCCAAAAGTACCTTTGAATGTCCCTTCAATTTCAGTTTTCTAGTGTATTGCATGAGTTTTTTGGCTTTTATTCACACACACACACACACAATAGATGGATAGATTAAATTTAAACAGTATATTGGAGTTGTTAATAATGTGTCTGGGTGGGACTAATCCATGAAATCTAATAATTATATGTACAATACATTCCTTTTATCCAAACAGTGTCTATATGGTTTGGTGAGGTAAATATCATTTCTGTGTTAAAATGTCAAACCTAATTTTTTAATGAGGCCAACTGACAATGAAACATCTTTTTACATATATATTTATCAGCTGAAAAAATGAGGATTCTTCATGCTCTTTGTGGGAAACTTCTAACTCTTGTTTCTACTCGAGACTTCATTGAAGACTCTGTTGATGTATTGCGACAAACAAAACAAGAATTCAGAGAATTAAAAGCAGAACAGCATCGCAGAGAAAGAGGAGCTGCAGCAGCAAAGTGAGTTCAAACCTGACCAAGAGAAAGCAAAATTGTCACTCTAGAAAGCTATTTTTCTGCAAAATGTTGATAGGGCCGCCTATGGTACTGTAATTATAGTACTCTTTATAATAGTTTACAGTTTGGTTTAGAAAAGCATTTAATGCTAAGTTTAGTTTACTTTCCTTTAATTCAAACAGTTTATAATGTTAGTATTTTTAATATAAAATTTAGTTATGTACTGATATTTCTACAGATTTTAGTGTATTCAAATGCATTTAAGAATACAGAGTATGTTGAAATTTCTGATATTCCACAGTAGGAAAATTGTGCTCACAGGAAATAACCGAAAATAATGTATGTTGAGAGTAATAAATTAATTATGCCATGTAACTTCAGAATCCGCAGAAAAAAAGAAGAAAGATTGAAAGGGCAGGAGCAAAAGATGAAAGAGAAACATGAGAAACTGAAAGAAATAGAGAAAAATCCTGCAGTTGAACTGTCTATTAGGTATGATCAATTGTTATTTAAGGTTCATATGTCACTATGCTACTGCTTAACTGAATGCTTTGATATGCTTCTCTTAATCTATACCAGTGATTCCCAGATTTTTCAACATCAGGCCCTTTTTTATTTTTTTAGAAAACCTCATACCTGCTTGTTTCTTATTGAAATAAATTTCTCTTTTAACAAAAGATGCAATAAGTAAAGCTCTAAATTTTAAAACATTTTTATATTAAAAAATAGGCACCGTTTTTATTTTTTCTTATACAGGTAATCCTTGACTTAGTCATTTGTTTAGTGACTGTTCAAATTTACAATAGTACTAAAAGAAGTGACTTAGGACTGTTTTTCACACAACCGTTGCAGCATCCCCACAATCATGTGATCAAATTTTTGGATGCTTGGCCATTTTATGGCCATTTTATGACGGTTGCATTGTCCTGGGGTCATGTGATCATCTTTTGAGATCTTCTGACAAGCAAGGTTAATGGGGAAGCTAGATTCACTTTACCGTGTTACTAACTTAACCACTGCAGTGATGCACTTTACACCTGTGGCAAGAAAGGTCGTAAAATGGAGCAAAAGTCACTTAACAACTGTCTCACTTAGCAACAGAAATTTTCGGCTTAATTGTGGTAAGTCGAGGAATACCTGTAACAAAATTTAATAAACACATAATTCAACCTAAAATAACAAAAATCAATTAAATTTAATGTGAAAAATATTTTCTTCATGAGTTGGAAAATCCTAGGTTTAAAATATTTAGGTGCACATCATAAATTATTTTAACATCTAATTTATTTCTTTGTTTCATTTTTTGTTAAGAGTTTTTTTTCACAGAGATCTATGGAAGAAAAGAATACTGCTTTTCCAACTTTTGGGTAAACCAGAAAATCTAAAATTCCTCTAAACTTGAATTTTTGATGTTAGCTTTCTCATTCAAATCATGTTCAAATATGTCTGGTGCTGAATCAAACAACAACGCTGCATGGATTGTGTACTAATTTATGAATAGAAATACCTGAAGATTTATTTGAAATTAGCAGATAAATTCACCTTTGTTGCAGTCCTGGTGAAGCACGATTTTGTTCTTCATACCCTATATACAGTATCTTGTTCAAATTATGGTACTATAATTGCATTAAATCACAAAAAACCCAGCTTTCATTGCCCTAGCTTGACATATGAGATCTTCTGTAAGATCATTGTGACATTTCGTTGAATTTTCAAAATGTAAAATTTCTAACATTTTCTTGCTATTGGTACCATCACAGTTGCTTTTAGCAAGCTTCAAAGAAGTTGCTCCTGCACTATATGCCACCTTAACTATAAGTAATAACAATTCCTAAGAAGCTTCTGATATTTTGGCTGATAAACAGCTGCAGCAGAATTAGATGCCATGTATTTCAGTTTTTGAACTTTAGAATCACAGATTCCTTGGGCTTGTCTTTCAAATACTCTGTTTTTTATAATGTGTCATTCAACATTACAAAATGATATGAACGCACAGCACTGTTGTTCAGATCTGAATGGCATTTTACACACATTTGAATAGGCAATTGAAAGTGAAGCCGTAATAGAGTATTGATTGAATTTTCTTAACTATGGCCATCTTAGTGTTATTAAAACATATAGTGTAATAATTAAAAAAAAATTAAAATAAATTTAACAGATGCAAGTTGTTTTACAGGAACTGGTATTGATGCTCACTATTGTTACTTACAGTCTTACATATTCTTACTCCTTTGCAAATCAAAACACAGCAGTCCTGATCATTCCCAAATTGTCATAAGTGTGCCTAAAATAGTGACAATGTTCTACCACTTTCTACAACAAACTAATTTTCTTTTTAAAAGCATTACATTCTCATGCTTCCCCCAACTAGAAATTTCTTTGTATTTGTACACCCCAGGGGATCCTGAGTCCTGGTTTGGGGATACTTGAGCTATCTAGGATTAGTATAAACTTAGCTTTCCAATTATTTTCAAGTCCTTTTCAAGTTACTTCAATCATACTCACTGTTTATATTCGAAGGATGATACACCATAACAGTTATTTTAATATACCTTCAAACTATAGGTGCAACATTCTTTAGTCATTGCAAAACTTCCTTTCCTTAGAAATCTATTCCCAGAGAATAGCAGCACCTTTCTCCCCTTTTGATATCGACATAGATGGGACAATCAAATGTTGTTTTATGATATCTACCTTTCTTTGAACCTGCGTTTTTTCCTATCCATTTTTATGTCTAAAGTATCAGTGATGAAGATCGAGAAGAGCTTGATACAAGTACAGAAAGCAAGGGGATTGAAACAAAGGAGCAAGAAGTGGATACCATGACAGATGAAGAAGATAACTCCTCGCCTAATAAAAAAAAAGGTATTTGTTAAACTTTAATTTATATTGACTCAAACTTAATTTTTAAGGTTGTTATTGGAATGAAAGAGTACAATTGGAACGTCAGCATTGCTTCCTTTTTCACCAAGTTAAAGTCAGCTTGGATTATTTATATGAGTGAGTTATTATGTTGATCAACTTTGATATTTAAGGCTACTCACTATTTTATTTCATTACAAAGTTACTTTTTGGTGGTGGTATGCTTTTGTCTAAAACTAAAAAACTTTTATTCATATGTAAAATATGCATACTCTTGAATAATTTTATATAATAGATTATATTCTTGTTTTTATACTTCTACTGTGTCATCACTTTTCTTTCCTCTGATTATTATCTGACTTATTTCGTTATCTGAAATTGTATGACTCATATAATTGCATTGATTTCTAAGGCAAGACACTATACCCGTGATGGCAAATCTATGGCACGCATGGCACAGGTGGCACGCAGAGCCATATCTGCCGGCACGCGAGCTGTTGCCCTAGCTCAGCTCCAGCGTGCATGTGCACGCCGGCCAGCTGATTTTTGGCTCATGCGGAGTCTCTGGGAAGACGTTTTCGGACTCCGGAGGGCCTCTGGGGGGGCGGGGGAGGGTGTTTTCGCCCTCCCCAGGCTCCAAGAAAGCCTCTAGAGACGGGAGGGTGAAAAACGGGCCTAATGGGCCCACCGGAAGTCGGGAAACGGGCCATTTCCGGCCTCTGGGGGGCGAGGAAGGGTGTTTTCGCCCTCCCCAGGCTCCAAGAAAGACTCTGGAGCCTGGGGAGGGCGAAAAACGGGCCTACTGGGCCCACCGGAAGTCAGGAAACGGGGC
>QLTV01003760.1:292158-305861 GCA_003457575.1 Thermophis baileyi | reverse complement strand
CATGCATGGGGGTGGGGCGCGTGGGGGGACATTGAATTATGGGTGTGGGCACGCATGCGCGATAGCGCACACTTTCGGCACCCATGGGGGAAAAGGTTCGCCATCACTGCAACAATGTTTGAAAAAAAGTAAAGCTGATAATTCCATTAGAAAGAAAGGGTGTTATTCTTTGTGTGTTAATGTACTGCAGCCCCTTACTCTATTTCAGTGGTGTTTTAAGGAAAGAAAGATGGGAAGGAATTTTATGTTCCATGGAAGACAAGATAAAATGCAACTACTGCTAGTTTTCAACTTATGACCATTTGTTTAACAACAGTTCAAAATTATGACAGAGTTGGAAAAAATAATTTATGACTTGTATTCTCACTTATCACTATGTACCACTCCCTTGTCACATGATTGTAATTTAGGCACTTGGTAACTCTTTTGTATTTATAACTACTTGTAGCATCCTTTGATCACATTATTTCAATTTATGATCTTTTTTTGCTGATTTCCAGCAAAAAACACCCACTTGGAAGCTGGATTCCACATGCCTAAGAACCAAGATGATTCTATTAATGACTGTAAAAATTATTGTAAAATTGAGTCTGATTCAACTTGTGACCACAATGGAAAGTCTGGTCCCAGTTGTAGTAGTAAGTGAGGACTACCTGTAAAAGGATTACCTTTTACTTGTACACTGCCCAGAGCTCCTCTATGAGGGAGATGGTCAGTTTCTAAATTTAATAAATAAATAAATACAGCTGCCAATCAGTCTTAGTTCAGAGCCACATTGCAAAAAACCTCTTCATATAAAATACCTTTACAAGTTGCCTCCAAAACAAATTTCTGTTCTTCTGAAATAAATTATATAAAGATACTCAGGGCTCTGTATATACATTTGTCCATCAGTAGAATAAGTATCTGAAAACAAATAGAATAGAATTCTTTATTGGCCAAGTGTGATTGGACACACAAGGAATTTGTCTTTGGTGCATATGCTCTCAGTGTACATAAAAAGACAAGATACATTCGTCAAGAATCATAAGGTACAACATCTAATGATGGTCATAGGGTACAAATAAGAATCTCAATATAAATTGTAAGGATATAAGCAACAAGTTACAGTCCTGCAGTCATAAGTGGGAGGAGATGGGTGATAGGAACAATGAGAAGACTGATAGTAATAGTAATGCAGCCTTAGTGAATAGTTTGACAGTGGTGAGGGGGTTATTGGTTTAGCAGAGTGATGGCGTTCGGGGAAAAACTGTTCTTGTGTCTAGTTGTCTTGGTGTGCAGTGCTCTATAGTGTCGTTTTGAGGGTAGGAGTTGAAACAATTTATGTGCAGGATGCGAGGGGTCAGTAAATATTTTCACTCTTTTTGACTTGTGCAGTGTACAGGTCCTCAATGGAAGGCAGGTTGGCAGTAATTGTTTTTTCTGCAGTTCTGATTATCAGAATGGGATGAGATTTTATTTAGTGGGAGAGCTAGCAAAAGAAACACCTGATTGAAATTGGGCTGGCTCCAGCCAGGAGCTGCAGAGAAAAAGAAGCGTAGCTTCATGGGAGAAGCCAATGGGCAATGGCTCAGTATGTTATTGATTTCTCCAGTCTAAGCTCCAACATTTTTCTTTCTTTGTCATGTAACCCAGAACTGAGTTGTAATCAAGGGGTTGGAGAGAATGTCAGTAGCCATTCTCTATACTTTCTCTGCCGCGTTCAATTAGCAGTATACTACGAGGAATATTATAAATTTAGAATTTAAGTTGGATATTTTGTATGAAATGTTTGGGGGTGTTTTTTTTGTAATCTGTAAAAAAAATACAAATGATTTTTAATTAAGCTGCTTGTCCTGTGCACATATCTGTATTTTTTCTTGTCAACTGCTTCTAGGGCAAGGAGGACAGAATGGCTTTAAAGATTTTACAAGACCAGTGGGGACTACTGATGATAAATGTGAACTGCTCACTGCAGAAGAAGAGGCAGCTTTAAAACAGGAGCAACAAAATAAAGAAAAGGAACTCATAGAAAAGATTCAGAAAGCTACAGTCTGTACCAATATTTCTTCTTTGGGCCGTGATCGCTTATATCGACGCTATTGGCTTTTTTCATCAGTTCCAGGACTATTTGTGGAAGAAGACTATTCTGGTCTTACAGAAGACATGCTGTTGCCTCGGCCATCTTCATTTCATAATAATGTACAGGCTCATATTTCAGAAAAATCTCAGATAGTCATTAAAACTGGAGAGTCTTTGACAGCAGAATCTACCTCCAAAACTTGCCAAGATTTGGAAACTAGTGCTATTGTAAATGTATCACAACCAATACAAAAGCCAAATAGGTGGTGCTTTTACAGTTCTCAGGAACAGTTTGACCAACTCCTAGAAGCTCTCAATTCCCGAGGATATAGGGAAAGTGCCTTGAAAGACGTTCTTTTAC
Organism: Thermophis baileyi; assembly: GCA_003457575.1. Lineage (NCBI taxonomy): Eukaryota > Metazoa > Chordata > Lepidosauria > Squamata > Dipsadidae > Thermophis > Thermophis baileyi. The sequence goes on along the minus strand of QLTV01003760.1, from coordinate 303,439 downwards.
AGGAAAAATCCAGAATATGTGAACAATTTAGTAGTTTTCCTATTGAAAAATTCTATATTTCAGGTAAACATTCTAGATGTTTATGATTGTAGGCTTTATGGTTATTTAGTTTATATCATGTAGAATTTGTTCTTATCCTAACAGTTGAGACAATTTGAGTTTAAATGAATCATAGTTTGTTTATATAGTACTATCAATATAGTCCATGAATTTGCAATATGTTCTTTAACCAAACATTTAAAAAATCTTACTAGGACTATATAAAACACTCCATACTTTGCAAAGATTTTGTTACATATTAAATTTTGTTTATATTTCACTAGCCCCAAAAACTCTAGATGGCTAACATCCAACTGAAATCTTATAAAATAATCACCTGAACAGAAATGTAACTGTAATAATATAAAAATAAGAGATATCAAAAACAATCTTAAGTTGTGACTCTTAACTTTTGAATGCTCTATCAAAGAACCAGTTCTTTGTTGCTGGGCAGAAAGTGTGGGCTCTTTACCCATTTCAGTGAACAGTATATTCCAATAGGACAGAACAGCATTGTTATTGCAAAATATTGTTACAGTATTATTACCGTAATACAAAATAATTAAATGATATTTATCACAGTAATACTAAATAAAAGATTAATGGTCAAGTATGAAGGTATTTTGTATAATCTCTTAATGTTACAGAAAAAACACAGAATGAAGCCAAGCCACAGTTTGGACGTGGAAAAATGCAGAATGGCTGTGATATAGCCCAAAAATCTGCAGAAAAGCAACTTGAATTAAGGCTTAGAGACTTTCTCTTAGACATTGAAGATAGAATTTTCCAAGGAACATTGGGCTCCATTAAGGTATTTGACTCCTTAATTTTTATGGAGAACGGTATATTATGAAATTGCTGAACTCTTTCAAAGCACTACTTTTATTTGCTTGAAAATGTAAGTGCAATTTAAAATACTAGTTAGGTTTTTCTGTGTGACAGATACCTAAATAAATATAATTGAACTTACAGGTAATGGACAGATACAGTTGGAGAGCAGCCTTAGAAAATGGGCAGTATGAACTTCTAAATGAAGAAAATAAAGAAAACGGTGTAATAAAATCTGTTAATGAAAATGTAGAAGAGATGGAAATAGATAATCAAATAAGAATTCTTGCAAAAGACAGGTAACAGTTCTTGTCTAGATATTTTATTTTTTAATTAATATTTGAATGGATAGATTGCATTTCATCTCTAACCACCCATTTCATATTGCAGGATATAATCCTGCAATCTTAGAAAATGTTGATAATCAGTCAGTATTCTCTTTGGATTTTTTAAAAAATAGAGTTTGTGCATATAATAGAGAAAGCCTAAAACACATTGGGAAAAGTATTTCGTTGTTAATTTGCACAGTATTGATTTGTCAATTTTTGTACAATATCAAACTCCATATATACATTTTATGAAACTGTAATTCTTAATAACACCAAAAAGGAATTAAAAGAGATGTGCAAAGGCACCACTAGATAGAAGAGGACAGAGAATTTAGTAAGCCAGGACTGTATAAATCATTTAACATATTGTAAGAGGCAGTGGTGGGATTCAAATTTTTTAACAACCGGTTCTCTGCCCTAATGACTGGCTGGGTTGTCGTGGCTGGGTGGTCATGTGACTGAGTGGCCATGGCCAACTCGATGTCATGGCAACATGGGGCAGTGCAGGCGCACTGATGCTGCAGACAGGGCAATTTCCTACGTACCATTCCGAGCCCTTCCCCCCCCTTCTTGGGCTGACAAAATAAAAGTCCATCTAAAGATTTCGACTGCCTGCCGAGTGCATGCTGGCAAAAGGAGGCTAGGGGGAAAAAAAGAGAAGGGCCGATGGAAACGCCCTATTTTCCGCCTCTATTCAGCTGTCTGCGCTGCGCTGGATCGCAATGGGGAGGTAGGGGGAGAAAGCAAAAAGCCCACTCGGTCCATACTCCCCAGCACAATGGCAAATCTCTCTTCCAGCTCACCGGTTCGGGCATTGGGAGCTTGAGGGGTAGATTGTGCACCCTGAAGTCCATCTGCTGCTCCTCCAAGCCCAGCTCTGGCGGCAGCCGACCATCGGCCAGTTTTCTTCCAGCGCTCGTGCAAGGAACCCTGGAGCTTAGCGGCAGCATATTGCATGCTTTTCACTCCAAGCAGCCCAGGCTGGAAAACGCATGACTGGGGCAGAGCAGTCCTCCTTGACAAGCTCCAAACGAACTGTTGCTGCTGCTCCAAGCCTGGGTTCCCCGCACGAGAGCTGGAAGTTCGGTACTCCTTCCCCGCCCACTCAGCCTGCGCTCCCCTCTCGCTCCAGGCTCCGATTCCCCCAGTGTCCCACGCACGCAGCCCCCCCAAATTTTTAAGAATTAGAGCCGCGGGGAGAAAAGGCACACTGAGGCCACCAGCAGACTTGTTAAGGCATGCAATATGCTGCCGATTGTGAGGGCAGGCTTTTCCAAGGCCGGTCCTAGAGGGAGACAGAGATCAGAGATTGATCGGGGAAGGCACGGGCGGCAGAAATGGAGTAGAAAGGTAGGGTGCGCTGGGGGGGAACCTGCAGAGATCGGGAAAGGCACAGGCGGCAGAAATGGAGGAGAAAGGTTGAGCATGCCGGGGGGGGGAACCTGCGGAGATCGGGGAAGGCACAGACAGCAGAAATGGAGTAGAAAGGTAGGGCGTGCTGGGGAACCTCCAGAGATCGGGGAAGGCACGGGTGCATAGTTTAGGCAGCAGAAAAGTAGGCCGGGGCACGGGGAGGCAGCTGGGCGAGGAGCGGAGATCGGGGAAGGCAGATACCTGAGGCAGAAAGGTAGGCCATGTGCGGGGACCGCGTGATCGAGGCAAGCAAGCGAGGGAAACAGAGAGCAGCAGCAGCTATGCCGTGGGCATGACTAGGCATCAGCCAAGGCGGGCGAGGCGAGATGAGTGACTTGGCGGGGAGAGGAGGGACCAGCCAGTGGTGTGATTTGCCGGTTCTCCGAACTGTGGAAAAATGTAACAACCGGTTCGCCTGAACTGGTCCGAACCGACTGAAGCCCACCTCTGGTAAGAGGTCTGAGGGAAAGGGTAGCCTTCCCCCCACCATTTTTTAAGGAACAAATTCTGATTTTTATAATAAAAGTGAACCAGCAAATTTAAAAGTAAGACTGTTGAGAAACTCTTCCCCCCCCCTCATTTAAGCTTGGCTATTTATAGGAGAAAATGGCTTACCTACAATTATTTCTCCTTTCTTTTGTTTGCTTAAAAATAAATGAGCTATAGCTCAATGATATACCACAAATATTTTTTTGCAGAAGTTCTCAAGCTAAATCACTGGAAATTGCAGATAAGATTCTTGTCTTAAACACTGGAGAGCAAAATCACAAATCATTAAGATATTGGCCAGTGATCTGACTTAATATAAGATAGGTTTTGTAGGTGATGACATGACACTGTCATTCAGTAATCACATTTCTGAATACAGTAAATACAGTGGAGGGGTGGATCTTTTTTTAGAAGCATATTTTTTGTATATAAGAATAAACATTTAACATAGTCCTAGTAATGATTGTGTGAAGCATGCTAATATGGAGCCCTTGATGCGTTTTGAGCTTTGTTGGTTTTTTGCAGACCTTTTGTTACCCAACTAGGTAACATATTCAGTGCTAAAAGGGAATTGGGTTTGCTCTCTGTTTATACACAGTAACTTACTCTGTCAGAGTTGGTGGGCGCAATGTTGTTTTCTCCTTGGTAGTTCTTTGGTCATTGTTTACGGCTTGTTTGTCTGAGTTGGTACTTCCTTGATTTGAGTATTGTTTGCAATTTGATTGTCTGGTGTTAATCCTGGTGTTATTCCCTGCTTATCTAGGTGTTGATTGCTGGCAAGGAGGTGTTCTAGTGTTTTTGTTTCCTTTTTAGCTTTTTTATTGTCTCTTATGAATGGTGTGTAAATGTTGTTTATGTGCCCGTTCATGGCTGATTTCTCTAAGTGCCAAGCTTCTAAGAATTCCCTAGCAGTTTTTGGATTTAGCTTGGGCTAGAATGCTCAGAGTTTTCAATTGAAACTATGATTAAATCTGTCCATATGTTGGCCAGTGGTCATTATAATTAATTTGCTAACTAAACTGTATAATTATCTGTAGAGATATAAGACTAAACAATTTTCTGAAACTTTCATAATTAAGAGAAATTGTGAATTTTTAAAATTAATTAAAAATGGATGTGCTAGAATCTTGATATTACCAAGATTTAAATATAGCACAACATTGCATTTGATGGCATATTAGACATCACAAAGTTATACTCTTTCAATTTTTTCTGAGAAAGGTAGTTCCTTTATAAACACCATCTGAACCAGAGAATTCTGGTGTCATTTTTTATGAATTGCACAAAACACATTGGTACTGCTTTGTTCCCTGCTTTTAGAATATAAATATGGCTTTTATGTTTGTTTGTATGTTTATTTATACACCACCAGAGTCTCTCTATGAGAGAGTTGGGTAGTTTATAAATGTGATAAATGAATTTCAGCAGTTGTATTCTGTTCAAACAAGGTTTTTGAAGTTGATTTGTGTGTAAATGCTTCTTAATAAAGTATTTATTGCAGTTATAAGTTATACTCAGCAGAATGCAAATTCATGAATTCTCATCCTGATCATTCTTATTCCTTGGGTCTTGCCATGTTGGTGAAGTGAAGGGGGGCAGAGGCTGCAGGCAATATTTCTCTGTTGCAGCCCCATAGTGTAGAACTACCTTGCTCCTTGCATTTACTTTGCCACTCTCATTGTTGGCGGCCTAGAAACAGTTAAAGACAGTTGTTCCACTGAGCCTCTGGGGAATGAATAATCACTATTATGCTTACTGTGTTTATAGTTACAGTACTTGTGCTTTTCCTGGTCTTTATGTTTTTAATCTGATTTTATGTTATAACCTATCAGGATTATTTTCGTTGAACCTGGCAATATGTAAACACAATAAATAAATAGCAAATACAATAAATACATGGTTTAAGTTATTGATCCATTTTAAACTTTATTTTAGATTGATAGGATTAAAACCTGAATCTCGAAGTACTACTTCAACTAATACGAGTACGCCACAGCCTATGAATAATACTGTACATTATTTGGCATTGGCATTGCTTCAGATACAGCAAGGAATTGAACGCAAATTTCTCAAAGCCCCACTTGGTAAGTGTCCACTTCTGGAACTCTGTTGATTTATGAAGGAAAAAGTAATCTGGATTAAACAGATGTGTCAACAGATTGCCTAGCAGATATATTAAACGGTTTGTTAAAATTGGAAATATGTAAGGAAGTTGGAGTTTTAAAATTGTCACTGTATTTTAGAGACAAGTGACCTGAACATGTGTGCAAAGGTCATTCATGAAATTAGTAAAAAAGGAACTCCAAACAAACTCTACTGTACTTTTCATCCTAGGTCCACAGAAGTAGATTTATCAGAGAATCTTCAGAAAAACTGGACAAATAGATTACCTTAAAAGGAATTTGAAAATCCCTGTAATAAATAGGAACAATAATGAAGCACACTTGAAGCTTGTTCTTGTTCAATTGCTAAGTCATATCCGAGTATTTATTTATTTATTTATTTATTTATTTATTTATTATATTTCTATGCCGCCCAACTCCCACGGACTCTGGGCGGCTCACAACAATATAAAAAACAATTTAAAGAAAACATAATAAAAACAGTTAAAAACTCATACACACTGTTTCATGGCCAGATCTCGCCAATTACAGAGGCGAGATCAACGGCCCCAAGCCTGCCGGAAGAGTCAGGTCTTCACCGCTTTCCGGAAGGCCAGCAGGGTGGGGGTGGTCCGGATCTCAGAGGGTAGCTGGTTCCAGAGGGCCGGAGCAGCCAGAGAGAAGGCCCTCCCCTGCAGGCCCGCCAGCCGGCACTGTTTAGCTGACGGGACCTGGAGGAGCCCAACCCTGTGGGATCTTACCGGTCGCTGGGAGCTATGTGGCAGAAGGCGGTCTCGAAGATAACCTGGTCCTGAGCCATATAGGGCTTTAAAGGTAATAACCAACACCTTGAATTGTGCCCGGAGACCAATAGGAAGCCAGTGCAGCTCGCGGAGTATAGGTGTAATATGGGTGTACCTAGGTGCACCCACGACAGCTCGCACAATTGGACCAATTGTAGTCTCCGAACACTCTTCAAGGGTAGCCCCATGTAGAGCGCGTTGCAATAATTGGAGTATTAACAACCCCGTGGACCATAGCATGCCAGGCTCCCCTGTCCTCCCCTATCTCCCAGAATTTACCCAAATTCATGTTTATTGCCTTGATGACACTATCTAATCATCTCATCTTTCATCTCCTTCTCCTTTTGCCTTCAGTCTTTCAGTTTGTAGCATCTTCTCATAATTGCTAATCATAAAGAAAAGTAAAAATCATCTTAACTTGACTTAAACTACTCAGTTTAGCTTAATACAACCATCACATATGAGGACAGGCTCTGGTGCAAAACTCTCTAGATATTCTACTAGAAAATACTGTACTGTATATCGAATTCTCCATTCCTATAGACCAGGGGTCTCCAACCTTGACAACTCTAAGGCTTGTGGACTTCAACTCCCAGAATTCCCCAGTAATTCCCTCAGCAACAACTATAGTGACACATGGCCCATTAACTCTATACCCTCTTCCTTTTACAAGCACAAACACATTTTATATGGAGTTTGTTTGTCTTCTAGCAAAATGACCAAAAATTGTTCAAATTAACCAAAACCCTCCTCTCCAGAGGGTCAATGAGGCTAATGTGCTGCAGAGTGTCTATTTCTTGTCCCTCTAAAGGAATAATGCTCAGGCATCAAAAGTCTGTTTTTTGTTTTTAAAGAGTATCCCCACCTATCACCCAATTGCATCCAATTATGGAAACTTCTTATAGCTGCAAATTCTGGGACAGATCTATAAGCCAAAAGTAGGTCCTACACACTCACCTTCTAGAAGGATCGAAGGTTATTCTGAAAATTTAGGGAACCAAGGCTACTGGAAAGAATAGTAATGTTAGCCTGTAATCATATGCCTTGTGTCTACTAATACAATTTCTAAGTATCTGTAGTTTGAGAAATTTAGAAAAAGAAGATAACCACTGGACATTGAAAAATACTTGAAACAGTGTGGAATGGAACTCCTTAAAATTGTCCCATTTTCAGGTGTCCCAAAGGTGCTTTTTTAAAAGGCAACTGGGCTTTCTTTGTTTTGCTTGAAGATATTTCGCTTCTCATCCAAGAAGCTTATTGGATGAGAAGCAAAACATCTTCAAACAAAACAAAGAAAGTACAGTTGCCTTTTGAAAAAGCATCTTTGGGACAGCCATGACCTGGATGACTGAGAATCTTCATAGACACTTCCATTTTAGGGAAAAATACACTGTAATATGGGATGTATTATACTGAGCATGAGATATTTTACACATCCCTAATACACGTGATCATAATCCTGTCAAAAAAAAGATGAATGGATTGTGTGATTATTCTGACCATGCTGAGATCAGAAAACTCATTTTATTGCCCCACTTTGTAAGATTTTGTAAGCTTCACTTTGTAAGACTGAGAAAAGTGTAGCTGGCTTTAAAATGTTGAATATTGAATGATAGAAATGCAACACATGCATTCTCAGCATGAACAATTTGTTTTAATATTTTCTTCTGATATAACTTTGGATAAAGAGGCAAAACACAATATACATAATGGAGGATTGAAAATGTTTGTAAAACTGCAAAATTCACAATCATTTTGGTAATATTGCTACAGTGAAAGACAAAGTCAATTTTTAGCCACACTCTTTTATTTCCCATTTCTCCTCCCCACCCCAATGGTCCTGGTTCCTATAGCAGTGTAATCTTATTTTTTGAAAAATAGGCTATGCTAGTGAAAGGTTCTCTTCTGTTTCCAAATGAACTTGAAATAACTAGGTGATGCAGAAGAAAATAAAAGAGACCAAAAAGGTGATAAAAGGAGGAAGAGAGAAGATCAGACTAAATATGGTAAACGATAGATTTTCTTTCATTAAAAAAAATTGCTCAAAATGATAATCTAAATACGAAATATTTTTCCAAAATATTGCTTTCCACAAAGTGCATGGCAGTTATCCAGCTTTATAAGAGCCGAGGTGGCGCAGTGGTTAGAGTGCAGTACTGCAGGCTACTTCAGCTGACTGCTAGCTGCAGTTCGGCAGTTCAAATCTCACCGGCTCAAGGTTGACTCAGCCTTCCATCCTTCTGAGGTGGGTAAAATGAGGACCCAGATTGTTGGGGGCAATATGCTGACTCTGTGAACCGCTTAGAGAGGGCTGTAAAGCACTGTAAAGCGGTATATAAGTCTAAGTGCTATAACCAAGGCAATGGGACAAGCTGGAATTGCCTTCTCCAAAAACAAATGTGTCTGGTATTAATAGGGTAAAAGTTCTAATAGACACAGCAGTTTGATGATCTAGCAGGAACATGATTATTTCAAAGAAATGAAATTATATCCAAAGGGAATGGTAGCTTTTCTTTTTTTCTGGGCAGCTTCAATTTGGTCACTGCCCTTTAAGCTGTCATTAATTTGGAACATTAATACAGATTTGTCATGCCGCTAGACTAGAATAAGATTATATTTTGTTTGGCCTTATTGTAGCCACTCAGTGCATTTTAAATAAATTGTGGAAGAATGAACCCGGGCTAGTTTTTTATCTTCCAACAAACTGGCAATTGAAATCATATTGCCCCTCTCATTGATTCGTTTTTCATATGTGAAAAATTTATGTGCAGATGAATTATTTAATTCTTTTGACATTACAAGAAAGAAAAGAGACATTATAGTTTATAACTGGTAATTCTTGAAGGTGAATTTGATTATGTGCAGATGAATTAATATTCTGAATTGTAGGGAGTCAGTAAGCAGGTATATCACCAACAATCTGATCTCCTGATATAGATGAATTATTGGAGAAAAAGTAGTACAATATATGCGTGTTTATTTAGAAAGATGAGGATATTTTTAGTCTGTGCTACTGAAGAGGACTATTGCAATCAAAAGCTATTGGGGTAAATTTACAAATTTTATTCTGTTTTTCACATTTTAGACACCAGATAACTGTTATGTCCACCTAATTATTGTAAGCCATCTGTCCAGTATACACATTCATAATATTATAGGGATTATTTATATTATATTGTAATTTTATAGATTATTTTAAAAATAGTTTCTTTGAATAACAACTTCTGTGAGAATTAAAGTTGAAGTAGGATCACAGAGAAACTAACACTATGCTGTTTATAATCTATACATATCCTCTATTGTCTGAATCTGATCATTAACCAGTTTCTAATTTCTCATTTATAAGATGATTTTTTTCCTACCTACCATAATTGAGCTTAGCTTTTGAAGTTTTCTAAAACTTTTTGGAATACCAAATGTTTGTATCTATCAAATGACTCCATTTAGTTCATTTAACACTCTGTGAAAAAGAGACTATATTAAGATTTACAAAAATGAGTATATTACTTTTAATCAAAGTTGATTATTCTGCATATTTTTGTGCTATGCAAATAGTACTAGAACAGATGTTTCGCTGCATAATAAATAATAGTGTGATATTATTTGTTTTCTTTATTTGAAGATGGCAGTGATGGTGGCCGTTCACACAAAAGAGTCTTGGATCGCTGGCGAGAATCACTCCTTTCTTCTGCTAGCCTCTCTCAGATCTTTCTTCATCTCTCAACACTGGAGCGAAGCGTAATCTGGTCTAAGTCTATTTTAAATACTCGGTGCAAAATGTGTAGAAAGAAAGGAGATGCTGAGAGCATGGTGCTTTGCGATAGCTGTGATCGAGGCTATCATATCTACTGTATAAGACCAAAGCTTAAGGTAATTTGAAGTATTTTCTTTAGAAGGTTAAAACTTATTTCTGATATTAAATACAAAAACATTTCAGTAATAAATTCTGGCTCTCTTCAAGGCTGTTCCTGATGGAGACTGGTTTTGTCCGGAATGTCGACCTAAGCAGCGCTCTAGGCGACTTTCATCCAGACAGAGACCTTCTGTGGAGAGCGATGAAGAGGCTATAGAAGAAATTAAAGAAGAAGATGAAACTAGTTATGAGGAAATTGGGCAAAGTGAAGATGATTATGAAGAGGAAGAAGAGGATGAAAATATTGATAATTCTGATTCTCAAGAAGATGAAAAAAGGTATATCAAAAACTAACTTAGAAATGTGCAGAAGTTGCATACAGACTTCCAGTAGTCTCTAGTTTTCTTTCTAGGGATACAAATCTTGGAGACATAAGCAAGAGAGCACATGTGTATATTAGTTTAACACAAACAACTACATGACAAAGTAGTAACAATGGAGCATTGAAATATCTGCAAGAAATACTATTTGCCTGCAAGCAAGAACTGGTGGGATACAATAGACAAATGGAAAATGAAGATGCTAAAGTGCTCTGGGATTTTAGAATTCGAACAAACAAGCACCTGCCACATAACACCACAGGTTTAACAATTGTCAATAAGAAAGACAAAAAAAAGTCTGGACAGACTTGGATGTGGCAGAACCTGGAGACAGCAGAATAGAAGAGGAAGAACTGGAGAAAATTGCATTACACTTGAATAAAGTAGCTACCCATTTATCTATTCATAGGTTAAGCCTTTGGTTTCAACATTTAGCCAGAGAGATGGACTATTACTGATTGTACATTCTTCTAGATCAAGAGTTGTGACCGAAGATCTGTGTAGTAATTTAATGTTCTCTACCTGATAGTGTTAGTATGCCAGAGACAGCTTGTAATTCATCCATATTCCAGAAAACATTACCGGTAAATTAAAGTAGTCCATTCTACTGCACTTCAGGCGATTTCTTGTAGATTTGTTTAGAATTTTCAATTACCATATTTTTCAGAGTATAAGACACACTTCCCCCCCCCCAAAAGAGGGTGGAAATGTTGGTGCGTCTTATACCCCGAATACAGCCATTTTTGGCCTCCCGAAGCCCCGCCCTGTGCAAAAACGGGTGCGCAGAAGGTTTGGAAGTCTGCAGAGTGCTCCTGGGGGCTGGGGGAGGGCAAAAACGCCCGTTTTTCTGAAAAAATGGGCAAAAAGCGGCCCGTTTTTCACAAAAACGGGGTGGGCAGACGGTTTGGGAGGTCTGCAGAGTGCTCCTGTGGGCTGGGAGAGGGCAAAAACTTTTTTTTTTCTTATTTACCTCTTCGAAATCTTGGTGCGTCTTATACACCGGGGCGTCTTATAGTCTGAAATATACGGTAGTTTCCACAAAGAC
>QLTV01003760.1:254329-292078 GCA_003457575.1 Thermophis baileyi | reverse complement strand
ATGGGGTACGCAGAGGGTTTGGAGGTCTGCAGAGTGCTCCTGGGGGCTGGGAGAGGGCAAAAACACCCCCGTTTTTCTGAAAAATGGGGTGGGCAGAGGGTTTGGAGGTCTGCAGAGTGCTCCTGGGGGCTGGGAGAGGGCAAAAACACCCCCGTTTTTCTGAAAAATGGGGTGGGCAGAGGGTTTGGAGGTCTGCAGAGTGCTCCTGGGGGCTGGGAGAGGGCAAAAACTTTTTTTTCTTACTTACCTCTTCGAAATCTTGGTGCGTCTTATACACCGGTGTGTCTTATAGTCCGAAAAATATGGTAGTTAAAAAAGGTGAGACTGACTAGAACTACTAACTGGAAAAATATTTTGCTAGATTTTAAACTTTTTAATTTGACTATTGCTTATCATATTTAAACTCCTGTATTAATTTGGACCAGGTTATATAAAGAAATGCTAATATCCATTTTGGAATGTCCTTCTGCTAACATTACCATCTTTGAAAACCATCATTTGTGCGCTTTGAAAGTAATAACATAGCTGATGATTCTAGAATGGAATTTCTCCACTGCAGTGTCCCATTTGTATATACACTTAAGAAATCTGACTGAATGTATCTTACTTTTTCCATTAAGTGCTGAATTCACAAGTTTAAAGAATAAAACAGAATAAAAAATTGTGTCACAAACATTTATAATTCTCTAATTTCTTACAGCTTATCCAAATTGCGGAAGCCTCAAGTAAAACTTACTTTAAGAACAAGATCCTCAAAGCTTGCTAGTAATCAGCTGAGTACTGGAAGATACAACTCTCGCAGTCAGCAGAATACACCTAAGCAAATTGGCTCTTCATATAAAGCTCTTGGAAAGAATATTAGAAAAACAAAATCTGCTCCTCCATCAGTGACAAAAACACTACGACTTAGCAGTCGTATTACTCGCCATAATCAAGAAGTGCTGAAGGCAGATGCGTTTATAGAGTTGACCAGCCATCGAAGGCAACGTAGAGGAACGAAGACAACAGACACTACTCCAGACAGTAGTTCTGGTTCCTTTGGCTTCAAAATTATTGAAGAAATGAATTTAAGGAAAGAGAAAAGCTCTCCGATTTCAGTAGAAAAAAAATCACAAGATACAGACCCCCCCAAAAGGGGTAGGAAACGTCAGTCTACAGGTACATCACATTTTTAAAATAAAATTGACAGCCAGAATAAATTCATCTCATATTTAGTGTCACTTGGTTGCTTAGTAAAGTAGTCCAATGCTGCTTTCCATTATTAAGAATGGAGGGCATTTAATGGGTGAATTTGCAAACATAAAATTATTTGTGGCAATATTGAAGAAATACTGCTTTCTAACTTTGATTTAGCTTGAAGGATGAGAATTCTTAACAATCATTTCAACTGAGATTATTTTCAGTTTTTGTTTTTTTTTTAAAGTCTTTATTTGGTTTTTAAAAACAACATACAAAAACATACAACAAACAAACAGAAAAGAAAGAAAAGAAAAGAAAACTAATCACTTTTACAGCTTTTTCTTTACATTTTTGCTATTATTTACAATTTTCCGTGTTTCTACTGTCTTATACATATTCTCTATGTTTCCTTGTATCTCTATATATTAAAACTGAATCTCCCATTTGTTTTTCCAACTCCTGTTTACTTCATATATATTTATATACATCAGAGAACAAAAAAGAAAAAGAAAAATACTCTTTTAATGTACATACATTTTTATTCTCTTTCCTACTTTATAACCATGTTTTAAACTTTTTATTTTGTTCCAACCACTTATACCATTTATCCCATATCTCGTAAAACTCCGTTTCCTCCTTGTCGTGTAGTTCCATCGTTAATTTACTCATTTCCGCACATTCTACTATTTTTCTCACTATCATTGCACTGGTTTTTTTATTGACTTATTGACTAGCCAGCTTCATAATATTCAACATAATATGTTGAAAGCAAACAGAAACCAGGATCAGAAAATGCTTGGAATAGCAGTTATAGTTGAAAATGCCTAAATAAAATATTGTTCATTGGTGACATGAGTTTCTCTCAGGGTGGGCAATTGATAATATTTGTATGATGACATCATTGTGATTTGCTGCAGACACCATTGATCAGTGAAACTATCTGTTGGAAGAATGAGCTGTGTTTGCATCAACTTTTGTAAATTTAACAAGCAGCTTGAATTGAAATAAGTTAGCACAAGTGCCAGTACAACTATCTGTTTCCTGATCAAGTTTTTCTTCATAAAATGGAACAAGCCAGGCTCAGAACAATTTATTTCTACTTATACAGTATGGAATTGTAAAAAGTACTTTTTCTTTCTTGTGTTCCAATTTTGGTAATATGGAGTCTAGTTGTGTTAAAATAGGCATGGAAGATTAATTGGCAAATGAAGTCTCTCTTAATTCACCTTATTTGGCTGAAACACTTGATTGAGTTATATCTGCATTCTGGAAGCAAGTAATAAATGAAAGCTATACAACCATCCATAGCACGCTCATTCAGTAACCACTCATTCAGCAACTGTTCTACAACATGCTTAATGCGGGGTTTTGTGATCATCCTTATAATTCGGCTTTCGCAGTATCCCTGTGATCATGTGATTACAATTTGAGCACTTGAGAACCAACTCACAATTATGACAGCGCAGTGTTCCACGGTAATGTGATTACTATTTTCAACCATCACTACTGGCTTTTGACAAACAAAGTCAATGGGGAAGCCAGTAGGAGGTTGCAAATAGTGATCACAGGAACTGTGCACACAGAATTCATCTAACAACAACTGGAACTGCTGCAGTTGCTGTTATAAGTCAGTCGTGATGTTACATTTAATGATTGCATCACTCAGTGACAAAGTTGCCATTCCTAATTACTATCATTGAGCAAAGACTATCTGTAGTCCAAAGACCTAAACAAGTTTGTAATGGTGGATATATTAAATTTTCTCTACTTTCTCTACATTTGTCTTTTTTGATGTCCATAATGTGATCCTATTATTCCAGAACCTTCTCAAGCACCACTGAATCGGAGGACCTCAGGGCGTCAGGGTAGAGTACATGAATTATCTGCTTTTGAGCAGCTTGTTGTAGAATTGGTGCGACATGATGACAGTTGGCCTTTTATGAAATTGGTTTCCAAAATACAGGTAACTAATAATTTCAGAGTACTAAAATAATTAACTTGAATATTTATTTATTGGAAATATTTGCAAGGAGGAAAAATGACTAAATGTACCGTAAATGAAATCTGATCTTTATAAATAAGTTATACTGGGAAAGAAAATTGCAAACAAATAAACAATAGGCCTCACATAGATAAAATTAAAACCTTGTAGATTTCTTGAGTAACATACTAAAATTCAAGTTATAGAAATATTCAAATTACATTTTGGAATTCTCTCTTTCATTGAGACTTGCCGATGCAATTACTTTTGCAAATAGATGGCAGTGTTATGATAGGAAATAGAGAATGCATCATTATAAAAAATGTTGGTGCTTCTCAGAGAACTTAACTGTAATGGACCAGAAATTATTATGTGAAATAACAATCCATAAACAAGACAGCTATTGAAGAGAGAGAGAGAAAATAGAAGTTACAATAAAATTTCAGCAGAGGGCAGTGTGTATCTGACTTGTCCAGGCTCAGAAACTAAGCAGTGTTAATACAGCTGGTATTAGGTGGGAGTAGAGAATACCAAGGCAATAAGGTAGATTGGAAAGTTTAAAAACCTCTTCCCAGACAAAGGCAAACCATTTCCATATTCTTTCCAGGGAACCCTACATGAAAGTATCTAGGAAGTCAAAAGTTAAATTTGAAGGAATTTTCACTTAAGTATCAGTACGTGTGCTATTTGAAAAATAACAAATATGCTGTTAGGTTATATAATCAGTAAGATAGCTTTGATGCATGATGTATGGATGCAGAACTAATTAACGTGTAGTATTATTAAAATCAACTAAATAATATTGCTTATGCTCATCCTCACCAAAACAGTTAGCTAAATTCGGTGAATTTAAAAAAGCAAAGTGGGATTAGCCCTTGTTACTGCTTGGTTGAGAAATGTTCTTTAAGACCCCCCCCTTGGTCTTCAGGTTGTCTTGGTTGGTTGACCATTCCTGGGGAGGTTAACACTGATGTTGAATTGCTTTCATTTGCACATGATCTGCCAGACAGTGGAGTTGTAGAGTCCAAATTCTTTAGAAATAGTTTTGTAACTTTTTCCAGCCTGGTGAGCATCAACCATTATTTTTCAGAGGTCCTCAGAAATCTTCTTTGTTCAAGCCAGGACATACTTGCATATATCTGTGTTGAGATTAGACCTTAATAGTGAAAACCCAGGATTCTGTTCTTTAGGAAGGATCTCCCATACTCAAACCTGATTGTCATCTCATTGATTGAAACACCTGATTAATTTCCCCTTCAAATGAACTGATAATCCTAGAGGTTCACATATTTTTGCCACATAGAAATATGTAGTTTTGAGTCCTTTTCCTCAATGAATAATGAACAAATATATTTGCTTAATTGGGTTTTCTCTATGTACTTTTAGGATGTGTGGAGAAGAGATGTTTTAGATCATGTTTAGACAGAAATATTAAAAATTCAAATGGGTTCATAAACTTTGTGTTTAAGCACTTTGTGTTAAGCTATAATTATCTTCCTCACAATCTGAAAACTAATTTATGTCAAATATATTTATATGGATTTTATTATTCATACCAAAGAAGCAGGACCAATTGCTTGGAAGTAAAGGGAATTGCCTAGAAATTAAGAAAAAAATGTTTTGTTTTGTATGAAATTATCCCTTAATTTTTTTGGTTTACTTTATAATGTACAGGTACCAGACTACTATGATATAATAAAAAAGCCCATCGCTTTAAATATAATCCGTGAAAAAGTGAACAAATGTGAATACAAAGTAGCCTGTAAGTAATGTTGACTAAATAATTTAACAATGTTTACAACAATTTAATTTAAATAACCAGAGGCTTTTGGATAATGAATATAGAAAATAGCACTGGAATAGGACCTCCAGTGCAATAGTTCTAACAGCATTTGGCTTATATTACATGCGTTGATGCGTAGAATATTATATACTAGAGTTCTGCAGTGCTACAGATTTAAAAGGAAAAGTATGTTTTGAAGTGCAGAATTACTCCTTACACTGGCAGCTCCTTTAAGCAGCTGCATTTTTTCCTTGGGTCATGTGAAGCTGGAGTATATTTTCCCTTTTGAATCAGAAACACGGCATTCCCCTGGGACATACCTATCTAAACATTAACATTTAAATAAAATATTAGAATGTATTGTCTCTCCGTCACATTTATGCTGTCTTATTCTGAGAGAAAGATTGTGATCTCCCCTTACAATTCCAATCTGAGAGGTTCCTTGGGGTGGGAGAGCTGCTGGCAATAAGAACGGTATTCAGGTTGAAGAAAACAGGTCTCTGGTCCTTAACCACTATAATTGGATTAGCTCTCATAGAAGCAACTGCAATTTCACAGATAAATTCTTTGCTTAGAAATATTTGCTTTTAGGACTATAAAGGCATATTTATATTTTTCCTTACAGCGGAATTTATTGAAGATGTTGAGCTGATGTTTTCAAACTGCTTTGAATATAATGCTCGTAATACAAGTGAAGCAAAAGCTGGAACAAGACTTCAGGCATTTTTTCATGTTCAGGCTCAAAAACTTGGACTTCCGGTTGCATCAGGTTACATGAACCATGTTGTTCCAGCAGCCAAAAAGTCACGCATCTAACTTCTTTTTACATCTTAAGAAGAACTTCTTAGGACTTAAATTAGAAGAAGTCTTTATATTTTCATAGAAAATGAAACACTTAAATCATGCAGCCATAGAAAGCAATAACATCTGCCACACCTTGGAAGTGTGGCCTGCACTATATTCTCAATTTATTAAGCACTCAGGAAAATGTGGGAAAGATTCCCTTTTCTACAGTTTTGTTCAGTGTCTAATAATTTTGATATGTATTGAATAGAGTACTGATTTATAGTATTTTTGGTATTTTGGTATAATATCTTTGGTATTTTAAAGACCATTTTTGTCCAAATGCTTTTTTTTCAGCACCAGCTATTCTTATATTGTTTAGAGAACAATATTTTCTTTTGTAGACTGTGGCATAGTTTTGTAAGAATTCTACCTAGGCTATAATCATAATATGCAATACGTACAGTAGAATGAGTGAAATATATGAAGTCATTGCATACCAGTTTTTGACACTACGTGAATGAGTACAATTTTATACATTTTAAATTACTGTGCCAGTGCTGTTTGGAAAAATTAAACCTGACTTTATTAAGTAAGATATTTATTTAGCTTACAAATAATTTGTGTATTTGTTTCTTATTTATAAAATATTTACTTTGCAAATTAAAAAAAAATCCTTAATTTTGTTTTCATTGTGTTGTTTATACTTTTAATAATTGACCTCTTTTTATCTGGGAGTTCTTCCAGCAAAACAGTAGCTTACCAAACTGTATATTCATTTGTACAATTTTGGTAAAAAATGAAAAAAAGCAAGTATTATTATTATTTTTACATGTACTAGTGAACAATTCCGTGAAACTACCTTCTATGGGTAGATTTGTTCCTACGGGTAGTTAGTTCAGGTAAGTGGTGTGATACCTTAACATCAGATGATTGCAAATCATCAGCAGTACTGCTCTGCATACTACATGTCATGCTTTTTCACATGCAGCTTCAAAACAGCTGCCTAATTATTTTTCTAAAAGTTTATCAATTTAGTAAATATTTTTCTTCAAATATTGTTCAATGATATTTTTAAATGTCCAGTAATTTACAAAAGTCAGAATTAAAGTTACTGATCTACTTTTGTCTCAGCATTGTGTATCATTTTCAAATTTGTTTAGTTTACAGGAAGACAAAATTTGCAAGGAATTTTAATGATGGACAACATAAACTATTTGCACTGTTTCTTGTTCACTCACTTCTGATTCTTCATAACAGACATCATTTTGTCAGTATTATCAGTAAAGACTTGATGGCACTTAATCCAACCCATCCTTCCTTGCTTCATTGTATCCTTGAAGGTTGATGCTTGTGTCATCACCCTTGGTATCTGGCCATCTTGCCTTCTGTCAGCATTTTTTATAATTGCCTTCAGTCATCAGGATCTTCTCCAGCAAATCTTGGTTTTGTATTATTTAATTTAAACATCTACACTTTACTTCATTCTTAGTGCTTCGACACAGGATTCTAGTTTTAACTTCATCTATTATTGGTTCCTGGTAATCATAAAATTTCTTCACTAAGTAACTGGTGGCCCACTAAATCCTTGTTTTTAGAAGTGTGACTTTCTATGTTTTTTTTTCATTTTGTGCATTTAATAGTTCCATTCTATGGATTGTTGGAAGTCTGAATCACAAAAACTGTAGGATAAGAGCAACTATTATGTAGTTTGAGTATTTTTAGCATTTTCCTTTTTTTGTTACTGGAATACAAATTGATCTTTCCTGTCTTGGCCATTACTGTGCTTTCCATACTGTTTTATGAATCACAGATGGTGCTTTAATTATACCATGTACAGGTAATTCTTGAAGTTATGGCAGACCCCCCCTGCCCCCCCCCAAAAAAACCTACTTACGATCCGGTTTCAAAATTGTGGCTGCTGCAGAGCCTCACAGTCACATAAAATAGAATATAACAGAGTTGGAAGGGACCTTGGAGGTCTTCTAGTCCAACCCCCTGCAGGAAACCCTACACCACAGGTTACCAACCGGTGGTCCGCGGACCACTGGTGGTTACGAGAAAATTGGTCCGTGGAGAAATCTTGGCCCCTGGGCCGGATATGGCCGAGACCAATTAATCCAGTCTGTGTGCGGGAACACAAGGCTGCACCGCCCAACATCACCCCACCCACACACCAGCCCCCACTCTTAAGGCCGAGCACAAACCTCACCTTGAGTATAGCGGTGTGAGCCACACGAGCTGGAACAGGAAGGTAAGACCAAGAACTCACCGCGCTCAGCCGAACGACTGCCTCGGGGGGGGGAAGGTCAGCCGCCTTTCAGGCCTACATTTCTCCTTCTGCGAGGCCTCCAGGTGGGAGGCCCGAGAGAAAGTGCCTGCTAGATTGGCCCCCTGCAAACTCTCATCTCTCGAGGAGCCCAGCCGAAGTTTAACTCTCACCTCTGTAGGAGCCTGGCCGAAGTTTCCCATGCCACTTCAGCGAGCACTCCTCGAGAGACGAGTTTGCAGGGGGCGTCTGCAATGGACAGTTCACCCGGGTGGAGGAGCTGCAATGGGCCAGTCCTGTGAGTGTGACTACTACAGCTCTGGAATATGTGACCGGCCATGGTGGGGCTGGAAATCTCTGCCCTGGGGTGGCACTTGCAATGTGCATCTTTGCAGGTGGTGCAATATGCAAAAAGGAGCGTAGCCCTCATCTGCCGGAATGAAATAATGGTGCTGTTGCGGGGGGGAGGGGCGCTGCGCAAGTGGGCCGAAGCGGGAAGTTTGCCCCCAAACTCTCGTCTCTCGAGGAGCCCGGCCGAAGTTTCCCGCACTGCTTCAAATGCTGATGCCGCACTACAGCTGAGAGAAGCACTTCGGCTGGGCTCCTCGAGACGAGAGTTTGCTCAGCCCCCTGCAAACTCTTGTCTCTCGAGGAGCCCGGCCGAAGTTTCCCGCGCCGCTTCAAATGCTGATGCCACACTACAGCTGAGAGAAGCACTTTGGCCGGGCTCCTCGAGAGACGAGAGTTTGCAGGGGGCCAAGCAAACTCTCGTCTCTTGAGGAGCCTGGCCAAAGTGCTTCTCTCAGCTGTAGTGCGGCATCAGCATTTGAAGCGGCGGCGGGAAACTTCGGCTGCAATGGACAGCAAACTCCGGCTGCTCCCCAGACTAGACTCCGTTTACCACTCCGAGTCCCAAGTGGCAGGAGACGAGGGCTGCCTTGTGCCACCGGCTGGCACAAATATACCAAGGCAGCTTCCAGCCATTGCAACCCCCGCTTCAGCCCACTTGCGCAGTGCCCCCCCCCGCAACAGCACCATTATTTCGTTCCGGCCTGTGAGGGTTGCACTCCTTTTTGCATATTGCACCACCTGCAAAGTTGCACATTGCAGGTGCCACCCCAGGGCAGAGATTTCCAGCCCCACCACGGGCCAGTCCCATATTCCAGAGCTGTGGTAGTCACAGGACTGGCCCTTTGGTCATCCTGGAGCAGCTCCTCCACCCGGGTGAAGGAAAAGGAAAAGAAAGGAAAGAAGGAAAGGAAAGGAAAGGAAAGGAAAGGAAAGGAAAGGAAAGAAGGAAAGGAAAGGAGAGGAAAGAAGGAAAGCAGAGGAAAGGAAAGGAGAGGAAAGAAGGAAAGCAGAGGAAAGGAAAGAGAAGGAAAGGAAGGGAAAGAAAAAGGAAAGAAGAAGGAAAGGAGAGGAAAGGAAAGGAAAGAAGAAGGAAAGGAAAGGAAGAAGAGGAAAGGAAAGGGGGGAGGGGAGGGGAGGGACTACAGCTACAGGTCTGGAATATGGGGCTGACTTTCCCAACAACATCAGCAAGCCACTGTCAAATAAGCTTCAATTATTTTGTAATAATTACACTAACTTTAATAATTTTGTTACACTTAAAACAACCTTTAAAGATTTTGTTACGATTAAATAAGCATTTATGATTTTGTTATAATTAAATAAGCATTTATAATTTTGTTATATTAAATAGGTGCATTTCATATTAATAAAATGGAAGTTCTCTGATTATTATTTTACAAATGTATTATCTTTTTTAAAAAATTCATATTAGTGGTCTGCGGGACTTAAATATCCACGCCCACCCAGCCAGTCATTAGGCAGATCATCTTAGTGGTCCACGGGATTTAAAATTATGACCTTGGTGGTCCCTGAGGTCCAAAAGCTTGGGGACCCCTGCCCTACACCACTTGGAAGAGATGGTTATCCAATCTCTTCTTAAAAACGTCCAGTGCTGGAGCATTTACAACTTCTGGAGGCAAGTTGTTCCACTGATTAATTGTTCTAACCATCAGGAAATTTCTCCTTAGTTCTAAGTTGCTTCTCTCCTTGATTAGTTTCCACCCATTGCTTCTTGTTCTACCCTCAGGTGCTTTGGAGAATAGCTTGACTCCCTCTTCTTTGTGGCAACCCCTGAGATATTGGAACACTGCTGTCTCCCCTAGTTCTTCTTTTCATCAGACTCATACCCAGTTCCAGCAAACCTTCATGCACAAACCTTGGGTAGATTCGCCTTTACAACTGACCATCTACCTATCTCCCCCTTCTTACCATCTGTAGAGCTCTGGAGCTTTCATTGGGAAAGAAGAGTAGGCCACTCCACCCCTCTGCCATGTGGCTCCAGCCCTAAATAGGCACCACGAATACATTAAGGCTGGTCCAAAAACGATGCCTGCTTCTGGGAGAGAGCCATGAGGCTAGGGATGCTGAGGAGTGGAGCAGCCTGCTCTCTTTTCTCGGTGCAAGCTCTTTGAGAGGTACAGCAGATGGTAAGGGTGTGATGGGAGTGGGGAGGAGGGTGAGGGGGTAGATCTGGGTCCAAGTAGGTCCAAGGCCTGCAGAGGCCCTCAAGGAGGGAGACTTAAAGAGGTTTGAAGCAGGCGGGCCTGGGCCTGCACTAGGCCTCCCAGGCACCCCATGTTCTGTTTAATGACCCATGTGATTGATTAATGACCACAAGAGGGATGGGGGGGGTCATTAAGCGAAGCAAGGTTTTCCCCAAATGCCAAATCAAATCAAGCAATTTCTAGTCTCCCCAGAGGTTGGACCTCCAGAAAAACCGGGAGCAGGGAAACAGGTTTACATCAGGGCTCAGATAGATGACCTCCAAGGAGATCCACAAGACATTTCATGGTTTAGGAAGGACAGCTATTGCACAATGGTCCTTTATAGGCTTCCCTAAATTTAAGGGAAGAAGTATAACTCTGTCATGACAGTAAGACAGCTGGTCACGGGAGAGTGTTTAAAACTCAGCATCAGGTTCTTAGGGACTTATGGGGGCCAAAAGCGAGGGCAGATGTCAAAGATTATGTTTCATTTTGTGATGTACACTGCCAGGCAAAATCTCTTCCTGGAAAGTCAGCTGTCTTGCTGCAACCTCTAGGCTCACTTTTGCCACCCTGGAACACTTACGTATTGTTATTTACCACCAAGTTTTGGAAGGCCCCATTTCAATTATTAAACTTTAAAATTTGTTTGTCAATTTCTCTGCATCTGGCATCCAATGGGGAATCTGAGAGGTTGAATCAAATATTACAGGAATATTTGAGATGCCATGTCTGCGCTCACACAGCCCCTCTCAGCCTGCCCCCCCTCCCCCCTGCAACACCGATCTGCTGGTGATCTGCTTCTGAGCTGCTTGGGACTTGCAACTTCCTGCTGGCTTCCTTACCGACTTGGTTGTGGGAAGTTGGCAGGAGATTGCCTCAACTAATGACCATGGGATTTGGTTAATGATGGCGCTCAGGACTGTAGGGGTTGCCATCACAAAATAATGAGGTCATGTTTTAGCACTGTATTGGTTGGCAATGAAAATTCCAGTCCAATTGCCATTGTAAATCAAGGACTACCTACATAGAGAGCAAGAGAACATACAGTATAATTAGAATTGCAGGATTCTGTTGTTATAATTTGGTCCTGGACAACATACAGCTCATGACCTGCATGTGGCCTGCAAAACAACTCTGTGCAGTCCACTTTCTTAAAAAAAATAAATTTACAGTCACTGCCACCACAAAAGATGATAAAGTCGTCAAACACATGAATTCACAGCTAAATGATTTTCTAATTTGAAAACAGCAGTCAATGGAACTTTTGCTAGCTACAGATAGTCCTTGAATTACAGCTGTTAGAAGTTACAATGACAATGAGAGAAATAATTCATGGCCGATCCTCACATGACTCTTGTAGCATCCTCATGGTCACATGATCAAAATTTGGACACTTGACAGCCAGCATGTATTTATGATGGTGCAGCATTCCAAGGTCACGTGATTGCCATTTTCAATCATCCCAGACAGCTTCCGACAAGTCAAGTCAAGGGGGAAGCCAGATTTACTTAATGACTTCAAGGTCCACTTAACCAGTGTGATTATTGAACGACCATGGCAAAAATGTCGTAAAATCAGGCACAACTCATTTAATGGCCTAGCTTAGTGATACATACCAGTCTCAATTGTGGCAGTAACTCGAGGACTATCTATAATAATCAAATGTGTGCTTTTAGGCCATTCTGTTTATAACTAAGTCTATATATTATTTATATATATATATATATAACTAAGTCTTCCTTTCCAGGTGGGGAAGCATACCTGGGGAAAAAAATGTTGGCCCTATCAGGATTATAGAAGGAATGGCTAATGCAGCTATGAAGTCACAGAAATAAATAGGGCGAAAACCTTTGGCCCATTTTGAATGGCAGACACCTATTATCAACTCATAAGCCAACCTCAAAATAAGGGAAACTGGCTGATAGGGCCCGAAGTGGCTTTTTCCACTTTAGCTTTCATGATCACTAGTGGATCATACGCAGCCCAAGAGTTGCCTACCTTGTTCTAAGAGCTAAGATCAAATTCAAGCAGGAACCATGTTAATTAAATTATAATAACTACTGGTTTTCTGTGAAATCGTTATCTTTTCCTTCTCACATTTATTTAATATCTTAATAATTTAATATTATTATCTACTTTTAAATAATATGTTCTGAAAATAAGACGTTACAATGGTGGTTATATGGTCTAGATTTAATTACAACCAATTTAATTATAAGCTTAACTGAATTAACTTTAGTGTATAAATCATTTTTCTGTTAGGTTTTTTCCTTATAACCTATTTTATTTATTTGTTAATTTTTTTATGCCGCCCATCTCCCCTACAAGGTGATTCTGGGCAGCTTGCCGGTTATAAAACAAGTAAAATACTTAAAAGATTAAAACAACACAAAATTAAAATATTATTAAGAACTATACAGGTAGTTCTCAACTTACCACAGTTCATTTAGTGACCAAAGTTACAACGGCACTAAAAAAAGTGACTTATGACCATTCTTCACAGTTGCCACCTTTGTAGCAACTCCATGATCATGTGATCAAAATTCAGACGCTTGGCAACTGGTTCATACTTCTGACCATTGTTGTGTCCCAACATCATGTGACCACCTGCAACCTTTTGACAAGCAAAGTCAATGGGAAAGACCGATTTACTTAACAACCAGTTTTCTAACTTATCAACTGGACTGATTCACTTATCAACTGTGGCAAGAAAGGTCATAAAATGGGGCAAAACTCACTTAACAAATGTCTCAATTAACAACATAAATTTTGGGCTTAATTGTGGTTGAGGACTACCTGTACTAAATAAGTTGAGGACTACCTGTACTAAAACCGAACTAAGAGAGCTAAGTGCCAGACGGAACAGGGATGATGTCTTCTTATCCTGGCAGCCACCTCCAGCAGTGAGCAACCCCCAGGGCTCCAGGCCAGCTGGTAAAGTCAGGTTTTGATACCCTTCTGGAAGGCCAAAAGGGAGGGGGCAGTTCTTACCTCCAGTGGTAGAATGTTCCCAGGGGTGGGTTCTGGATCCTTTTGCTGCCGGTTCGCTCAGGGTCGCGCCGTGCGCATGCGCAGCAATCAAAAAATAGCTTCTGCGCATGCACAGAAGCAAAAATCCAAGATGGCTGCACCCACGGAGACACTGACAGAACCGGCTCCGTGATGTCATCGCCGAGTTACTAACGGTTCTAAAGAACCGGTTAGAACCGGTAGGAACCCACCTCTGAATGTTCCACAGGGATGGGGCCAGAAGTCTCTTCTCCTTGACCCCTCCTGCTTCAATTACTTAGCAGACAAGATCCATAGCAGGCCTCTTCCACTGGCACAAGAGTGGTAGGCTTGTCCCATCAGGAAGAGACGGCTCCTCAGATTTATCTTAATCTCCATAATAAATATAGGTGTGGTTTTTTTCCTCACTATATAATCAGTATCTTCTTTCTTGTGATATAAATGTTTTTGTTTCATTATTTTAAGAAGTTGAAGAAAAAAATATATATGGACATTTAAGCTGTTTCATTTAAAAGGAAATTTCTTACAAAAATATTCCTCATATGGTATAAATGGTATAAAGTATGAATGCTTACCTAATTAAATATTTTTCACCTGAAATTAGTTTTGAATCTTGGCATTGACCAGCCAGCTATTGTTTCTGGACCCCCTTTAGATTGGAAAAACCAGATTAGTCAGAGCTCTGCATTAGAATTCCCAAACTATTATAAC
Source organism: Thermophis baileyi (assembly GCA_003457575.1). NCBI lineage: Eukaryota > Metazoa > Chordata > Lepidosauria > Squamata > Dipsadidae > Thermophis > Thermophis baileyi. The sequence continues at coordinate 277,805 of QLTV01003760.1, read as the reverse complement.
TCCAATTTATATAGCAATAGCACTTAGACTTATATACCGCTTTACAGTGCTTTACAGCCGTCTCTAAGCGGTTCACAGAGTCAGCATATTGCCCCCAACAATCTGGGTCCTCATTTTACCCACCTCGGAAGGATGGAAGGCTGAGTCAACCTTGAGCCGGTGAGATTTGAACCGCCGAACTGCAGCTAGCAGTCAGCTGAAGTAGCCTGCAGTGCTGCACTCTAACCACTGCGCCACCTCGGCTCTTATATGCAATTCTTTGAGAATAAAAGTAATTTCTTGTAGAAAAATTAACAAAATATATATTTATGGAGATTCTCAATCATTTGGGTCATGCTTGTCCCAAAGGTGCTTTTTCCAAAAGGCAACTGGACTGAAGAACTGAAGTTTCTTGGATGAGAAGCAAAATGTTTTCAAAGATAAACCCAAGAAAGTCCAGTTGCTTTTTGGAAAAAGCACCTTTGGAATAGCAGAATGTATATTTTAAGGCAATCACCTGCTTCATATTACTCAATATACAACTTCAACATATCGCTTCAATAACTCCTACTTTTCACACAAATCTCAGTCTCATCTACTTTTCCCATATTTAAAAACGAAGTCTTTCTAATCATAGGACTAAATTCCACAGTACAATGATATTTTATTTCAGCTAATGATGAATATATAACATTATTGTATCCTATCTTTTTAACATCTATTTGGTCAATCTTGAGCAATCTTTAAAGTTCTTGAGCTGACTTCAACATTAAATATATTAGGATTCTTGAAAATAATGTAAATCTCATTGTAACCAATGTCAAACTGTAAAACTAGCTTTTTCAAGTTACTTTCGCTGAAACACTAGCATTCTAACACCTCTTGATAATTCTCTACATTTATCTGTAATTTACAATAAGATATTGATTTTCCATATAAAAATGCTGAAAATATTTTTCTGTGTCGGATGCCTAAAAACAACAGTACTGAAAATAATATTCACACTCTTGGTGGCCAAGCACATGACAATTCTCAAAATATTAGAACAGATGCTTTATTATCTTCTCACACTGACACAGAGGAAGTTTTGATTGTCTTTTTCATCAAGAATGCATTTATTACTAAATTGTCCTTGTTTGTGGAGAAGGAAGTAGGTTCTGTCACTCACATTCAACTCCACTTAACCTTGCTGTGAAAATTATTTCTCTCACAGCCTTGAGTGCCTTCCCCTTTCATCAGCTTTGTTATCCAACTGCTTCTACAGCATAATTCTCAAGACCCCTATGAGCTTCTGATGGTGACTGCATGATAAGTGAACCACCAATTGGCCAAACATATGTTGTGTGAACTCAGCATCTGGTTAGTTTAGAAGTCTGCATGTGGTGTGAATCCAGGAAAGTTAATTAATTAAATAAACTATGGTAAAATTAACAGTGAGTAAGCATGCCCAGGAGTGTTGTTCAGCAAATGAGTCTCTCTCACACAACTACACTATATGATTCAGGAAACCTTGTAGCTTTCTTCCATTTTGTCTCTGAGTTTTGGTATCTATTCTTCTTTAGCTGGGCCAGGCACCCCACTCCTGATCTAGGTGCTGTCGCTGTAAAAACCTTTTAAATTGGTCTTGGGTCTTTCCCACTGAAAAAGCAGCACCCTCAAACATAAAAAACTACACTGCTGCCCGTGAAACACGAACAACTCGCCCCCATTCGGCTCTTTCTCCAGTTCCCACCCTTCACTCTCCTTTTTGTATCAGGCGGCGGCGGCCCTTCGGCTGCGACAGATTCGTCCTGGGTTCATTTTTGCTCGCTTCCTTGGCATAACAAGGCGGTCCAACCTCAGCAGGTGCGCTCAGAGAAGCTCGGCCAGGAAGCGGCGCCAGGGGCAACTGCTCTGCAGCCGCCGCCTCCTCTCAGCCATCTCTTCCAGGACCCAGCGCGGAGGCTCCAAGAGCAGAGAGAGCCCTCGCAGCCACACAAAGAGAGCCAAGCCCGTCGCAGGACGGGGTGGCCGAGAGCGGCGGTGGCCGCTATCCGCGGGAGGGGCCAAAAGTGAGGCAGGACCCGTCTCACCTGCCGCGTCCCGCGTAACCGAAAAGCGCAAGGGCGGCTGAGAAAGCCGCAGAGGGGGCTGCAAGGCAACGCCGCCGCCGCCGCCGCCCGCATCCGTGCCCCGGTGCTGGCCCGCTGGACGGCGGAGGGATGGCGTCGGCCAAGAGAGGGCGAAGGAGGAGAGGATGCCCTCCTTGGATGTAATGCGGAGCAGCAGGGATTCCTCCCCCTGAGGAAGTCCGAGGCGGGCTCCGCTCTCCCTCTCACCCCCGAAGCGCCCTTTTGGCGAAGTTCTCGCGTCAAAAAAGGAGGGGAGCCCTCCGTCTTTCCCCCTCCCCATTTTGGCTCCTCCGCAGGGCTGGGCAGGGCCTGGAGCACGTGGTGAGGGAAGGCGAAGCCCATGTGACCGGCCTCCCTCTCCCCTCGAGCCCCCCGCCGATCGCCTCTCTTCTGCCCGCCTGCCTTCTCCGTGGTGGGCTCCGTAGCGTCAGTCCGACTCCGCTCCCTCGGCACAAGCGGCCGCCGCCATCACCCCTACCCCCCCGCGCCGCCACCCAGCCCGGGCACCATGGTAAGAGCGCGGAGCAACCTGCCGCGCCTGAGCGCTCGCCGCTCGGACTCCGCCGGAATGACGGGACCAGGCTCCCGAGGGCGAGAGGGGCGGCGAGAGCCCCGTGGCGGCGCCTGGCAGCCATTTTTGTCTAATTTTAGCCTAGGCTGAGGGGGTGGCAGCGGACGACCCCCCCAGCGCAGACCGCGGGGGAGGCTGGGGGGCGCCGGGGGGCGGGTGGACAGGTCTCTCGGCCGTCCCCGAGAGAAGGGGAAAGGGAGCGCCGCTGAAGGAGCTTTGCCCCTCGGTGGCTCCTGTCGCGGTCTTGAAGAAATGCTCTCCCCCGATCGGAACGCTTTCGCGGAGAGACGCGGAAAAATACCCAGGAGCGACGCGATTCGTGCTGGTTTCCTTCCCGTTTAGGTGCAGCGGGGAAGGGTTTTCTCTAAAATAGCAGCAGCATTTGGCCCTTTGGAGTCATGGAACGGGACCCAAATAACGGGACTGGCTTCTCCCCTCGCCGGCTTGCCTTGCCTTCTAGAGAGAGGACTGGGGCAGAAGAAACGCAGTGGGGCGGATAGGATGAAACCGAGCCCCCTAATTGCTTGGAAAGGATTCGTTTCATTCGCTTTCCCTTTTTATTGGCGTGTAATGCGGGAATTAAAAAAGGGCTGGTTGACTTCATCCACCTTTTTGTAGATTTGGGAGAAGTGATGAATATTCCTTCTTCTATTAGAAGGATACGTAAGGGAGAACAGACAATGCAAAATGACTTGGGCTTCTCCCCCCCCCCACCTCCCGCAAAAGAGAAACGAACATTTTCTGTGCTTTCGTCTCCCCTTTTTGGTGGGAAAATATACGTCTGTAAGATCCTTTGTATGACTTCCATCTTATAACGGCATGTCTACTGGCACATTATGTGCGATAAGACGCAGCTTTCTTTTGCCTAACTGGGAAAAAAACGCTGTTTCTTAACTGGAAGGCAGGTGTGATGGAATGACGCATAGCTGGGTTTTCCCCCTCTCCGTTGTGGCACTAGCTTATTGCTTCTGGATAAAGAACATGGGATAAAACCATTGTTTTCCTTTGTTAGATGGCTTTAATTAATCAGAATGTTGGGGCAGAAGCACCCCCCTCATGGGAAAGCTGAGTGCAGTAGTATATACCATTCACCACGTATGGCTATTGCTTATATTTAAGGAGTTATTCAACTCCTTAAATATGGGGGAGGGGGTCATCTTTACTCTTTTAATCTATTCCAGAGAACACTGCCCATTAGAGACTGCCCACTGCCAGTATGTGACTGAAAATCCAACAGAAGGGCAGGAATGTCCTGATTGTATTTGAATGACATTATTATACAGCTGTTCCTGTTGGTGCTAGATAGTATGTGTACACAAAAGGCTCGATTTTCTTCTAACAGTAGAGAAGGAAAATGGCAAAGGTTGTCATTCTGTAAAAGAGAACACTGAGATAACTCTTATATTTTGTTTACAGAACAATGCTTGGGGTTTGGCTATATGAGTAAATAACTGAATTGTTTTTGTGTAATAAAACATCAACTAAAAACATATAACCATATATTTCTTTGTGTGTTAAAGACAAACATGAATAAATACCAGCTTCAGCTTGTGCTGTTACTTTTCTGGATGCACTCATGAGTCCCTAGTAGTGTGATGTAGGGGTTAAAGTGATAAAATAAAATCTGGAAGACCCAAGTTCAAATCTACCTTCAACCACAGAAGCTCCTTAGATTACTTTGAAGCAGGCTCTATTTTTCAGATGGTTTCTCTCCCCCCCCCCCAAGAGATAAAGCTCTAGGAAAAACTGGAGAAGGGAAGTGCTATGTGTTCCTTGCTGTACTCAAAAAAAAGGTAGTAAAATCTAAAGTCTAATTTCTGTGCAGGGACTTGTTTACATGAAAATGAGGTTTCTACAAGTATAGTTTGACATTTCTCACATTTTGGGATGTTCTTTATATATTAAAGTTGTGCTGTGTGGGTTGCTGTCCACTAGGCTCATTCCAGCATAATATTTAATACTAAATATAATTGAGAAATTTTCATAGATCTTTCCTACAAAGTTTGCATCCTCATTTCATTCACTTTCATTCAAAAGCTAGAAAAAAAAATCTATGGCTTTAAATAACTACAACTTTAAGGAACACCTCCTCTTAGTCAGATGGTGTGAGTTACATTCTGTTAGGCATGGCTCATAATGAGCTTCAGTGTAATTGTACATTCTGTCCTTGGTTATTTCATCCTGTAGTGATTTCAGTGAAGTATATACAAAATAGTATTAACTAAAATTTAAGTATATAACATAAATCCTGATACAACACAAGATACATTTATTCTGCCTCCTGAACAAAACTAGAATATTCAGGTATTATAGTATTGGGGGCAAAGCCTGTATAATATTAGGACCATTTCCTTGGATATTAACATTTCCTTGAATTTGATAGGAATTAATCATAAATAACTGTAGATAATGTTAGCAAATATTGAACCTCAAAGAGTGTTCAAAATGTTCCAAATTTCACTGGGGACCAAGTTACAAGATTCTCACAGCTTGATCCTATGCATATCTCCCTTGAGGTAAATATTCCTGAATTCAGTAGGGCTGCTCTTCAAATGTCTGTCTTCAAATTCAGTTTATATTAACAAATATTATTTCAATTTGTTTTATAGGCTTCTGGGGTAACAGTGAATGATGAAGTTATCAAGGTTTTCAATGATATGAAAGTACGGAAATCTTCAACATCGGAAGAGATTAAAAAAAGAAAGAAAGCAGTTCTTTTCTGTTTAAGTGCTGACAAAAAGCAAATAATTGTAGAAGAAGCAAAGCAGATATTAGTTGGTGACATTGGTGTCACAGTCGAGGACCCTTATATAGCCTTTGTGAAGCTGTTACCACTGAATGATTGCCGATATGCTTTGTATGATGCAACATATGAAACAAAGGAATCTAAAAAGGAAGATCTGGTATTTATATTCTGGTGTGTAAGTCAAAGGATTACTGTTAAAAACACAGTTGACTTTCCAAGATTTAGAGCTGAATTAACCAATTTCTCCTCTTCTCTGCAGGGCCCCAGAAAATGCCCCTTTAAAATCAAAGATGATCTACGCAAGCTCTAAAGATGCCATTAAAAAGAAATTTACAGGTATGAGTAGAAAACATGTCATAAGACAATTTTGAATTTAGTAGCAATTGCATTCAGACTAATCTCTTACTTAAATTTCTGCTCAAGGAAGCAGGCAGATTTCTATATATTCATTATTTTTCAGCAACTTTGTAAAAGAAAATCCTTGCCACTAAAATACAGAACAAAACGTATGTATTTTCATTTGTGTTTTCCAGGTATTAAGCACGAGTGGCAGGTAAATGGTTATGAAGATATTAAAGATCGTTCAACACTGGGAGAGAAACTAGGAGGCAATGTGGTAGTTTCACTTGAAGGAAAACCCTTATAAAAGGACAGGCATGTGCCATCTGGAGCTTCCATTTTTGCAGCTCACTCAGTTGGAATAATACTAATTCCTTTTTTGGCCCCATCTTCCCAGAACCCAAATACTTAAAGAAGATATCATTAACAGTCTACAAATGACCATCTTTAGACTATTTTTTAAACCTGGTAGTTTTATGTAGAATCCATGGAATGCCTTCCATATATTTTAGCCCAAACTGTAGGCATTTCTTGCAAATGTGTACAATGAATGTGTTAGTTGATGTGGATAGTATAGCCAAGCAAAAAGAAAAGGTTTAAGTTAATTGATTGCCTTTAAACTCTTGTCCAATGATCACATGAGACTTTATTCAGTTTTACTTTACAGTTGCACTTGCAATTCCATGAGGCTCTTGTGCATTCAGACACCTCACATGCCTTTATAAGCCTATTTTTTGTGACATGGCAGCACATAACACTATGCATTTTAAGCACTTTTTGTAATATGTTTGATTTCTTCTTCCATCTCCCTAGAATGCCAATTAATTTATGGAATTGTGTCATCAGTATCTTGTATCTTGGTCCTCATTTCTGTTAAATGAACTAACTGTAATTATGCCTTTTTTGTTTCCCCCCCCATGAAATATATGCTACTGAACAGGAGTAGGAATTGTTTACCATGCAGATCTTGCAACCTAAATATATTTGGTGAAGCATCATTCATAATGGCAATTTCTATATAAAGGAACTGTAAATGTAACTCTGATTTGAAATCAAATATCAAGTCACCACACTGCAATAAAACCTGTAGCTTATTACAGAAGGCCCCTTTGTTTTCATGGGAAAATATACAAACATATACAAATACATTTTGTATCACTTCCCATCCCTCTAGTATATATTCCACTTCAATCACTAATCTATTACATTGTGATTTTGCTCTTACAATGATTTGAATATGCAACCTTCCTTCCCAAATCTATGGTTGCTTTAATATGTTTCATTATTAGGAAACAATTAGTCCAGCAACTTATCCTGTTTCAGAAAAAACTTACAATAAAAATTATTAGCTAAGCTAGAGTGTTATTTCAGGATACTTTCCCCAGTTTTGTGTTAGTTTAGTATTTCATGTTCTACTTTTTTGTCTAGTCATAGGGCAGCTGTTTTCCAGTTAACTTTTGTACAAATAGGTCTGAAAGCTTTTGCTGCTACTAAGTCTTGCATCAGGAGCATTTGGCTAAAAGCCAGACACTACACTCCATATAGAGAATTTGATCTGCTCTGTACGAGCAGTCCTCCGTTAGCCAAAGCTATTTATGGAAAACACATGCTTTTGTATCTTGTCATCGGTTCTCCACAAATGGCAAAACTGGACAGGGTTCTATTGGTATGCATAAAGGAACTTTGTTAGGCAGCCAGTCGCTGTTGAAGTGTGCATACCACTAGAAGGAATGTATTCATCAAAGGACAAAAATTTAAAACGGTTGCAATTTCTTAACATAAGATGCCAGAGAATACAAATAAATTTTAATCAGATTTAAAATTGTTTTAAGACCCTTTGAGGGAAGAAATAAAATAATTGAATGACAAATATTACTCAGTTCTACAGATTGTTACTGTGGAACTCAGACTATTTCAAGCTTTCAGCTGTCTCCAGCTTATTGCCAGTGAAATGTATATCTTTTAGAGTACTGTCTGAACTTCATGGTAGCATTCAAGCTATGCACACTATTGATAGATTGTAACAGTTTTGTAGCAAAAAGAAACTTTATTTATAGGAGACTTTAATAAGAATTAAGTTTATGAAACATTTCTTGGATATATTATGATGTGCACTTAAAAATTTCTGGCTGGTATAAAAACCTACTTTTGTTCAGTCCTTACCTAGGCCTGCAATTTCAAATGTTTTAAAATGAGTGTTAATTTAAAAAAAAAAAACCTGTCTAGATTGCAATGTTTATCCCATATCCAGTGTAAAGCACTGTTTTTAATTCATGGAATCTTCTACAAATAATATACTGCTGCCTATTATGTAAAATGGATCTCTTCACTCTTCAGAACCGAATATCGAAGAGAACATAAACATTTGACTCAAACTATGTATTCACTTAAAAGTTTACACCAATTTATGTGAAACCAGAATTGATTTATGTGTATCAAGTATGAAACCCTCCATAATTCAAATTTTGTTTACAATTGAAAAAAACAGTACTGAGATTGATTTCAGTGCTATAACTTGCTTTTTTAAATGCTGCTACCAATCTACTGCTTGGACAATAAAACAAATGAAAGACAGCTGGCACGTGTTCCCCAGGGTTCATCAGCTGTTGTTTTCTGTCATGCAAAAAGATGAAGGCTTCATTGTGACTTAAAGGTTGAAGAAAACTTCACAATCTGAGCATCTTGCATGCTTCCCATCACTGGTGGGCATTAGGAATTTGCTTCAGTTATTTTACGGATAAAGAAATGTTAAATAAAAGTTTTCATGACTGTACTGAAAGTCTCTGCAGATACCGCATTTTTTCTTTTAAAAACCTTGAAAATGAGCAGGTTTGGCTTAAATATTGAATACATAACAATATAACATGTGGATTGATATAAAATGAAACAGAAAATTGCAAAAGGTAAAAAATAGATACAGAAACTAAGAATGACTTTGGTAATAACCTTCAATAATGCCTTTAAGTTGATGTCAGATGCTGTTTGTTCTTCTGACATAATGGATCTTAATTTAAACTGCCAGTTTTCCTTAGCTGAAGCTTTTTCCCATTTTAGGATACAGTTCTGAGCCCATTAATGTGGGGGTATGGCTCATTGAAATCAACCTTGATTTTGGGGTAGCACTTGTGTTATTAGATACAAATCAAAGCAATCCAGTTTTGAGTAATGTGGTAATCCTATCAAAGTGATTAGAGGCTTGATTTCATTTATAAAGGATCCAGTTAAAATTGGATACAACATGCTAGAAAGCAAGAGTGCTGGATAAAGAAGAAATATGAAAACACAATGAAGCAAATATGAAACTTAAGGATTTTTTTTGCTGATAGGATTGTTCTGATATTTTTTTTTGTCTCTCTGAACAGATGGCTTCTCTCTTATTATTGATCTTAGAATAAAAGATGAGATTTTTTTAATACCACCAATAAATGTCAGGAAGGTAGATATAAGGAGCACTGATGTGTTAAAATAAGTGTTTTTTGTTTCATTTACTGATTGATTAATCACTAATATTTACACTGTAAGCTCTCCTATGACTACTGGTAGTAATACGTATATTAATTCTACCCTAACTCCAATACTGTTTCAATTATGTATCCAATTTTCTTGTTAAAATTAAGAAAGCAAATAGTGGATCTGCTTTGTTGATATACTTAAGAAAAGGGAACATAGTAAATACTTGCCCTTTTACAGGTGGTCCTCGACTTACAACAGTTTGTTTAGTGACCATTCGAAGTTACAACGAAACTGAAAAAGTGATTTATGACTGTTTTTCACACTGTTGCAGCATTCCCATGGTCACGTGATCAAAATTTAGACACTTGGCAACTGACTCATATTTATCACAGTTGCAGTGTCTCGGGGTCATCTGATCACCTTTTGTAACCTTCTGACAAGCAAAGTCAATGGAGAAGCCAGATTAATTTAACAACTGTATTATTAACTTAACCACTACAGTGATTCGCTTAACAACTGTGGCAAGAAAGGTCTTAAAATGGGGCAAAACTCACTTAACAAGTCACTTAGCAACAGAAATTTTGGGCTCAATTGTGGTCGTAATTTGAGGACTACCTGTATTATACACTCAAATAATCTTGATCTCCATCCTTCTGTGAATGGGTAGCTCTGCTTACTTTTTATATACAGTGGTTTTCTATGAAGGCAAATGCAACAGACAGTAAACTATTTTTCTTCTTTATATAATTTTCTATAGTAATCTCTATCAGCTCTATTGTTTTCTCTGATGGATGACCTGTATACAAAGTAATTGTGCCACAAAAATACATATATGCAATGGCTTTTTAAATGATGAAATTTTACACAAGTAAAAATAATAGTTTTTGTTTGTTTGTTTGTTTGAGGAGACAGCAATGTATAGTTGCCTCACCCCAGCGTAAAAGCAGCAGAAAAAGTGCATATGATTGGGAAGATGGGTATGAACTAATTGCACGTTTAGCCAATTATAATAAAACATGTATTCATCTATTTTGCTTTTTAATAATTGCACATTTTACGACAAATCATACAATCTAAACTGTGGGTAATAATCTAATTATTGTATGTGAAAATGCTTCCCATATAATACTCCATTATTATTTGGACAAGTATCTTCAATTTCTTAAGAAATTCTGTAAACCCCAACGTGATTTAGAGAGTATTTGAAAAATGGATAAAGAAACAAAAGTGTTTGTGCAAACAAGGATACACACTTTTTATGGCAAATAAGAATGAACTATTGGATTTATCAATGACTGTGTGCAAGAATGAAAGTAGGATACAGTAGAAACTGTCATTTGCAAAAAAAGATACAATTTCCACTTTTAAAATTAACTATGATGAGTCTCTGGTTTTGGCTTGAAGTATATGTGTATCTATCTATACCTCCAGTAATACAAAATCTTTCTCAGAATGGCTTAAAATGGTATCACTTTTTCATTCTACAAATGTGCTGAAGATTTGGTCTAATTACATAATTAATATCAAATTTGCAAGTGAGTTTAATGATTTCACCGTAAGGATTCATTTAAATTTCACACAGATACTAATTGTTAGGGGGCTATGTTTGGTTTCTTTATAAATTTGTTCTCAGAAAAATATAAAATATTATTATGGTTCATCGCACAGCCAGACGTTCAGATTAGATTTGATATTTTTATCCACCTACTGAGTCCTTCCCAAAGACCTGCAATAGGCAGATGTTGATATTTGATGGTGTTAAAGATACTGTCATAGGATGTAAGTTGTTCCAAGTGAAGCTGCCTTTTGCAGTTGGCTGATAGTGATTTTGTCAATGCTGATGGTGTTATTTTGGTTCATTGCACAGTCAGCCAGTTGTTCAGATTGAACTTGGCAAAATGAAGCAAACATAGTACCAATATAGAAAGGGTGCAATCCCAGAACATCTGGAGCACCCCTTGAACAGCATTGGCATTGACAAAATCATCATAAATCAATTGCAAAAGCCAACTTGGAACAGCTTTCATCCTGCAATAATACTTTTTGCACCATCAAACAACATCTACCGGTAAATAATGACATTTAAAAAATGTAGTACAGTATCTCAAAGCAACTTAAACATTTCCCATTCTACAAGCTTGTTGAACAGATGGAAGTTGATATAGGTACTTCTTGACTATGACTATTTGTTTAACGACCATTTGAAGTTACAATGGTATTGGAAAAAGTGCCTTACAACCAGTCCTTGCACTTATACCACAGCAATTCAAACTGGCAAATGGCTTGTATTTATGACAATTGCAGCATCCCAGGATTGGGTGATTGCCATTTGTGACCTTCCCAGAGGGCCTCTGACAACCAAAGTCAATGGGGAAAGTCAGAATTGCTTAACAATTGCAGCAAAATAAGGTTACAAAATTGGGTGTGACTCAATGACTGCATCGCTTTGTGATGGAAGTACTGGTTCCATTTGCAATCATTAAGTCAAGGACTACCTCGTATTTGCAAATGCTGAAGCATGTTTCATCGCTTTTTTTGGAGGGGGGGCCTTCGAGTCAGGGTGGACTTCTGATGATAGCCTGGTCTAATCTCTGCAGTTTTCTTGGCAAGATATCAGAAATGGTTTCCATTGCCTCCTTTCCAGGGTTGATAGAGTGACTGGCTGACACTCATGCAGCTGGCATTTGTACCTAAGATGGGACTACAATTCAAGGACTTCTGGTTCTAGCCCAGTGCCTTAACCACTACACCAAACTGGCTGATTTTACCACCTTAGCAGTACCATTTCAAGTGATGATGGAGGAGGGATGGTTGTTGCAAGGTATTAGATATTTGACCCTCTTTTTTAAAAGTAAAAACTAGTACTCTAAATTGACCAAAGAAGAAATGTACTTTCAGCTATATATCCTAGTAAACAATCTGGCTATATTAGTCTGAATGGAGTGGTTTAGACTCTGAGAACATGGGCATAAAATGGTTTTGACTATTACTTTCAATAAACAATGAGTGAAAAGCTTTCTATAGTGCAATACAGTATTACATTGGCATGAAATAATCTAGTTTTATGGACTTAGCACCATGCTGTTCTCCATTCTAATTAAGTCCTTTGTTCATACCAAAACTATATTAGCATCCAATCATTTAAAGCTTCTGTAGTATGAAGATCTTCCAATAATTGTATTAATTGTAACTAATTAATTAACTAATTAATTGTAACAGTACAGTATTCTAAATGTGGCTGTGCCACAGATCAAATTACATTGGCAATTAGTTTTAGGGTTGTATCAAACATCTTGCTGGCTGAAGGAAGTTTATCCTTTCCCATCCAGACTTTGTGAGACTCTAGTCCAGGGATGTCAAACTCAAGGCCCGGGGGCCGGATCCGGCACACGGGGTGCTTAGATCTGGCCCGCGGGGCTGCCCTGGAAACAGTAAAGCACTGGCACGCGGTGCCTCTGCCAGTGAAAACAGAGCTCACGAGGGTCGCGTGCAGCCCTCCTGAGCTCCGTTTTCGCTGGCAGAGGGTTGCAGGACGAGAGCCCGTTTTCGCTGGCAGAGTGCTCAGGCCACCACAGGCGCCCCCAACACGAGTGACGTCGAGCTGGCCACAGCCACCCTGGCCACGCCCAGCCCAGCCCCCCCCCGAGGTCAAACACAACCCTGATGCGGCCCTCAATGAAATCGAGTTCGACACCCCTGCTCTAGGTGGCTCACAATTCAGACACATATAATTAAAATCTTAAAAACATTTAAAAACAATAAAAAACATTAAAACACTAAAAAGCATTAAAACATTTAATTTGAATATATACACAGCAAGACATCTGGCCTCTTAACAATATAGCCAGGAGGTGGTGCCCTTGGCACATGTAGATAAGCCAGGTCTTTAAAGCTTTACAGAAGGCTAACAGGGTTGGAGCCATTCTAATTTCTCAAGGTTATTAAACTTTTTAGGGTTTCCTTCACAGTTAGGGCTGTTGGGAAAAAAATCATAATTTACAATGTACTTATTTGATTAATGATTCATTTGTACATATAGCAGAAAAGAAAAATAATTTAGTAATGAGAGAGATTATTCATTGATGTTGTTTGAACTGGCACTAGCATTAAAATTATAGCCATAGCACCATCTACTGACAACAAAATACCTTGCAACTTACTATGTATAAAATCATTATTTGCAAAGTATTTAGATAAACTAGGTAAATAACAACATAACTTAGTTCATGATTTCTAGAATTATTATCATTCATGTGAGGGAAACCTTAGGTTTCATTTATTTAAAATGTTCACAAGGTAAAATGAAGCTCAAAAATTTTATTTTCTGAACAAAATGTAAACATGCAAATTAGTTAGCTGTGCCTACAGCAGGTGGCAATATATAGCTGATTTTGGCTGATCTCATAAAAGCAAAGCAAGGTGAAACCTGGTTTGTATATGGATGGAAGAAATTCCCAGGGAAATAGGCTAGATAGGAAAAATTGACAAAAACATCATGAAAAAAGGTAGCAGCAAACTAGAATAGAATAGAATAACAGAGTTGGAAGGGACCTTGGAGTTCTTCTAGTCCAACCTCCTGCTCAGGCAGGAAACCCTATACCAGTGATGGCTAACCATTTTGCTGTCGCGTGCCAAAAGCGGGAGGAGCATGGGGGGACACACACATGCGTGCCCACACCCATAATTCAATGCGCCCCACCCCCCCCACTCATGCACGCGCTCCCGCTTTTGGCACACGATGGCCCGGTAGGCCCATTTTTCACCCTCCCGAGGCTCCAAAGGCTTTCTAGGAGCCCGGGGAGGGCAAAAATGGCCTTCCCCACCCCCCTGGAGGCCCTCCGGAGGCCAGAAGCGTCCCATTTCCCGACTTCTGGTGGAACCAGAAGGCCCGTTTTTCGCTCTCCCCAGGCTCCAGAGGCTTTCCTGGAGGCTGGGGAGGGTAAAAACAGCCTCCCCCACCCCCCCAGAGGCCCTCCAGAGGCCAGAAACGCCCTCCGAGCCTCAGCGCGAGCCCTTTACTTACCTCAAAACGAGCCGCGTGAAGACTCCTGGGAGGGGAGGGGGCGTGGCCAGCCAAAAATCAGCTGGCCAGCGTGCGCATGCAGGCTGGAGCTGATCTACGGCAATGGCTCCTGTGCCAGCAGATATGGCTCTGCGTGCCACCTGTGGCACGCGTGCCATAGGTTCACCCTCACGGCCCTATACCATTTCAGACAAATGGTTGTCCAACCTCTTCTTAAAAACTTCCAGTGTTGGGAGCATTCACAACTTCTGGAAGCAAGTTGTTCTACTGATTGTTATAACTGTCAGGAAATTTCTTCTTAGTTCTAGGTTGCTTCTCTCCTTGATTACTACTTCAGAACTACATGAACATATATATGTCCTGGGAATTTATGTCTTTATTGTTAGTTGTCACATGCCCTATGATTAAACTTCATTGAAATCATATGTGCATACTAGTAATAGTATGATAAAGTTCTTAATACAATGGGAGTTTTGAATCAGCATTTGAAGGCCTAGCCAGTAACTGGCTTAGAAACAACGTAAGACATTCGTGCAGTTCAAATAATTAGCTAGAGATTTGGCAACATCTTCAGTCCAGCAGAAACAATAATTTTTTTCATTCATTCATTCATTCATTCATTCATTCATTCAGAAAGCCGTGAAGACCTGGCTGTTCCGGCAGGCTTGGGGCCGTTGATCTCGCCTCTGTAATTTGGTGAGATCCGGCCACGAAACAGTGTGTATGAGTTTTTAGTTGTTTTTTGAATGTTTTTGTTTCTTTTTAATAGTTTTTTATATTTTAATAATGTTTTTTATTGTTGTAAGCCGCCCAGAGTCCTCCAGGAGTTGGGCGGCATAGAAATATAAACTTGAAACTTGAATCATTCATTCATTCATTCATTCATTCATTCATTCATTCATTCATTCATTCATTCATTCATTCATTCATTCACACTTCTAAACTGTCCATCTCAAAGAAGGACATGATAATGCCTGTGTGTTTAGAATATTGTTTAATCCCAATTAAATTAATTGAATAAAATGTAGCTAATCATGAGTTGATGTGTTGGCCAGGACCATACCAGGAAACATCACTCAAACAATTTGCTGCAAATGTACAACTGCATTCAGACATTGTATTCCTACAATTACTGTAAGTGTACAACTCTGAATGTATCCTAATACAGCACTTGCCAAGCATTCCAGAGTACTCTCCTCACACTCCTTTCTGAAAAATGTTGCTGGTTTTATGCAAAAATATGTTGGGCACCAACACCATGATTATTCCAGAGCCCCATATGAAGCCTGAATGTTCTGCTTTGCATAAATATTCAATTATTTAAGAGAGTACTGGTATCACGAACTTTGAGAAACCCTGTTCTAATACAAATATCATTAGGCAAACATACACTGACAAATGATGGTCTGAGAAGCAGATTTTCAGGGTTTATTATTACTGATTAAAACAAAAACAGCAACTTGGCATAAACTACACTATTCATATTATAAGAGCATCATGAATAGTTTCATGTTTACCAGAATACATTTTAAAAGCCCTCATATTTCAGGATTCCATGGATACTGTACCATCCTAATACTGTGCTTTTTCCAAGAGGCAACTGGACTTTCTGGTTTTTCTTTGAAGACGTTTCGCTTCTCATCCAAGAAACTTCTTCAGCTCTGAGCTTCTTGAAGAAGCTTCTTGGATGAGAAGCGAAACGTCTTCAAAGAAAAACCAGAAAGTCCAGTTGCCTCTTGAAAAAAGCACCTTTGGGACAACCATGACCTGGATGACTGAGAATCTCCATAGACATCCTAATACTGCACTAGGCTATTTTTAGAAGACAACTCACACATTTAATAAAGTATAGAACATGAAAGAAGATGGATAAAAAACATTCTCATAATAGAATCAGTCATCCAGTAAAGCTGATTGCTTGTAGATTCAGACTGGAACAGAAATACTTTTCACTTGGGGTGTAATTAAATTATGCAATTTGCTTCTTCGAGATGTAAAGACAGCAACCAGATAAGAATGCTATAAAACTAATCTTGCCTTTAATGAAACTCACAAATCAGGACTGACAGTGTACAAAACAGAGGCAGAATGGGGATCGACTATGGAGATAACAAATGTTACGCTACCATTATTTTGTGCCAAAGCATGGGTGGGTGGGTGGGTGGCACTTTAGCACAATAGAGGGGAAAGGCTAATGTTATACTTTTGTTTCATGCATGCATGCCACACATTCTCTTTCTTTTCAATCTATGCCAGCTGATCTTTAGGGCTGCCTTGCATAATAATACTTTCCCCCCCAATCATATGGAACATAAGGTTAAAGGAGGAGATAAAACTAAACCCTGGATATATTTAAAAAGGGATTTTATAGCCATGTTCTCAAATATTATTTCATTAGTTTTCTTCATAACAAAGGCCAGAAATTATTAAAGGTTTGTTTAAAGAGCAAACCAAATCTTGCTAACTCATGAACTTTGAACACCTGATTTTGTCAATAAGAGTGTGTGAGTTTTACTGTCAGGAATGTGGTTTAAAACCATAATTCCATGAATGTTGTAACAACAAATTCTTTTTTGCTCTATAGCCTGACAAACATTTTGGCTTATATTCAGAAGTACCTTGGAAATGGGATATTTCCGGTTAGCCATGTAGAGAATCAAACCTCCAAAATGCTGAGACTGTGTACCATGTAACTGATACGTGCAACAAAAACAAATTTGTTCCAGAATTCCCTGGAAAAAGTCATAATTTTCCCAAGCTTAAAATCTCCTTTAACCTGAATTATAATCAGAGACTTGCTGCAGAAAATGTGAATCTTTGCATATTTTCCTCTTGATAATTAAGGGAGAAAGAAATCAACAAAGGCTTTAGCTTTTTAAAAAAACTTTATGGAAGAATCACATTTTATTTGCAGATACCACCCCAATAAAAGGATTAAATTTACATGATTTCAGTTGAATAAGTACAAGCAGCCCTTTTAAAGGGAATTGTTTCAGTTCTTTCTAATTCTGAACAGAATTGGACACATTTTGCAGTCATAGTTGCTATCAAATTTCAGGAAACCTAATGAAAGTTTTATGTTAGAAATCATTGAGGTTTTGAGAAAATGGGTTTATTGCCTCCTGCCCCCCCCCGCTTTGTCACAAATTAATCAACCACATATTTTATTTATTCTGTTATGCAAACAACAGCTTTTGTAATGTGTTGTACAATCCTATAATATTTTATTAAATAATACAGGTAAGAAAGAACCTATGAACATAGCCAACAAAATACTGGATTTTTGGATTTGGATTTTTAAGATTACTTTTCTATGTAATTTGCTTTATTGGTGTTCATATTCTTTTAGATCTTTTTAAATTATATCATGTATTGTATACAGTAATAAAATATTGTTGCATAATATATATATTGAAATAATCACTGTAAGCCACCTTGTTTTTTTTTTTTTTTAAAAAACCACAGGATATTTAATGATACACCCTACTTGTATCATAAAAGGTGTCATTCATGTTTATTTTGTTGTACTGTAAAGCAGGCCTAATTATCAGCCCACAATATAGCTCTTTCCCTTGAATCTATGCTGCTCCTAGGAGATGCAAATGTGATTCTACAAGAGCCGTGGCGCAGTGGTTAGAATGCAGTACTGCAGGCTACTTCTACTGACTGCCATCTGCCTTCAATTTGGCAGTTCGAATCTCACCAGGCTCAAGGTTGACTCAGCCTTCCAGCCTTCCGAGGTTGGTAAAATGGGGACCCAGATTGTTGGGGGAAATATACTGACTCTGTAAACCACTTAGAGAGGGCTGTAAAGCACTGTGAAGTGATATATAAGTGCTATTGCTACATTTACTGTCTTCTAAAACCTTAAGTGTTATTTTGCTAAATACCTGAGATCAATTGTTCAAGCTTCATTTTTTGTACTGTTTCTAGAGAAGGCAAGCCCAGCAGGTGTTAGGGAGTGCTAAGAGCACAAGACAGACATCCTTGTCATCCACTGCGTCAGGAGAGGTCTCCAGCCGTAATGATTCTCTGTGCCACTTGATTAAGGTTTCTTCTGCTGACAGTGGGACTATCCTGTACAATGGCCGTTCCACATAAAACTCCATCACACACAGGTTTCTGTTGTGCAACTCATCTTCATCTACAACTCGTCTGCAAACCCTTCCCATTCAAACTTATTCATTGAGACCTGCAGTAAGAGGGGAGTGGCAAAGCAACAGGTAGAGATGACCAGTGGCAGTTGTGGATACAAATCTGCATGCGGGCAGCCCTTGGATCAGTGGTCGTTCATCTCTGGATAGCACTCCCTATCCTTGCAAGAGGAAGGAGGTTCAGAAAAGGTACCCTAAAAATTGCCTGCTCCAGTGTTCCACAACACCTGGCTAGTTCACCATAGCTAGCAGATCATCTTTTTAACTGTCAAGAATCAAGAATCAAACAAAACTAATTTTTGAAGTCTGGAATGTCCCTACACCTTGCTAGATAGAAACAGGGTGTCAAGGCCTGAAAAACCAACAGCACTTGTAGCAGCTGAACTTCGCTGTTATGGCATTGACATTACTGCACTCAGTGATGCCAGGCTGGTAGATGAAGGTTCATTAGAGGAAGGAGTGAGTGTCTATATGGTTTTGTTGGAAAGAGAAACTACAAAACCTAAGGAATAGATTTTGAAATCAAAACTGCTCCGCTGAAGAACATCCCTACTCTACCCACTGGAATAAATGAATGGATCATGAAGTTTCACTTTCATCTCAGCAACTCTTGGTTTATCACGACCGCCAATGGCTATGCTCCAACTCCTGCAAGTTCAGACAAGACAAAGAAGTTTTCCACAAGGACCTGGACCAGATGATCTGAATAACCCCTGCCAGCGACAAACTTCCATTCTGAGCAACTTCAACAGTAGGGAGGGGACAGACAGTGACAATTGGAACAGAGTCCTTGGGAGACACGGGGTAGGGGGAAAAACAAAATAGTCTGCTACTTCTGAGCAAATGTGCCAAGTATAACCTATGTATCACTAACACCATGTTCAGACTTGCAAACAAGTACAGTACAAACCTACCTGGATGCATCTCAGATCCAAACACTGATACTTAACTATGTCATAGTATATCAGTGTGATCTTAAAGATGTCACCATCATTCTAAGGCATGCAAAGTGCTAAGTGATAAACAGAGCACAGACTGGTCTGATCGCTCCTCAGCCTACACTGAGTCCCTTTACATTGTAAGCAGCCAAGGGCTGTCAGAAAGCCATTCAACATCAGCAGACTACATGATCAAGACCAAGTCTAATGCTTCCAATGTACTAATGTACTTAATAAAAAAAACTTTTGGCAATGTACTCTTTGTAGGAATCTTTTCTGAAAAGTGGATGCAGTTTAAAGACTTCATCATGTGGACTGAAATAACTGTACAGTACTTGGACTGAAAATCTAGGCACATCAAGACTGGTTTGATGAAAATTGCAACCATTTCAGCAGCCCTCCAGGCCTAGAACAAGGCCTATTGAGACTGGCACAATGATCCATCACCTGTCTCAAAGAAAGACAAGTTAAAGCACCTGCAATCCAAAGTACAAATGAAACTGCGAGAAATGCAGGATGAATGGTGGCAGAAAAAGGCTGAGCAGGTTTAATGTTATGCAGATTTGCATGCCACCAGAGAGTTCTTCAGCACCATAAAGTCAGATTTAACCGATTAACAGCGTTGGAAGGGATCTTGCAGGTCATCTAGTCCAACCCCCTCCCCAAGCAGGAGACCCTTACATCTGCCTCTACCTAGGATCGAACTCACAACCTCCTGATTGTGAGGCAAGAGCTCCACCTAGCCACAGAAGAGGCAGTTTATAGTCCTTCTAAATCAGGATGCTCCTCCTTGCTGTAATCTGATGTATCAAACCTGATGAAAGACCAGGAAGGACTGAAAAACTGTTGGGCTGAACACTTTTCCAACTTTCCAACTAGGTCATCCACAATTGAGCATATCTTACAGAAGATTTGGATGACTTAGACCGCCTCTCTCTGCTGATATCAAGAAAGTGATCTTGCAGATGAGCTGAAATGAAGGAACAGGGCAGGGTGGCATTCCTGCTGAGATCTGGAAGACATTTGGTTCACGAAGGAGATGCATGATGACTTCTGTGATACCTTTCCTCTTTGCAGGTCTCTATAAAAATAGTGGAAGCAAATCAAGACTGCAGAGGTATCTCACTGCTGTCCACTGCAGGCAGGATCTTTGCCCGGATTCTCCTTAACAGACTTGTCACTGTCTCAGAAAGGAACCTCCCAAGAGTGACTTTTGGCCAGAATGGAGCACTGCACACATGATATTTGTCATGAGGCAAATCCAGAAGAAGTGCATTGAGAACAAGCCTCTTCATTCTGTCTTCATTAACCTAACAAAGGCATTTGACACTGTAAACAGGGAGGCTCGCAAAAGTGATAAATCAGCTGCATTTGCCATTTCCAATGGGGTAAAAAAGGATTGTGTGTTAGCCCCTATTCTATTCTTCACTTGCATGTTGTAATTTGCTTTCCAGGACATGGAAGAGGGAGTGTATATCAGGTACCAGTTGGACAGCTCTCTTTTTGACCTTCACTGCTTGAATGCATGGACAAAGTCATTCAAGGAACCATCTTTGCTGATGACTGTGCACTCCTGGTGCACAAAGACAGCAATCTACTGGTGATGCTGAACAAATTCTCCGAAGCTGCTATGCTCTTCAACCTTACCATCAGCCTGACCAAAATTGAAGTATTTTACCAGCCCATACCAAATACCAAGCCTATACACCAAAAATCACTGTTGGTGACACCTAGCTGACAAATGTAAACAGAATCAAATACTTAGGAAGCATTATCTCAAGCGATGGCTACTTGGACAAAGAAATTGACTCCAGGATCAGCAAGGCCAGCCAGACACTGAGCTGGCTGCGTGGCCGTGTACTAACAGTGCTCAATCAACACAACATCTGTGTCTTCACAAAGTTAAAAGTCCCCAGAGCTGTGGTTATATCTTCCCTCTTACCGGTATATAGATACGTGTCCTGGACTTTGTACTGAAGGCACATTAAATAACTGGAGAAATATCTCACAAGAGCTCTCTGCTCCATCCTTGCCATTCATTGGCAAGACCATGTGTCCAACCTGAGGTCTTGGATTGTGTGGAGTCCATCAGCACTGAGATACTGATTATCAGATCCCAGATGAGATGGATGGAACACATCATCAGAATGGATGACTGCTGTATGCCTCACCATTTGCTCTATAGTGTACTGGAGTTTGGAAGAGATCTCAAGGTCAGCCATGCAAGAGCTACAAAGACATTGTGACAGAAATCCTATGCCACTGTGATATCCAGCCAAGGGAGCTAGAAGTTGCAGCTGCTGACAAAACATGTTGGTGAGCCTTCTATTGTGAATCTCCCACTGGCTTTGAAGATAGGGGCTGCCAAAAACTGATAGAGTGGCATCACAAAATAACACCCACAGTTACCACAATGATGGACTTCCAGGGTCCACAATGGCCCCCGTTGTGTTAAGACTGTGCTTACAGACTTGAGCTACAGAGCCACTTCTGTGTCCACAATAGAACTGTACAACAGAGGGTCTTCTTTGAACCTGAAGGACTACCATATAGCTCTTGATAATACAAAACTAATATAAATAGTTTTGTATATTATACATTAGAGTATTTTCTGCAAGGTTCTGGATATTGTTGCTATTCTTTATCTGTAGGAGATTGTATATTCCCAAGATGAAGATACTCAACTATTCTTCTGCAGACTCTGTATATGTTCCTCTTTACTAAGGAAGAAGCAGAAACCCTAAACAGACAATATGACTTGAAGTTGGTGCTCTTTGTATAAGGTACAGACATTAGCCAAAGGAATGGTAGCAAATATTTTCTGAATTACGGTATCAATTTATTCACATGTACATATGTTAAGTCTTTCATTTTTGTTTTAAATTAGATATAAAACAAGAAAAACAAAAGGCTTGATGTAGCATATATACATAAAATAGCTCTGTAATAAGATTTTTTAAAATGGCATTGTTTTCCATCTTTTTAGAATTCCTTACATTACAAATCATAAGTGTGAAAAATGGTCATAAGGCACATTTTTCAGTACTGTTGTAACTTTGAACGGTCAGTAAATGAAATGCTGTAAGTCGAGGACTACCTGTACTCTATTCTAAGCATACTATAGTGTACCTGTACTCTATCCTAAGCATACTATAGTGAATTGAGTAAAACTACACTCCTGCAATGAACCTATCTACTCTTCACCAACCCCCTTCCTAGCTATTTTCTCTGAAGCGAGCCCAATAATTGGATTATAGCAATTTTCAAGGATTCTGCTTCGATTGAAACGCATGATTGAAACACATGATTTGGGTTCGAGTGGTAATATGTCTCTGAAAAGCGCATTTCCTTGAAATAACCGTAAGGGGAATGCAGCAGCAGCGGCGTCGGAACGAACTAGCTGCGGCAGTGTCCCCCCCCCCCCCATCCCTTGTCGCCTCCTCTGCCCTCCCGAGCCCTCCGCAGCACATACAGTACGCCACGCAAACCTCGAGTGGGATTCAGACCCGAGCTCCTTGAAAGACCACAGCCCCTTTTCGGAAGGAAATGGTAATTTGCCCTCGGGGGGTGGGGCTCCTCGGGGGTCTCGTTTGGTGCAACCACTTCCAGAAACCTGTAGTTCAACTCCTGCAAAGTACAAGCCCGCAACGCCGCTGATTCATAAAGCGCGACGCCCCCTCAGCTAACAAACAAGCTTTCCTCACACGGTTTCTGAGGAAAGGCAACCCCGCACGCAGGAAAGGCGCCGCAGCTGTAACGCTCGCCCGAAGGCCCCGCCCTCGCCCTCTTCTGGGAGGCGCCTTAATCCCGCCCCTTCGCCCTGGGCGGGTCGGACTGGTGGGTTAGGCCGGCGCTCGCGAGGCCGAAGGGAAGGGCTGGGAGAGCAGCCATGATGGTAGGTGCTCGGGGAGCTGTGGGCAAGGAGGGCTGGCCGGCTCGCCACTAACCTCTCTGTCGCTTTCTCCTCTCTCCCTTCCTTTCCTCTCGGGGATGCCTCTGGACACCTCGTGCTCCGCCACCGCCTTTGCTCGGGACAGGAAGGCTCGGACGACGGCCCAGATTTCCTTTCCGAGGAGGACCGAGGAGTAAGTGCTGCCTTTGCAGATGGGGGCGGGGGAGGGGGAGGGGAGGAGGTTGTCCCCAGCTGAAAGCGGGCAATTTC
>QLTV01003760.1:236192-254074 GCA_003457575.1 Thermophis baileyi | reverse complement strand
TGGGGGTCCTCGCGACCCTAACCCCCTCGGGGCTGGTGGGCGGAGGAGCTGGGCAGCCGAAGGGGGGGGGGACGGCGGCGGGAGAGGGCCTTTTCCTGGGCAGCCTCGTCTAGCGGAACCAGGAACGGGCCGCGGTCGGTGCTCTGGCCCCACTTTTGATTTGTCAATCCTTGGCTGCTTGTGCCAGTTCTGAGAGATTTTTCTTTAAGGTTTGTAAAGTCGGGCTAAAAATTAATAACCACTGTTATGAATAACCATCGAGAAAGGCTGTAATTACCTCAAGGGCAACAGGAATGTTCGTTTCCTTTCGGAATATGGTTTGCTGCGAGAGTGTAAATGCGTCTGCAATTCCAAGAGTTAATAGCGATTTCATTGGTTTTTGGTCAGTTTCATGAAATAAGCTCGTGTAATTTACCAGATATCGCAGACCACGGTTAAAAGACTATGTAAACGTCTTCCCCTAACGTGCTAAAGCAAAAGATACTTAACCTGGTGGTTTAGTTCATACATTAAACTAAAACATAATGTGATTTGTTTGATTTTGGTTTAGCCATATGTGTACCCTGGTTTTTGGTTTAAATAGTTTAGCTATAGTCCTAGCGTAGCTCCTTAATTTCTCAAGGGGCACTTCAAAATATTAAAATAATTCATAGTGAGTTCTTTTCTTTCCCATTTTATCCTTGCAATAATCCTGCAAATTATGTTAGGTGAAAGTTATTGTTTCTTCAGGCCAGTTGGACTATTTAATTATGATTTGGGAGCTATACCTTGGTTGGACTCCTCTTCTGTAGCTACCATTCTAAGTATTATTTCTTTGACTTAGAAAATTATAAGGATATATTGTGTGGTGTTCATTGCAAGAGTCATAGAGACAGTGTTAGGTAGTCAAATATTTTAGAAACTTTAAAGAGAAAATTATAGAAAGAAATATCAAGTAGAACTAGGCTATCAACTAGTTAAGCTGAATTTTTGCCTTAAAATAATGAACTGGGCAAAAATGGACTCTTTACAGTGATAATTCTTAATTCCCCCATTTGCTATAAAATTCTGTTTTTCAGAAATGCAGAAGTTAGATATGCTAGTGCTGTGATGGCGAACCTATGGCACGCATGCCAGAGGTGGCACGCAGAGCCCTCTCTGTGGGCACGCCAGCTGCTCTTCCGGGTTCCATTGCGCGCATGCGTGCCGGACAGCTGGTCCGGCACGCATGCACACTGGTCAGCTGCTCTCTTCTGGGTTCCAGTGCGCATGCGCTCCGGCCAGCTGGTCTTTGTACGAAGACCAGCTGGCCGGCGCACATGCGTGCACCGGAACCCTCAAGAGTGGATCTGGCCGGTGCGCATGTGTGCTATGGAACTCAGAAGAGAAACTGGCCACCATGCGCATGCGCACCGGCCAGCTGCTCTCTTCCGGGTTCCTGCACTCCAGTTTCAGCACTAATTGCTGAAAAGGTTAACCATCACTGTGCTAGTGGATTGCAGGCGATTGGCAGTAGATTAGCCTGGGTTCCTGATTCCCAATTGTGCAAGCACTACATGAAAATGATAGTCTGTCCTAAATTATAATTCTGAAATGAGAGCTTTTTTTGAAGAACAAAATTGTATTTGACTGTTTAAAAAAAAAACTAATTCAATGTGAATTAGGGCATACCTTTTACGGTATATAGGTTCCAAATAATGGATTTAAATTTAATTCTGATTGAAAAAGTAATACTGGAAATTCAAAAGGGAACACACCTATGGAACGGAAATGCCACATTGTCTACTTGGTTATTTTCTCCAGTTCTGTTTTCTCTTAAGCTTGGAACAATTAAGGTAATACTGTGCTTTGGAGAAGATTGTGGATTGATCTTAAATTCTCTTACAGAGATAACATTAGAATTTTTACTTGCAAAGGCATAGCAGTAATGTTTATGTGATTTCTAAACAGGGATGTAAATATATAATTTAATATGTGGTTTAGAATATATGTTCCACTAAAATTGTGTAGTAATTGGCTCTGAAGTACAAAAGTTTTTCCAATTAGATATATTTATAATATAGAGTGTAATCTATTTTCTATATGTTTGGATGTGGTTGGACTATTTTAGAGTGGTTTGAACCAATGGATGAGGCTGCAATCCCATGCTTATGTATCTCATGACAAGACAATCTGAATTCAGTAAAATTGTGTAATTGTGCATAGGATTGTACTTAACAACATAAATCATATTGTCTGTACATTTTTCTCAAGACTAGTTCCTGCGTAATGTAAGCAATAGTGCCTTATCTGGTTGGGGTAAACGGCTGAATTAACTACATATTTACATTAACCTATAGGGCTGTTCTTTTTAACATAGCTTTGTGTTCAAGAGAGTTGGGGACACAATTACAATTAATTGTCATCTTAAAAAAGGGCAATGGTGCCATGGCAAAAATGCTCTGAGATCAGTTTGTCCTGAACAATTTAGCTATTTGATGGAAAATTCTGAATATATCAGAAGGCGTTTCATAGGGAAATCATGCGATGGAGGCTGGAGCCAATCTACTTCAATTTGCATGC
This sequence comes from Thermophis baileyi, assembly GCA_003457575.1. Taxonomy (NCBI): domain Eukaryota; kingdom Metazoa; phylum Chordata; class Lepidosauria; order Squamata; family Dipsadidae; genus Thermophis; species Thermophis baileyi. The sequence goes on along the minus strand of QLTV01003760.1, from coordinate 251,533 downwards.
CCTTCAGAACTGTTAAGTAAAATTCCTACTCACCAATCATTGGCTGTAAATTCTGGAAACTGAAGTCTATCATATATGAAGAATACCATATTGAGGAAGGCTGGCATGGATTATTTATCTCTAATCTTGTTGCTAGAACCATGTAACTAGAGTTCTGTGAATTAAAGAATTGTTAGTTTTACAAATAATGATAGAAATACGTGACTGATTTCAGTACAGTACTGTATATTATATTTGATACCATTTTGAGAACCTTATCCCAACTCATTTTGTCTCTAACTTCCTGATTTTTTTCCTATTGTCAGTAGAAAATAAGTGCAAGAGTTGAGTACTATAATCTTTTTCCTCTATGTGCGTTGATGTGTTTTCAAAATAGCTCTCATATTGCTATTCTAGTCTTATTGTTATGAAATATTCAATATCTGAGCAACAATTGATTAAATACTCTTGAAGACAGAGTGCTACTATTTAGAGTGGTGCTTCCTGTTTCTTGCCAACTGATCCTAAGCAGTATTTTTTTTAAAAGAATGGGTAATACCAAGTAAACATTAGGTTACTATCACTCCAGCTGACAAAAAAAAAAAAAAAGCCCTTGTGAAATGCTTTGTTGGAATGTTAGAAGGTAAATATTTTGTTGCACTATCTGATACACAATGAGAATAAAAGATAAAACATGGCTGCTTGATCAGTTTTACAATAGTGTAAAACTGTTCTTTCCCAAACTTTTCCCTTCATTACCTAAAACTGCTTATGAGAAAGTTTTATCAAACTTCAAGGACGAGTTGTAACTTCCTTCCTTTAGCATTCTTATAACCTCGGAACAGTTGCTGAACAAATAGTTGTACTCTGAGAACTACCTGTAAACAATATCATTGAATAATCCTCATGTCATTTCAATAAATTTCCATTGTAATTTCAATTTTTATCTTAATATGAATACTTTGGGAGATTTTAAAATGTATTTTAGTATCTTTAAAGTAGTAATCTTTAAGTCACTTTAAATGTCTTGTTGTGAAGGGTAATGGAATTGTGTGTTGCTACTCAAAGAAAAATAACTTTTACTCAGTTTTGGCTAATTTGGGAAACACTGGTATAAAACAATCAAGCCTGATTAATGCAGTAGCATTATTTTTGAAGGAAAAAATTCTTAGTGTTTACTGAAAAGCTTGGACAAAATAATAGATATATTTGCATACATATGCAGTGCAAAGGTTTATGTGTTGTTTAAAAATTGCAGGAGTTTGGAACTTTTACTTGTATAAGTTTGAATGGAAAAAAGGAAAAGGAAGCTGAGGTTGTAATTCTAGAGTTTTTTAGTAGAAGCTTAAGTTACACTCTAACTTGGTGTCAAACAGAAGTAATAGAAATATAGGAAATTTACATTGCTGCCAGTAGGTCAATTTTATTGAATAAAAATCTTTCCCTTGAACAATATGTCTGATAATACATAATTAAATCAGGTGTTTTAAATTTGCTATTTAAATTCTTTTAAAATGTAAGTATTACATTTATCTTAATTGTTTTAATACTAAATAATGTAGCCCTATACTTTGCTGTACAGTTAATCTTTGAATCTATGCTTCCTCTTGGAGGGGAAGGATAGAAAGAATGGCAGTAGTAAGAGCAGGAGCTGTTGAAAACTGGTGGCAATTAGGAGGTGATAGAATTATTCTGTGGTCATTGCAGGTTGTTTGTGGAACTCACATGTGTGATCCAAGACTATTTCAAACATCATGAACCACACATGCTAGAAGCAGCAACTTCTGTTATTGGAGGCAACAAGTTCTTTCTGAGAATTAGTGCCAGAATCTCTAACATAAGTTAATTGGGAGATTAAAGAGTCTGTGGACACCCATGCACTGCTTGCATTTTAGTTGTTTAGAAAAACAATACATCTTTGTTTTGTAAGGGAGCTAACTTTCTCTGTCAAAAATATGTGTTGGGAATTTATGCATTAGTGAATTATTTTATTCCAAGGTAGGAATGAAGTTACAAAGAAAGAATTGAAAAATTAAAGTTAAGAGATCTGTTCCAATTTGTATCTTTCTTGGTTTAATATTCTAGTACTTAAAATCTCATGGCACCTAATAATATGCTGCAAATCTTTAAAAATAACAACAAACATGCAATATTTAACCTAACTTACAAGCATTATTATTTTAAGTATGAGTTCTGTCCTATAAAAGGAATTCTGCCTGATATATATGCAAATATTCTTTATTTGTCTAGCAAAAATACCTGTATTCATGTAAACAATTGTAATTTTAGCATAATGAATATTTGAATTGCTTGTTACTTAGACTCCGATGTATATTAGTGCATTTCATTTTTCAACATTTAGTTGCTTATAATGGGAGAAATCTTCTATTGCTATCATGTAGCAACCAGTATGCTTCAGCGGTGGGTTGCTCCCGGTTCGGCCCGGTTCTTAGAACCGGTAGTGGCGACGGCGGGAGGCTCAGCCTACTCACCCGGGACGCTTCTGCGCATGCACAGAAGCGTCGCACGCGCGTGTGAGCGCGCGCACGAACCAGTAGCAATGGGTTTTAGAACCCACTACTAGTATGCTTCCCTGATGCTAATTCAGCCATTAGGCTAAAAAAAGGTTCCTAAATTCTTCTCTAGTCAGTATCAAGGAAATACTGAATCATTTCCAAATCAAGTAATTTTTGAGTTAATTATAAATGGTTTAAAAAACATTATTAATGGAATTCAAATTTTATATCAGAGGGAATGATGGCAGTAACATAAATCAGCATATATTTACAAGTAAAATTTATACTGATTTGTCTTACTGACTGCTGTCATTCCCTCTAGTCTGTAATGTTTATAGTGTCTAATGTTGTTTCTAAGCTAAAGTACAATCAAAATCCAATACATAATAACCTTTTATGTCCCTTACTAATTAATTTCCCCTTTTTAGCTTAGAGCTGTTACGGTAGATCTGCAAACTGATGCTGCTTTGCAAGTGGACATTTCAGATGCTCTTAGTGAAAGGGACAAAGTCAAATTCACTGTTCATACAAAGGTAATCCTTGACATTGCTTTTATTTATACTATAATTGATTTTTAAAAAGGTAAATAAAGCTTACTGTGTAAAGATTAAATGTAGTGAGATCTCATTTTGATGAAACAGTTAATGGAAGGTGCTTTGGTTATATCCAGCATAATCAAAAGTCCAGTAAATCGAGACATTCTTACATTTCAGATGATGGTTATTGGTATGTATATAATATGCTCAATAATATTAGGCATATTTTGTCATTGGTATGATGTAATGTAATTTGCAATATGTGGTTAATTTCACGTCTGTTGCATTGAGATCCCCAAAAATGGACTTTTACTATATAATATTTTGATGTCAATCTTGTTGCTTTCAGTAGGATTTAACTAAAATTTAAAATGTCTTAATGCATGATTAGGTTGATAATACACTTTTCCTCTGTGAAAATATGTAATATACATGAACAAAGATTTACTATGCTGTGGGCAGGGGAGTGAATATCAAACCACCTAGATTTCCATATTCTCCCCCCCCCCCATAGTTGCTTAATTATTTTTTGCTTTGAATGCCCTATTTCTGAATCTGTTGTGGTTGAGGTATAATACTGTACTTTACTCTGAAGAGATATTTGTGTTGTTTTTGTATTAACATGAGGTAAAGCACTTATTATTTCATTCATTCTATTTTGTTTTGCAGAGTTCTTTACCAAACTTTAAACAAAATGAATTTTCAGTTGTCAGACAACATGAAGAGTTTATCTGGCTTCATGATTCCTTTGTTGAGAATGAAGATTATGCAGGCTACATTGTAAGTAGTTTTCTTTTTCCAAAGAACTGTAAGAAGAGGAGCAAATGCTCCCGTACTTCCTGTTGAACGTTTCTGTGAAACACCACAGAATGTTTCATAAAAAATTCTTCTTCTGAAAATGAAACCAGTTGTTTGAAAGAAGTCCAGGATGCAGGTCTTTAATTTCCCACTTGCTGCATCAGCCTTTTTGCTGCTTAGCCAGGATCTTTCCATGTCTTAATATTTTGCATCTGATTTACAAGCGATAAGAACAACAAACTCTCTGTACTGAAACATCCAGTTGATTACTTTTATTGCTGCAATTAAGGGAGGAGATATTTAGAGATTCTGAAATACTGCTCATCAAAAAAGGCATAACTGATTATTAGGCTATGGACTTTTTTGAAGTGGAAGTATGCAGGATATCAACATAATAAATAAAATTACTGCAAAAGTAGAAATATGAAATGTATTCCCTGTAATAAAATGGCAGTTGATTTAATATGAAGGAAAAGTAACATGCTTTTTGAATGCACTATTAATAGAAGTCATTTCTAGTCTTAGAGAATTGTGCTTAATTATTTAAAGAATTAAATGTAAGAAATAAAATAATTTTTAAAAATCAATTGTTAATTAACAATAAGAATATTTTAACTTTTAGCAGCACATTTGTAAATTCTTTAATTGGAATATAAATTCAATTGTACCCATTTATTTTTACTTCTGCAGCTAAATATTTCCTTTAACAGTATTTCCTGTTGATTTAGCTGTAGTAGGCAGATTTACTTTGTCTTTTTTATCCCAAAAGAATAAATTACACTGCCGTAATTCCTGGTCAATAAGGCAAATAGTTAAGGGTGATTGATCTGAGGGTATATTGCTAAGAAAGTTTGCCTTAAGGGATATTAGAGGCTTTACTTCTTGAAAATTATTTTCCCAGAATAAAAGTACATCTGTTGCAATGAGGAAGGCCTGATAACTAATAAAGCCAAATGAGGAAGATGACACATATTCCTGATCAAAAACTTGATCAGTTTTTCACCACTGCACAGTGTAGTGGGAGAATAATGTTAACACATTTTATAGTGCTTTTTCAGTGATATCACTATAAAGAAAAAAGTACTATTAATTACAAATTGTTAGCCACATTTGTAGTTTTATATATTGCCAATAAACCACTGAATGGCTAAGGTTTAAATCTCAATGACTTTTTAAAAAGCTACTTGAATCTAAACTTTCCAGTAATCATGCTTAATTTTTGGATGCTATTATTTAGAACTGCTTGAAAGAATTTCTGATTTAAAATGACCCATACTGATTTATGACAGATGCAGCATATATTTTAAAATATGCCTTTTGCATAATATCATGAGCTCCATAAGCATTATAATTGGAATAGGAAACACATGTTATCTTGAACTATTATTGAAAGATAATATTTAAATAAATATTTTAAAACAACGCTGAAGCGGATTGCATAAATAAATTGTTAATGAAGTTGAAGTAAGATTGATTTTTGTCTTAATGCAATGCACAGTATAAGGCAAGAGGTTTGTGTTAATGTTCTTAAACAGCTTACGGTATGCTTATCCAAAGAGTTTTCACTGTATAAGATTTAAAAATAAACCTGATCAACTCATTTGACAGATACCACCAGCGCCACCGAGGCCTGACTTTGATGCTTCAAGAGAAAAATTGCAGAAGCTTGGTGAAGGAGAAGGATCCATGACTAAGGAAGAATTTACTAAGATGAAGCAAGAATTAGAAGCGTATGTGTATAGTTTTTTTATATTTCCAACTCCAAGTCTTTCTAGAAGTGTCAGGCATATTGGCATACTTGCCTATGATTGCTGAATTAATATCTTGCTTGTATTAAAATAATGGAAGATTTGACTGATTGAAATTCGAGAACTACCTATAATGGACTCAGAATGCAAATTACTTCCTTCTAAAAGATCAGTGTCCTATTTTGTATATAACAGGCAAAATGAAATGTATATGCGTTTTTAATTTCTATATACCTGAAAATACATGATTATGACAGTAAGTACTTCATTTATGAAGGTAATTTGGTAATATCAAACCAGCTTCCACCATTATCAGAATAAGGAAGAAAGTGATATTTGGTCATTAATCTGACCATGTATCTCTTATAGGGGAGAGTTGTGGAGGTCCTGGAAAGAGGAAAAATTGACAGAAATCACCTCATTCTGCTGAGTAATACCTTCTGTCAGCAAAAGGACAATAGTTGGATATTCTGAATTTTTACTCTCAGCTGTTAGGAAATAGCAAGAGCTTAGGACAGAGGTCTTCACACTTGGCAACTTTAAGACTTGTGGACTTCAATTCCCAGAATTCTCCAGCCAGCAGCTGGCTGGAGAATTCTGGGAGTTGAAGTCCACAAGTCTTAAAGTTGCCAAGTTTGGGGACCCCTGGCTTAGGAGAAGACAACTTTCCTTTAGTTCCCTACAAAGAATTGGTGGTCTTTCTATTAGTCAGTTTGAAATTCCTCTTCAGTTTGATTAATTTTAATTTTTTTCTTTTAATTAAATACAACTAACTGCAGCATTTTGTTTTGAAATCCATTGTTTTGAAATACTTTTACAAAATAATATTACTTTTTATATTTAGGGAATACTTGGCAATCTTCAAAAAGACAGTAGCTATGCATGAAGTCTTCTTATGCCGTGTAGCTGCTCATCCCATTTTGAGAAAGGATTTAAATTTCCATGTCTTCTTGGAATATAATCAGGATGTGAGTACTGAAATACATTACAAAAAACATCTGGTGCTTATCCAGAAAACAATATATTCATAATATTGAGCAATTGTAGAGCACTGTATTCATTTAAGAATTAGGTGCTTTTTGTTAAATAAAATTCAATATAAGGTATAGAAATAAATTCTTTTTAAAATATGTGAACATGATGGCTAAAATTAGCATCTAAAAACAAGTCTTCACAAAGAAAGAACAGCATGATCTCTGCAGTGAACCTCTTGTCCCATTTAATAGATTTTTCTTTAAAAAAAAAACGATGCAGAGGATATGGCAGTCCTAAAAATTGTTGGGTATGTTCCTTGCAGAGATCAAACTTTGATAAGGATAACGGGAACCATTCTCTTAGGAATTAAAGAGGTTAAAATGCAAAAGATGAAGAGATATAAAACATTGACAGCTCTTCCAGTAAAGGGTAGCAAGGAGAACAGCTCCCTGAGGAAGTAGAGAAATTGTTAACAGTAAAATTAGAAATGTGTAGCATTCATTTTCCCCCCCAGATTAATTCAAGGTTAATGTGAGAGCAAAAATGGTTTTTCAGATTGGGAGAACTGGTAATAAAATAGGAAATGAAAGCTGGCATAAATATGGGATGTCATTAGTGAGGGGAATTTCTAAGTTTGTATTTTCCAGGTTAAAAAAATGATTTTGAGTTGTAATTGTGTGGAAATGACAAAACAGAAAATGCCTTTTTGGGTGGTGGTATGAAGAAATTGAAATACAGTTGATCTTCATTATTCGGGATTCCATAAAATAAAACCAAAATAACCCCCCCCCCCAACCAATACTCACACTACTTTCACATTATTTGTGAACATGCATAGATTGGGGGAAAATCTGCATGTCCCCAGCTGAGGATGAGTATTCACTAATTGGCAACTTTATAGAACACAACTACCACGAATAACAAGATTTGACTATAGATGGGTAGTACTATACTTCTCTCTAATAATCTGCTGAGAAATCACATTTGAAATGAACATTTCTATTGAAGTTATTTCAAAGGATATTGTATTAATGAACATTTACAGAAACCAACAGCCAAATGATAGGACTGAAGCATTTTATATGCATTAGTATTCTAAAACAGGACTTGCTAGAGTTTTAACATGCACAATCAAGAGAATGTTAATAAAATCTTTCTTTCCCAAATTCTAGAACTTGGGATCATTCAGTAACATTGATTAGCAGTTAATTCAGGCTAAAGTGCCTCTTTACCAAAGTATATTCAAAATGTGAGACTTGCTATTATTGAATATGGTGACAGCTATTAGTTTCAAAAAATAGGATTACATAGATTAATGATTGCTAGTCAATGTAATTATATAAGAGATATGCTGTTTCTCAGTTGTTGGTAAACAGTCATAGGAGAATGCTTTTGTACTCTGGGATTTCCAGAAACATATTTTTAGCCATGGAGAAATAAAATGTTTAATCAACCTTCCATGATTGCTACAGAAACCTAGGAATCCACAAATAGGTGGTTGGATGCTCATTTTGGAGGAGGCTACACTAAATAGAACATAGTCCATCAATAATGATGATGACTTTTTTAAAAGCAGTCATGCATTTTAAAAAGTACAATGTTTTATATAATACATATTTTTCATTGAAATATTTCAGCTATCTAGAAGAATACATGCTTTCTAAAAATAATCAAAATGCAATTCAAATATACAAGTATTTAACATGAACTTAAAAACCATATTAGTTTTTTGGCCTAGTCATCTACTGAAATAAATGTCCTATTGAGCCGCGGTGCTGCAGTGGTTAGAATGCAGTACTGCAGACTACTTCTACTATTCACCGGCTGCCAGCAGTTTGGTGGATCGAAGCTCACCAGGCTCAAGGTTGACTCAGCCTTCCATCCTTCCGAGGTCGGTAAAATGAGGACCCAGATTGTTGGGGACAATATGCTGACTCTGTAAACCACTTAGAGAGGGCTGTAAAGCACTGTGAAGCGATATATAAATCTTAAGTGCTGTTGCTATTTACTTGGATATAGCATTAATAATAATTTTTAAATACCCACTTTTTACTCCTAGCAAATTACAAGAATTAGAACAAACTATTGGCACTGAAAAACCTGAAATAAATGCAATACAGTAGAAAATTAGAATAGATCTACAAATATTGGAAAAAAAATCAGTGCTGTGTTGTGGTTAATGTGATGAATTGGGGACATTAAGTCCAGCCCCAATCATGTAAGTAACTCACTGATTTACTTTGAGCCAGTCACTCTTTTACCAGTCCAGCCTACTCACAAGTTGTGGTGGGGTAAAATGAAGGGAGCTATGCAGTTAAATTACCTTGAGATCCTGGAAGAAATTTGATACATTAGAAATGCATGTAATAAATAAGAAAGTAAGCACATCAAAATCCACTGTAACTGGGTAGTGAATGAAATTTTACTGTACAAAGGTGGAAATGAAAATGATACAACATTCTAGTAGTTTATCTTTAGTGAGAACTGCTTTGAGTTAATATCTCTGAATTGAAAAAAGTAAACTTACATTATGCATTTCTCTTATTTCAGTTGAGTGTACGGGGAAAAAATAAGAAAGAGAAACTTGAAGACTTTTTTAAAAACATGGTTAAGTCTGCTGATGGTGTCATTGTTTCAGGAGTAAAGGTGATCTTTTTAAATCCATTGCATCATTTCTGAGTATTGTTCAAAGATATGAATTTAAATAATTTGCAAGACAGGAATATATAAGTAATTTACAGAAAACTTTTGTATACAAAGAGTAGCTCTTTTCAACATACCATTGGTTTTCAATCTATCTAGTGTTAAGAATTTCTAGGGGACTTTGCTTGGGACTCTTGCAGCGCTGGATCTTTTTAGCTTTCCTGAAGGAATTGAAACTTGCTTTCTGTCCTTCTTGGATATGGAAATTGTAGGATGATTCTTGTGGTCTGTTTACTCCCTTGGACTGCTGCAGAGATGAGGCGTAAATACGTAGCATTTTTCCATATCAGATCTATCCATCTAATTTTGAAATGCCAAAGTAATCATAATTTCAGAATTTTTTCATTTTATACCTGCAACTTAAATTATGTGGGCTAAATGGCATTCTCAGTCTAAGGATCTTCAACTTTGACAGGTCATTGGAAATACTTAGAATTTTAAAGCTACAGTATGGGCAATCTCACACAAGTGGTATGTTTAGTCGCAAAGTACTAATACATTAAAAGCTGTTCTCCACCATTTCCTCTAGCCTTCTATGCAAGTGGGTACATTTCCAAACATTGTCATTCAAAAGTATTCTATTTATACCATTCAATTGGTGCATGACTCCTATAGACAAAATGGATTCTTGCTGTCCACATTTTTAGATGTGAAACTGTGGGGAAACACAGAAAAGGAGAAAAATATTTTCATATTTATATAAATATGAATAATTTTCCTTTCTATACTTATACATTACATAGCTTGGTGGTTTAAAATATTTTTTGCTGCTTTTCCCAACTTGGTGCCCTTCAGATGGGCTGAAAATTTCAAGCTGTCAATGGTTATGCTGGAGTACAGTTTTGAACAACGCAATCCCATTTCACCAGAATTGTTACGTCTGGTGTTATTTTATTTATCTGAGCTTTAGAAAAAGAAATGACCTAGAAATATTTTATATCAGTATGTTGAAATGCTACTATAGTAGAATTACTGGGGGTTTTTGAGTGTTAAAATTGGGAAATTACTAAGCATCACTGTAATTATGGATATGTAACTGCTGTTTCTACAATTGATCTTTGTTTATCTTGAGGCAGTTGCATTTTAGCTTGTTCAATAAAAATAAATTGCTTCTCTTCAAATTATTCTGCTTACTTCCAATGTGTCTTGGCATACAGGATGTAGATGATTTTTTTGAACACGAAAGAACATTCCTTGTAGAATATCACAACCGTGTCAAGGATTCCTCTCTCAAGTCTGATAAAATGACAAGATCCCACAAAAGTAAGTTGCCTACTAATACCTAGAAAGTATTTTGGGGGCATTAGGATAAATACCATTAAATTGTAAAATATGATTAGTTTGTAGATTCCATTTTATGGGATAAATCTGGTATATATGACAAGGATAAATGGTATTTTGAAAAAATAGAGACAATATGGAAGTGACAAACTCTGTTTTGTTCTTTTTTATCTGTGTTTGCAGAATTTTCTGATGCTAAACAGATATTGCCTGAACTTTTGTTTATATCTTCCAAATAAGTTTTGAGATTTAAGACAGGTGTGACTTTAAAAAAGATGGAATTCCTGGGAATATGAATCACATGGCTGTTCTCAAAATTGTGGATGTATTTCATACACAAATATGATTAATGTAGAAAAGCTAACAATATAAAATGAATTTAATGCCACATCTTTTTCAGATGTTGCAGACGACTACAATAGAATTGGTTCTTCATTATATACATTGGGAACACAGGACTCCACAGATATATGCAAGTAAGTCTCTTTTAAAACATACATAACTTTAAAAAATTATAGCACATAATTTTAAATGTTTTTAAATTGATGTGCATACCAATTTCAGCTATTTTTCTCTCAACTTTGCACTTGGCTTTATGAAAATCCCTGCCATATTTCTTAACAGATTTTCTAAGTAGATCTTACATTTAGAGAATGTTACCTTTACAAAGTGCTACTTCTGTACATTAAAGAATTTATGTACATATGTGATAGGTATAGCGCTAAGTTGAAAAATCTTATAAAATAAAATTATGTTTTATTAAGGGTAGTATACTATTATTTCCTTTTGTAAATTATTTTTGAAATAATAGGGACTGCTTAAATCAATTTAGATTAAATATCCTTTGTTGCCATTGCAAATGCTTTAGATGTCTCCAGATAATAAGCTCTTGGTTTGTTTTTTTAGGCTAGGTTTCTTTGGATCCTATTCCAACCACACAATATGATTTAGCAACAGATTCTGTACTGTAGTCTTTCTCTGCTCCAGTTGTTGTTGTTTTGCTGTTTATGGTTTATAGGATATTTGAGAATGCCCAATATTCTGTGATCAGAATTATTTCTCAGTCCTTCACATATTGGGTCTTTGCTTCCTGCTTGAAGCTGATTGCATCACAGCACTGCTTTCTTCTCCCCTCTGCCAATTTGATCTTCATTTTTTATTTCCTTAGACTAGAAAGTTTGCTTTCTCAGTTTTGAGTTCTGCTGTCTTCAGTCACCACCACTGCTACTACTAATTTATTAATTTTACATGCAGCTCAATTCCTAGTGACTGAGTGGTTTACAAATTGTTAAAAACTTTAAAACAAAATAACAAAGCAAAATGGAACAAAGATGATGACAGAGATAACAAACACAGATGGTTTGTTAGGTAAAAGGTAAAATAAAAAAGGGAAGCTTCAGTCGTGCACACCACAGGCCTGGTGTCTTCAAGCTGTTCAAGCTCTTCAAAACACCAGTAGAGTAGGGGCTGCTCAAATCTTGAACTTCATTCCAGAATGTTATAAAAGAATACAAAGATTCCAACATTTAAGCTTTCCTTTTTTTAAAAAAAGATCTGTTCATCCAATTTATTGCTTTCTTTTCCAAGCTAAAATTGCAGTTGTGAACTTTTAGAGCTGCTTGTAATCCTGATTAAACAGATATCACCCAAAATAGTGTGCTGTCTCATGTCTGTGTTGAACAGCTTGAGGGAATATTCACTCTTTTTATTGGAAAAAGTATGCATGCAATAATCTTAATACAGTAAACTCAGCCAGGTGGTCCAGTGAGATGTGAGGTTCCATTTAAAAAAAAACTTTGTTTAGTTATTTAAAAAAATTTACATAGCTTTGTCTGATTTACATGGTTATCATCTTAGAGTCTCTTCAGAAAGGTTTACAGAAATGAATTCTGCCCCCAAGTAAAAGCTTTTTGAGGAGCTCCAGAAAAAGATTTTTAATGCTCATGAGGCAACAACCATAAGTCATCTGAAGATATATGATACTTAAAAGAACCCCAGAGCAAACAGTAAAAGATCTGCAGGCCATGCTTACATTGTTTGATGTCAGTATTCCTGATTCCATTTTAAAGAATACACTGAACATGAGTTGTGTGCATTGTAGGATGAAAAGCACTGCTGTCTAGATGGCACATTGTTGCCCATTTGAAGTTTCTCAAAGATGACCTGGATATTCCAGCAGGCTTAGAGGGACCACGGTCCTCAAATTATAAAGTGCACTGGATGACATTGACTCATATTGGGTGGTTTCTGCCTATTATTTAGAGCTATATTAAAGAAAAATTGGGGCAGATAAATAACAGTGTATGCCAGGGGTGTCAAACTCAAGGCCTGTGGGCCGCATCCGGCCCGTGGGGTGCTTAAATCTGGCCTTTGGGGCCGGCCTGGAATGGCCCGCGGTGCCTCTGGCAGTCATGGCGGGGGGCCAGGCAGGGTGCTGCAGGAGGCATCCGTCCTGTCTCCCCCCCACCCCAGGCTGGCCTGTGGAGGAGAACTACAATGCTGATCCGGCCCTCGAAGAAATCCAGTTTGACACCCCTGGTATATGCCATCTTGAAGATTTAGGAAACGGATAACTGTTATAAACATTAAGGAAGTTACTTTGATAACTATTGAAAGTTAACATGATTCAGTAGTTTCTGTGTATAGTTGATAATGATGTTCACCAGGCAATTATTGATATGGAATGATATCCACCATAAATTATAAACAAAATTATGACCAGAAAACTATTTACTATATTTACTTTTCATTTACAGATTTTTCCTGAAAGTATCTGAATTGTTCGATAAAACAAGGGTATGTATTATGAAAGATTGCAAAATTTCAATTTGGTTAACTCACGGGTTCTTCAGATTTTGGTATTTTTCTCTGGTTTGGGGTCCTGTGACATCTTACTATTATTCAGTGTTACTTATGCTTCCAAAATACCTTCTGTCCAAACCTCTAAAACATTACTTAATTAACCAACAAACACAGATTGTAACAACAGAAATACGAATAAAATAAAGACAACAAACTTCTACAAAGTACTACCTACTTTCAGTTTGATCAGAGGAACATCCATGGGATCACCACTCTCAGTATTTTAGGAAATAGCCTATCCACTTTATCCTCACCATGCATAATGTTATACACCTCAATCATGTCTCTTTTTATTCAACTCTTTAGACTAGGGATATCAAACTCAAGGCCCGTGGGCCAGATGCAGCCCGCAGGGTGCTTAGATCTGGCCCATGGGGCCAACCTGGAAACAGCGAAGGACCAGCCCACGGTGCTGCTGCCAGTGAAAACTGAGCTTGGGAGGGCTGCGTACAGCCCTCCCCATTTTCGGCCAGAACAGCCTCCTGCAGCCCTCTGCCAGTGAAAATGGAGCTCGGGGGGGGGGGGGTGCCCTGAGCTCCATTTTTGCTGGCAGAGGGCTGCAGGAGGCCGTCGCGGCCGAAAACGAGCTCCGGAGCACGTTTTCGCTTGCAGAGTGCTCTGGCCACCACAGGCGTCCCTGACACGAGTGACGTCAAGCTGGCCACACCCACTCCGGCCCCCAAGATCAAACACAACCCTGATGCGGTCCTCAATGAAATCGAGCTTGACACCGCTGCTTTAGACTCTTCTAGATTAAAAAGCCCAAAATATCACAATCTTCCTGATAGGGAAACTCCTTGCTCATCTTAGTTGCCTCTTCCGAACCTCCTTTAGCTCTACTATATATTATTTGAGTTGCGGTGACCAGGCATTTTAAGATGTAGACAATAGCTTTCTGTAAATGTCTGCTTTTAATAATAAAGTAGGAGCATGTAATTGGGACACTATAAATGGAGATGGTTTGTACTACCTAAAGTATTATTTCTGATTTTAACTTTTAACTTTAACTTTTATTTGTATTTCTATGCCGCCCAACTCCCAAGGGACTCTGGGCGGCTTACAGCAAATATTTTCTTTCTTGTTTAGAAAGTAGAGGCCCGCGTATCTGCTGATGAGGATCTTAAACTCTCAGATCTTCTAAAATACTACCTAAGAGAATCACAAGCTGCAAAGGTAAACTGAATTTCTGGTTGGAAAAGTATCTTGTAAATTTGATGTTGTAATAGAATAACAGCCTGAAAATATTCAGAAAGTAGAATTCAATGGAACTAATATTTGATGTGCTAAAATAGTGTTTAGATGCTCCCATTCACTAGTTTGTACTAAGCCATATTTGCTAAAAACTCATAACATATGGTCCTTTTAGTTTGGGTGTGTGTGAGGATGGGGAAATGAAACAAGCATAATGGAAACACAAGTATTCTTGCACTATAGTTACTTTTTTTAAAAGACAGGATGATTGATTCAGTTGGTTACTTCAGTAGTTACTTGTTTTCTGATATACAGTTGCAAGAAAAAGTATGTGAACCCCTTGGGATTATGTGGAGTTTTGCATGAATTGGTCATAAAATGTGCTCTGAACGTCATCTAAGTCACAACAATAGAATAGCAATAGCAATAGCAATAGCACTTAGATTTATATACCGCTTCATAGTGCTTTACAGCACTCTCTAAGTGGTTTACAAAGTCAGCATATTGCCCCCAACAATCTGGGTCCTCATTTTACCGACCTCGGAAGGATGGAAGGCTGAGTCAACCTTGAGCCTGGTGAGATTCGATCTGCCAAACTGCTGGCAGCCGGTGATCAGCAGAAGTAGCCTGCAGTACTGCACTCTAACCACTGCGCCACCGCAGTCTGCTTAAAATAATACTACACAAACATTAGATGTTGCCATGGTTTAATTGAACATAACATGTCAACATTCACATTGCAGGGAAGAAAA
>QLTV01003760.1:202882-235506 GCA_003457575.1 Thermophis baileyi | reverse complement strand
GTGCTTCTTGAAACCAGTAAACCCAAACCAGTTTTGTGGTTTTAAAGGGCAGGACAGCTGTCAGCGACACATCCAATATCATCACACTGATTGGAGTCAAGGTTGGCTCACTCCTGGCTCCAATTAGCTCTTGGAGAAGTCATTAGGCTAGGGGCTCACATACTTTTTCCTCCCTGCACTGTGAATGTTTACATGTTATGTTCAATTAAACCATGGCAACATCTAATGTTTGTGTAGTATTATTTTAAACAGACTGTGTTTTTCTATTGTTGTGACTTAGATGACGTTCAGAGCACATTTTATGACCAATTCATGCAAAACTCCACGTAATCCCAAGGGGTTCACATACTTTTTCTTGCAACTGTAGTTCCCCTTAAAGAAATGAGCTTTCATTTTTATGATAGGAAAAAATTATTTAGTTTTGTAAAATGACTATCTTAATAATAGATAGAGTAAAAATACTATTTGGAGTAACATTGGATCATCCTTTAAAGTATTATTTGCAAAGTTAATACACACAATTGGATTTTATTCCTTTTTTATTTATTACAGGACCTTCTTTATAGGAGATCAAGGTCATTGGTGGATTATGAAAATGCTAACAAGGCACTGGACAAAGCAAGAGCAAAGAACAAAGATGTACTACAAGCTGAAAATACTCAGCAGCTTTGCTGTCATAAATTTGAAAAAATATCTGAATCAGCAAAACAAGGTACTGAAATAGTCTTGGAAATTGTCAAATTTTACAATGCATTAATTTCCAGAAGAGTAAGTCCTATGGCACCTTAAGGCTAACAAGTTAATTATGGTGTAATTATTGTGGACTACAGTACACTCCCATCAGATTTTTCAATCTTCTGAAATGCAAGAATATGCAGGTAGTCCTTGACTTACGGCCATAATTGAGCCTGACAATTATTGTTGTAAATCAGGATGATCATAAAGTGGGTCATCACGTGACTGACCTGATTTTATAACTTTTTTTGTGGTGGTCATTAAGCAAATGTGGTCATTAAGCAAATGTGGTGGTCGTATAGCAAATACAGCGGTGGTTAAGTGAACCCAATGGTTAAGTAAACTGAAAGTAAATACCAATTTCTGGCAAAAACATAAATCGTGGTCATGTAACTATAGAATACTGCAAATGCCTGTAAATGTGGGCTGGTTGCCAAGCACCAAAGTGCAGTCATGGGACTGGGGGGAGGGCAGCGGAACTTTGGAACCAGGTCTAAATAGTTTTTGGGGGAAGGGTCTACCATGGCTTTGAATGGTCAGTAAGTGATCAAGTTAAGTCGAGGACTCAGTATGTGTATTTACATTTTGAGGAGTGGTGAATTTCTAAGGATTCAGAGGAAATGAAATGCAGGCTATATGGACAGTGGTAAGGAGCGATAATAATGAAATATCTCTATTTTATTGCATTTGATTTACTTCTAATATTGTTTACATTTCCCCTTACTCCCAGCTCCCCTGCCATCCAATACTTCTGTAGGTACTAGTAGCAGCATATCATGAAATGGACTGAAATCCACAAAAGCTTATACTTTGTTAACATTTAAGATTCTGTAAGATATGGCATTTTTTAATGCACTTAAACCTGAAAAATATGTATTGTTCATTAGTTCGTATTTATTCCTATAAGAAAATGCTTTTATATAGAATACATTTGTTAAATTGTCCTTGTAATCAGAAATTGTAATGCTGATTGATAGGTTTAACAAAATTAAAGCACTTAGAATGGTAATTAAATCAATTTAGGATCACTGAATGTTTACCTGCCAGATTACCTGCCAGAAACTCACCCTGTTAATATCTGAGTTCCTTCTCAATAGGATAGAAGACTGGTAAGCAATTGTAGCTAGAAAATCTAAACCAGTTAAAATAAAAGTAAGTTTTTATCTTAAAGTATCCAAATATGATGAAGATTATGGATTGTAATACTGTTAGAATTTTTTTTATCTGTTACACAAAACAGTGATGACTTTATGATTTAATTATATCACTTGGCTAGATTTAATGCTAATATTGTTGGACTTGATATATCAGGCTTATAAAAGAGCTGCTGGATTAAACTTTGTGTTTGGATCTAAGCAGAATTCTCTTAAATGTTACATTTTTAAGACAAATGCAAAATATTTTCATTTCCCACAGAACTTATAGATTTTAAAACTAGAAGAGTTGCTGCATTCCGGAAGAATCTAGTAGAACTGGCAGAATTGGAACTGAAACATGCTAAGGTTATTGTTTTCTTTTTTCTTGTAATTTAAATGTTGTGCACTTTAGAAGCCAAAACAATAAACAATATGTCTTAATTTAAAAATTGAGATGGAAATTAAATATGTGTGATACATAGATTGTAGCCTTTTTTAAGACAAAGGATGAGCAATCTCAATTTGAATTAACATTTCATGGTTACCTCTAATACAGAATATTTATTTCTGAATCAATTTTGATAATTGAAGCAGCAAGTGTCATTGAAATTAATGGAAGCTCTGGCAATCAGTTATATTTGCATCCATAATAAGTTGCAAATTTGTGTGCTTTTTCCATTTTCCAACTCATTAACTAGAAGTACCTTTTTTATTTAAAAAAAAGGAAGATGGGGATGTGGCTTTCATAGCAGCAGTGAGGTACTTTGGATAGATGTTTTAGTGAAAAGGAGTAAGAGATAAAGTTATGTCTCTTAGATAAACTATTTTGTTTAGAGCAGGCTATTATAATTTTTTTCATAAATCCCTTTTGTAAATCGAAAAATAAGTCCTTGTCCAGTTCCTTCTTTATCATTTTGTCACCTTTTTTATCTTTGTGTCATGTATGTTTTCATTCTATGATACCTGTCTTATAACCCTCAATTTCTTTCCCCCCCAATATTTCTCTATGAACTAATATTTGTATCCCCTCTTCATCCTGTCTATCTATATATTCTTCCATAGTTTTGTCTGCCACATATTTTATTTCTTCTTTATAATCTTCTTAAAAATACATTTTCAGGTACAGCGATAATTGCTGTCAAATTGGTGATAAATTTCTTTCCCAGTTCTTAAAAAAATCTTTTCAAATGTGTCAAATGTCATATCTTTATTTCTCATTTTGCAGATTTCACTTTTCTTTTTCTTGCCTGAAACTTTAATTCCCTCTAATGGTCCATTTCTATATTCATGAAATTTCAGGTTTGATTACTGTTTTGTTTTCAACTTTCCACCAACGATCTTTCTGGTAGAATAAACAGTGTGCATTCCCATGGAAATGTTTCGTTTACTAATTTTTTCAAAAGGACTTTAGCAAAAGTCCTAATATTCCAAATTTTTTGGTCCCTTAATCAATTTAAAACTTTTCTTAAATTCTAACCCAGTCTTTTTGCCATCTGTTTTATATTTTTAGTTACTTAAGCTTCTAAATTTCAAGTTTTTAATGTTTCTTTTCTTAAAACAATCTTTGAAAGCTGAGGGTCAACTTTGATTGAACTAGTGTATAAGCCTAATAAATAAAAATAACTACACTCAGACTTCCCCAGCCTGGGTATTCTTCTACTGTGTGGGTTTTAATTATCACAGTTCCTGAAAAACAATATGACAATTGCTGAGAATTCTGGGATTCTAGCAGACACTAATCAAATAATGTGTTGAAATCATTGGAGTACTCAGAAAATGATGGCAGTAAATTTGTTTTTAGTCTTATACATCTTTAAATTTTAATCGGTAAATTGGGTTATAAGTGTTGAATTTATGTTTTATTATATATTGTCATTGCTTTCAGTGCCAATTTGAGACATTAACAGAATATTTGCAATTTAAAGAATGAATATCGAATTGCTTCCACTTGCACTTTAGCTGAACATGCCAGTGTTAGTAATGGGTAACAACTGTAAGAGCAGTTTATGAAAGTCCAGAACTACTAAATCCCAGTATGATTTGTACTGAAACTGGATTATATAAAATACTGTCTTATCAGTTCACTTATAATGATGTGCATCTTTAATAATATTACTAGTTTGAGATAGGAGGAAATCACAAATTAACAGTGACCTCTGTGTTTTTTTCATCACTACAGGGCAATTTACAGCTGTTGCAGAG
Organism: Thermophis baileyi; assembly: GCA_003457575.1. Taxonomy (NCBI): domain Eukaryota; kingdom Metazoa; phylum Chordata; class Lepidosauria; order Squamata; family Dipsadidae; genus Thermophis; species Thermophis baileyi. The sequence continues at coordinate 231,433 of QLTV01003760.1, read as the reverse complement.
CTGTCTGGCAGTGCTTAATGGTGATACATAAACTAGAATCTGTCATCCTGTTAATAAGGGCTGCCTTCCTTCCACTGGAGTTTACGACTTTGAGTTAATATTTACAACTTGGTGGATTTGGTGACAAAGGATACACAAACACGAAAAACAACAAAAAACACATAAGCGTATCAGAATAATTCCAAATTATATGAAGCAACAATATATTTGCTACATACAAATATTCACGTTAATTTAATCACTGTACACTCTTATTGTCCAAGAAACCAAATGTTCTGAGTCTTTCTGTTGTGAGAGTAGCCAATAGAATTATGTTTTTGTTTAAAGCTAGTGTTAAATATTGCTGTCATTCTTATTTTACTACCTTTGTAATGTCTGAAGCTGATTTGAAACATATGGTTTCAAAACAATTAAATATTGCCACTAGGTGTTTGGATAATGTTACTGTAAAGCCATTGTATTGGTTATTTCACATATTGTTATCAAGCATCTTAACTTTTTCAAATAACATTTCCTAGAAATTTTGGAGCAAACTTTATGTAATCTTTATAATACAACCTCAGAAAAAAAAAAGCAAATGCATTAGTATATTTGCCTTAACTTGTAGACTAATCCCAATTACTGTAAAATAAACAGCGCAATCATTGAATTTTTCTAAAATCACAAGTCATTGTATCATTGTAATTGTTAAGCCTGGTGATCTGATAATTGTCTCCACTTTATACTCTTTAATTATGTTTGTTTTTAAATAAATACTTGATTCCCTACTACTATATATACATTGAGATACATGTTTAGTGCATCATATAGAATACAGGGTTGGAAAAGGCATCTTGGGGCCTTAAGTCCAGTCTCCTGCTCAGAGGAGGAATCCAAATTAAAGTGTTCCACACAGATAGCTTTTAGTCGCCACATGGTTATATTCAACGAAACAGAGCCCACCAACTGGGCTCTAATTACTGGGTAATTAATTTCTCTGTCAATCTGTTTTGTTAGAAAGTATTTTTTCTAACATTCAATTAGAATTTGCCTTTCTACAATTGCTTATTCTGTATTTTATACCTTGGAATGAGAGAATACAGATCTTGACATCCTTCATTTCTTCCCTCAGTTGTTTTTTAAGGTTAAACATTTCCCAGTTCTTTCACTCTCTTCATATGGCATAATTTCTGGTCCACTGAACATGTTGTCTTCCTCTGAGCCTGTTCGTTTTTTTTTAGTGTCCAGAACTGGACACTATTTAAGGTAAGGTCTGATCACAATATAGAGTAGTCGATTACTACTCTATGAACCACTTTGAATCATCATTTCCCATGATTTGGAAATTTCTGTTGACACATGTAAAATTGCATTGCCTTCTTTGGAACTTCATCACACTGCTGACTCATAGGAAATCCTTTATAAGAGGAATTTGCTTACAAGTTAACTAGTAACAGAAAAGGCAGAGTTACTCAACTCCTATTTTGGTTCAATCTTCTCCAACAGCATTATTTGCCTGTAAGAAACTGAAGAGAATGATTGAGCTAAATATTAATAGAAACATGATAAAAAAAGTCTTCGGAAGCTCTGAATCAGTATGAATAGGATACTGAAGGAACTAATGGTCTGGTCAAATCTTTCATGTATCTTTGAGAAATTGGAACTAGCAGGGTGACTGAAAAAAAGCTTTTCCTCCCCCTCTTCAAAAAAGGAGAAAAGGAAAATTCATCAAACTTCAGAAGTACTATTTATAGGAATAAGACTGGAGGGAAAAAGAAGAGGACATGTGAATGAGATTAACATTTTAAACAGTATTTCTAAATCTAGACTTTGAAGTCTATTGTGTATGTATCTTAGAATTAACAGTACTATGTGTTGCTAAACTCTTTGTAGTTGTCATACAAAATTCCCCATGCTGTATGATCTTTAAAAGTACTGAGGCTTAATAAAGCGAAGAAATGTGCTCATTTCCCATTGTGCGCCAGGCGTTATCAGTTAACTACAGGCATGGAGGGTTGCAAGAGCAGGCCTACCTTGAAAACAGGAGTTTGATTTTCTTGGCTCCTTACATCCAGCATGTAGAAAACTCACTTATCCACGAGCCGTGGTGGCGTAGTGGTTAGAATGCAGTACTGCAGGCTACTTCTGTTGGCTGCCGGCAGTTCGAGTCTCACTGACTCAAGATTGACTCAGTCTTCCATCCTTCTGAGGTTGATAAAATGAGCCCAGATTGTTCGGGCTGACTCTATAAACTGCTTAGAGAGGGCTGTAAAGCACTGTGAAGCACTGTATGTCTAAGTGCTATTGCTATCCAGCACCCTGCTATACCCAATTAAATCAGAAAATGGTGGGAAATCTGGGAATCCACAAATCTTTAAAATGCTGAGCTTGAGAGAAACTGGTATGGTGTGATATGTGAACGGCATCTTTATGTGCTGTTATATGTGTTACAGCATCTTACTGGTAGAAAAATAGGCTAGAATATTTTGAAACTGACATTAAGGAAAACGCATACAATATAATTTAAAATGATTGATTACTCCGTACCTAAAGAGTTAAAATAAACCTACCAGCATCCATATTCAGAATTGTAAGTCTTAATAGGCAAACCCATATCAGGCAAGGTAGGAAAAACTCCTCCCTGGGTTCTTATTATGAATCCAAAACACTTTTTCCTGTTGTAAATGGGAAGTTTCCCCTGTTCAGTCACAGTCTGATCACTCCAGATTTTAATAGGGGAGCCTTTCCCTTCTGCAAGCGTGGAGCGTTTGTTCTCTTTTTTTGCCTTTCGAGATAAGGCAGATAGGGCTTTTTGGAAAATTCGCATCGCTTTAATTGGCTTTTTCCTTTTCCTGGTGTTTTTCCAAGATCAAATTGTCCCAAAAGTGCTTTTGCAAGAGGCAACTGGACTTTCTCGTTTTTTCTTTGAGACTTTTTGCTTCCCATCCAAGAAGCTTCTTCGGGAGCCTTTCCCTTCTGCAAGCGTGGAGCGTTTGTTCTCTTTTTTTGCCTTTCGAGATAAGGCAGATAGGGCTTTTTGGAAAATTCGCATCGCTTTAATTGGCTTTTTCCTTTTCCTGGTGTTTTTCCAAGATCAAATTGTCCCAAAAGTGCTTTTGCAAGAGGCAACTGGACTTTCTCGTTTTTTCTTTGAAGACGTGCAAGGAATATAAATCCTTCCATTCCCCACCATCCAGTCAGAGCTGAAGAAGCTTCGTGGATGAGAAACGAAACGTCTTCAAAGGAAAAAAAAAACCAGAAAGTCCAATTGCCTCTTGAAAAACCACCTTTGGGACAACCACGATCTGGATGACTGAGAATCTCCATAGACACTTCCAAGATCAGGGATTTTGGATTGCAAACCCGGATGAGCAACAGATAAAGGCGCAGAGAGGCAGATAAAGGGCGCATGAAGTTTGAAACAGGAACTAGATGTTTTCCGGATTTCTATGCGGAATCAGGAATTGGTGGGACCAACCCCAGGCTTAGCGGAACAGGAAGTGACGAGAAAGGCGTTTTGTGCTAGTTGGGGGAAGGAATAAACCAGGATTGTTTACTACAACGAAGAGGCCCGGCATGAGTTCTCTGCGGGAAGAAGATGATCCTTATGTGGTCGAGGAGCCCAGCGACGAGGACCCAGCGCAGAGCAGGTCTTTTGGGTTTGGGAAGGCAGCCGGCAATATCTCTGCGTTTTCTTACGTCTTTGTGGGGTTGGGAACTTGGGATGTTACGCGATCGACAGCCGAAGGCGAAACCAGGAAAGGCCTCTCTTCCCTTTTAATTAGTTACTGTCGAGAGATCATTAGTTACTTTTCTGAGATCAGGTGAAACTGCTGTGTATTGCAAACTGCCGCTTTCTATATTTTGCAAAAAACAACAAAAACCCTTTGAGATCTTCACGTTTTTCTTTCCGCCGTTATATCTTAAACGGCTTTGTAAATTTTGATTTTGAGAATCGCTCTTGCTTATTTTTAACGAAGAAATCAACAAGCTGTTCCTAACCATTTTTGCACAGTGCTAGGCTACTTTGTAGTGTATTTTAGTGTTATCCCATACTAGACAACCTGTGCTCCTTTGGGTCATTGTTTCAGAAATATTTGCTTACCCGAACAGAGACACAGAATGATCAGGGTGGGCAATAAAGCAGTGGGAGCAGAAGCAACTTTGGACTTCCTGCTGCTTGGCAGGGAGCGTTTGAAATCTTCCTTCTCCCTGTTCCTCCCTCCGTTCTTACCTCTTCCCAGCAGGCAGGTAAATGGCTGATGGGGGCGGGGGGGGGGGGAGGATGGGACTGCCTGGAAAACTGTCATGGAACATTGAAAATGAAGATCATGCTACCACCAGTAGCATTGAAGCAGGGATATCTTTCCCAATTTTCATAACCTCATAAATAATCAGTCCTGGATTTTGGACATATTCTGAAAGTTATCCCATTTGAGATACCTTGGTATAGGAATAGGAATAGAGAATAGAATAGAATAGAATAGAATAGAATAGAATAGAATAGAATTTTTTATTGGCCAAATGTGATTGGACACACAAGGAATTTGTCTTGGTGCCGCCCAGAGTCCCTTGGGAGTTGGGCGGCATACAAATTTAATAAATAATAAATTTAATAAATAATATGCTCTCAGTGTTCATAAAAGAAAAGATAAGTTCGTCAAGAATCATAAGGTACAACACTTAATGATAGTCCGGGTACAAATAAGCAATCAAATCATAGTAGGAACCAGTCAATATAAATTGTAAGGATACAAGCAACAAAGTTACAGTCATACAGTCATTTGTGGGAGGAGATGGGTGATGGGAACGATGAGAAGATTAATAGTAGTGCAGACTTAGTAAATAGTTTGACAGTGTTGAGGGAATTATTTGTTTAGCAGAGTGATGGCATTCGGGAAAAAACTGTTCTTGTGTCTTGTTTAAAAATTGTTGCTGTATTATGCCCAGTTTTGCCCAATTAAAGGTCATGACAATGAGAGTTTTAGTGATATATAGATTGAAATATAATTCTGTTGTGAAAGGGCAGACATAAATTTACTTAGTTGCTTTTCATAAATGTTCTTCAAATAATTGTCTCTCTGAGGTGAGATGAACCTTTAAACTCACATTTTTTTCTTGTTAGCTGATGTTTCTAGCCAGCTGCTAATTAAAAAAGCTACTTAGAAATACCTTCTTTAAGTAATGTTAAACAAGGACTACCTGTGTGATATTCATCTTGAAATAATGATCTCTAATATCTCGTCATGTACACCACTGTGTAGTTCTGAAGATGAAGTGGATGTGCTTTTACATGGCACCCCAGACCAGAAGCGTAAACTGATACGGGAGTGTCTCACAGGAGAAAGTGAATCTTCTAGTGATGATGAATTCCAAAAGGAAATGGAAGCTGAACTTAGCTGCACCATGAAAAATATGGAAGGCCAGTGGAAGTCACAACTTCCAGGTAAACATTTTTCCAAAATTTAAAAATATGAATTGGCTTTCCAGGCCTTTTCGACCCTGATTAGTTTTGGGAGATCAGCTCATTTCAACTAATTTCGCCTATTTGCTGTAACCATGAGGGGATACTCAACTCTTAAGTATTGAGGAATATGAAGAGACTGGATAATGGAAATGTAGTCCTGAGTCCTGTTGTGCTACAAAAATAACAACCAAAATAAATGAAAGTGCTCGTTTTTTAATTCTATGCAATTACAAAATGTGAACAGGGCAACAGGACTCAAGATTATATTTCCATATCCGTCTCTTCACATTTTCCATCAATAAATGTAGTGAATGTTAATAAAGTTGCTAATATCCATTTCTATTTTACAAATATTTTTAATAAGACAGCTTCATTTAAAATTTTAAATAACAGAAATCCCATTCAGGCAGCTGCACTTTGGAGATTGAGAGATAATTTGCTGTGTGTGATATTTTTGTGTCAAGGCACTCCAAGCATTTGAGGCAGATTCGTGCCTACTTAAGATTTTAAGTCCAGAAGATACAGGGTTTTTCATATTCACTGTGAAATTAGTTTAATTTGTGCAATCACAGAATCATTGTCATGAGAGGCCAGGATATTGACATTGAATCAAATAGTTTTTCTTTTGTATAATTAACTGACAATGCAATCCTATGCTGGGATTTACTTCTGAGTGCATTTTGGATTGCATTCTAGGTAGTTTGAACAAGCATGTTCTTCCAACATAATCATTCACAGCATTGTTGGCAGGCTGATCATCTCTGGGTTTTTTTTGAGAGATGTTGGAATAAAGATTAATACATCATTTGCTAAGCTATTGCTTAAAAAGGAACTATTATTAATGAACATCTGGGAATGGCTATCTGACTGCATGGGTTTAAAGGAGAATTAGAACAATTTATGAAGAATAAGACCATCTATATTTGTAGTGCTACGCTGATCATATATTACCTCCTGGATTAGAAATTGGTACCGTACCAGTTGCTGAGACAGGCAGGGTGTTTGGACCCATGTTCTGCTTGTAGGCTCCTGTAGGTATTTGGTTGATTACTGTGAAAGCAGAATGCTAATTGGGCTGAGTACAGTTGATCTTACATGTAAAGAATATAAACACAAAAGCAATTACAGTTGCACGGAATTTCAGTGTATAACTAGGAGGATATGTACATATTTGTATATGTAGGGTGATCTCATAATTGTATGTTTTTTGTGACTTAGGTGATGCTTCTGTTGCTGGGCAGTCTGGAACTGTCTCCACTTCTAAGTATTATGATGACATTTATTTTGATTCCGATTCAGATGATGAAGATGTAGCAGGTAAATAGCCAATAATTTTATAGCCTGTCTAAAAACATAAACAGTAAAATTCCTGTGTCTTCCAAATACAGAATAAGCTCTCAAAATTTGAAGTGCTAGTTATATTTTGTTTGCTAATTTAAAAAAATTGAAATCAAATGACATGAAATGAACACATATACATTTCCATGCAAATTTAGTATACAATTCTATAGATGCCATCATGGATGCCACTTATTAATTAAATTCATACATTGCCCATCTCACTATCCAAAAAGTAACGGTGAAGGCAGGTGATTTTGTGTGTGTGTGAGTAGGGCTACTAATATGTTTATCTTTCCTTAAGGATTAGAGTATTATCTTTAGTCGATGAATTTGATCTGCACAAAAGTTGAATGTGTATTTCCCCCTTTCCCCTCCAATACACACTTACAAGCCATTGGAAAAATGGCATTAATTTTTAGCCTGTGAAAGTTGATTCTAGTTTTGTCTATTTTTGACAACAATAGTAAATTAATACTGTGAATATATATTATTAATTTATTTTATTTATTAAACACATTCATATGCCTTCCCATCTTAACCAATATATTCTGGATGATGAAGATGAACATATTGTAAGCCACCTAAAGTCACTTTGGATGGTGAGATGGGTGGTATATAAATGTGATAAATAAATAAAAACACAATGACCAGACACAAGCAAATTGAAAATCTAATTCAAGTCACTCTTAAACATTTCTCTAACAATATAAAACAAAGCACACATGTACCAAACTCATAGCCATTTGAGATGCTACATTTGCAATTGTAGCTTCCAAGTAGTCTTCAAGGAGAGCCCTATCTAGAATGCATTGTACTAATCCATACATGGGGCGCCCAGGTATTAGTACCTGAGAAAGAACTCTTAGTCCAGAAAATGGTATATCAAATTAATCTGTGCAAAGGTCCTACAGGCCACAGCTGCCACCTACTGAAGCAGGAACTGCGAGTTCAGAAGGACTCCCAAAGTGTGCATCAGCTTTGAACAGAGAGTGCAACTCCATTAAGAATCAGTGATGGAAAATCACCTGCTATGTAGCCATAACCACTTAGTCTTGACAGGACAGAGTTTGTTTCTCCCCCAACCACATCCAAAAAGCTTCAGGCAATGAGATACGACCTTGACATCATAACTTGTTCAGTCAGGTATTGAAATATATAGCTGAGTCTCATTAAAATATTGATGGTACCTGACCCTTTGATGAATGACTTTGTTCAACCATTGAATAGGGTGGCAATAGCATCAAACCATATAAGTATCCTACAATCAAGGGCTTTTGATTCTTTAAAATGAAGTCAGTTACAATATATTTTTAAAACACATAATTTATAAAATGCTCAATAATAACCAAAAGACAGAAAAGTTGTTTGAGATTCTTTTAAATTGCAGCTAAGAAACAATGTACTTTATATCAATATTCTTCTTCCTTTTCACTGAAGTTATCTAGGTTTACAAAAATATAATACAAGGAAACTATTAGAACTGGGTGCTGTGTTTGACCTGAAGTATAAATGTAAAACTTCGTTATCTCCTTTTATACATGAAGTGGGAAAGTATGAGCTTGAGATTTGTGGCAGCTGTTTATGATTACATTTCAGTGCTTACCTGAGGGCCATCAGCAGTAAAGAACTATATCCTGGGGATTTTCTGTGCCTAGCATAGAAATCAAATGGATTGCTAGAGGAAGATAGTTGCTCTTTCTTGACTAACACAGGAAAGTATGTATGTGAGATACACTGTATAAACTCTTACCCAAAAAAGTCAATTCTCATCAAATGACATGAGTTAAAATAGATTTGGAAAAATTCATGGAGTGGCAGGTGGCCATGCTCATTCTTGGCAATATATACCCACATTGTTAGATCTGGCAGGAGAGGTCCCCGTCCATGAGGGGAGTTTCATCTGGTAGGACCCAAGGAAAGAGTCTTTTCTGTTGTGGCGTCCAAGCTCTGGAATATCAGTCCCCTGGAAATCAGACTCATCATCCAAACCTTGCTGGCTTTTCACAAAGCCTTGAAGACCTGGTTTTTTTCCCCTCTTAATTTTTAAGCACTTGTTATGTTCTATTTTATGTACCTCTTTGTGTTTTTTGTTGTTATTTTAAAAGCAATAACAATATATAATTAAAAAAAGCTTTGAAAATCTGGTTTTGCCATTGAGCCTGGGACCCTCATACTATGGGTGACCCCATTTCTTTGTCGTATCTGCATTGACAGTGGATGTTTGTTATGTTATTGCCTGGCTGCTATTTTATGTTGCGTATAGTTTTAGCTTATTTTTGTGTGTGTGTTTTTAATTGTTAGCTGCCCAGTGTCATAGAATTTAAATGAACAACAATATAAAAAAACCACCAAATAAACTGCATATCAGACCTTGGGAAATAAAGAGGTAGACTGTTGCTGTGATGGTTTTTGGCTTCTCAAGCTGACAGATCATTGAGGTCTTTCCTCTAATCTGTCAGGTTATTTTATTAGGTTCTTCAGGTAGCTACAAAAGAACCCATTCATAGCAAGCTTATATCAGTTTTTATAAGGCTAATAATTGTTAATAATTTATTTAGATGTCAAGGCTGATCTTAAAACATATTTAAGTCTGACTGAATCAGTATCCACTGATTAATCGTTTTCTAGTCAGAAGGTAAGAAAATGTCATCCTAAATGGGAACAAGCATTCACAAGCTTACTGCTTGTGTTTGAGAAAATCTAGTGTCTAGTGTCCATTTAATTATGCTAAACCATGATTTGTTTTAACAGAGATGAACAATCAGAATTTAGAACATATTGTTCTAAATTACAATATGTTGCTGTGCTTTGTGAAAACAATGGCAAATTAACCTTGTTGTTTAGGCTGTGCTAATTTTTAAGAGGCTTTTTCATTCCGTTGAACTCCATATGTGTGATTATCACATATGGAGATATCATATCAGATTGGGTAAGACCAAATTTAAACTATCACATTTAGGAGATACCTGTTTGGAATATTTTTCATAGATACCCACCCAGGGGATGTTAATTCAACAGGGGCTTCCGTTTTTGAGTTACACATTTTGTGTCATGACTACAAATATAATCTGTCTCAAAAATGACAGGTTCTGCAGAAACCAGAAAAAAAAGAAAACACCACCAACGACGAATTCCAACTAATGATGAGTTATTTTATGATCCAGAAGAAGACAATAGAGATCAGGAATGGGTAGATACGATAAGGAGGAGGTAAGAAGAATGGTGAAACTTTACTTTGAAACTTTACTCTGTGACTAAAACTAGTTTATATTAAGAACTCAGAGCGTTAAAGTTCTGCACTCAACTAGATTATGCCTTTAAATTTAGACACCACCTAAAGTTTCCTGAATATGGTGGAATATAAATTGATACAATAAGTAAATAACTAAATTGCATTTTCACCACAGTTTATGCGGTCCACAGATCATCTTATTGCCTTAACACCGCCTTCCTTTCTGAATCCCCAAGATGGAGATTAATTATTGAGACTTCTAAGACTATATCATAGAATCTTTTATTCCTGTCAGTATTTTTTGTCACTGCAAATTTCATTACCTACCTTTTTTTTCTTAGTGTGAAGTCTTAATTTTACTTAAGGATGTTTAGATTTACTTGTGTGCCATCAAGTCGTTTTAAACTCCTAGTGGCCATATAGATGTTCTTTATTGCAGTCTATCTCTAACCTATTCTTTCAAGTCTCCCCATGGTGAACTCATCATTGTCACCAAATCCACCCACCTGCTGTTGGCAGATTTATTTATTTTTTATTTTGGAATAAATTATGATGAGAGTTTTACATATTTCTGATTTCCTGCCATTGTTGTAATTTTGTGTTTAATTATTGGTACATCAAATGAATCTTAGACTCTGGTAATTCCTTTCTGCACATTCAGTTGGGGAAAGATATGCCAGTTGTGTAGAGATGGAGGTCATTTGGAGGTTATGTGCAGCAAACTGCCTACCTCAGAAGGGCCTCAAGTACCTACATGATCTCACCCAGTTCGCATGATTTCACCCCGTTTACATCGCCTGGATGAAGGACACTATCTCTGGCTGGTACATGATCTCATCTAGGTTGTATTAACAGGATGTAGAATGTTCTTAAGGATTGGCAAGGAGAATTCACCAGTGAAAATGCTGTTGCTCTTTGTTACCTTTTGCTGCTTGTAAAACTGTATATAAGCAATAAACACTGCGAAGGCAGTCAGACATCTTGGCATCCTGCAATGACTGGTCTCTAACTCCATCACAGTTGGAATCATATTTTGAGCTAGTTTAAGTCAGGAAGACATTTCATTTGCATTGCTGGATTTTCTAGTAATTATACAAATGTACATACGATAAAATTGCATTGAAATACATGCACCAGAGAGAATGTAAAGAATCAGATAATCTTGAATTTAAATCTGACTCCCCTACATGCAGTTAAATAAGAACTAGTTTTTTTGGGGTGGGGGGAATTGTGTAAATACCAACTTTCCCCTTGCCTATCCAATAATTATATAAGTGATCTCTAGTTCTGCCAGTTTGGGTCTGATGACATTAAACACCTTCTTCAGGGTGACATCTGTTTGTGTTGCTGGAGTGATGTGAGATTGTCCTGTTGGGTTTCTCATGTCAATTTGCTCCTGCTTGCATTAAATATGAATAATATGGGTAATCTGGAGAGAAATAAGAATTTGTGTAAAACCTGTATCAAAAGGGTGGTGGTGGAGGGTGAAGCCATTTCATTTTGGGTGTGATATTTATGAAGTTAGGACTAAGAACATTGAACATTGAAATATCATCACCCACCATTTCTAGGTTTTTGGTATGCATCATTTCAATAAAGATTGCTACACTAATAGTGATGTTTCTTTACTTTTGTGCTCTCTTGCTGTAGTTATCATAATATAAGAAATGTTCGATCACAACAACAAGAAAAACTTCCTGCCATTCCCAACAGTGATGCTATTTTGAACTGTCCTGCTTGTATGACAACATTATGCCTTGATTGTCAAAGGTAATTATTTGAACTCTGCATAATATAAGCTAGTATTTATTTATGTGGTTAGGTTAATAGTTTAATTTTCAATTCAGTTGCCAGAGGTATTTACCTTGCATGTCCTCAAAAAATAAATAAATAAGGACTTAGTATAGATAGGCCTCGACTTACAACCACAATTGAGCCCCAAATTTCTGCTGCTAAGCAAGACAGTTAAGTGAGTTGTGTCCCATTTTACAACCTTTTTTTGCTACAGTTAAGCGAATCACTGCAGTTGTTAAGCGAATCTGGCTTTTCCCATTGACTTTGCTTGTTGAAAGTCAACTGGGAAGGTTACAGATGGTGATCACATGATTTCGGGACAGTGCAGCTGTCATAAATACTTGTCAATTGGCCAGATTTTTATCACATGACCAAGGGGATGCTGCAAGGGTCATACGTAGGAAAACTGGTCATAAGTCACTTTTTCCAGTGTCGCCGTAACTTTGAACAGTCATTAAATGAATGGTTCTAAGTCAAGGGCTACCTGTACATAGTTTTTCATCATTAGTTTGTCAGTAAAATATGAACGATGGAAAGGAATAATTTCTTTACCAGTACATTTAGATGCATAAACCTATTCAGACTGATATCTGTTGTGTGATGAAAGTTTCCATTCTTCATATACAGCCTGCCCTGAGTCTGCTGTGGTGGATTCTCCCATTTTGTACAGCACACTAGGAGGAGGAATCAGTTTCACTGGTGAATATACTTCTGCCAGTTTACTGGTGCTGTTTACAATAGATTGAGTAATAGCAGGCAATTATTATCTACGATGGCTCACATCGATATAGCAAGTCTCTCCCTGCCTTAAAGTTACAAATTAAAAACAAATAACACATACAGTGTAGAGAAGGGAGATTCATTATTTTTGAAGTTCAGAATAAAATGGTAATATGAGCTATACAGATAGTCCTTGAGTTATAGCTGTAATAGAGCCTGCAGGTTACAGTTGGAGGTCGTGATGATTGTTAAGTGAGGTGCCCGTGTGTGGGTCAATAAATAACTGGAGCACAGAGTGCCTCAGGTTGCATGCAATATTTAAAGGATTATCAATTTTGAAATATTTAATCAGTCAAGGTCACTATGTTTTTCCTTCTCCCCTGCTGTTCTTTTTAGGCATGAATTATACAGAACTCAGTACAGAGCAATGTTTGTGATGAACTGTACAGTTGTCAAAGAAGAAATTTTGAAATACAAATACCCACTGAAAGAGAAGACAAAGAGAGGACACAAGAAAATTAAGCAGAGTAATGAATCAATAACTGGCTCAGAAAACCAGGAAGAGGAGATATATCACCCAGTAAAATGTACCGAATGTTCAACAGAAGTGGCTGCATTAGATAAGGATGAAGTCTTTCATTTTTTCAATGTATTGGCAAGCCATTGCTAAGGTGCACTATTTTACATCCTTCAAGATTATATTAAAATTTCAAAGTGAAAGATGATTTAATCTAAGACCACTTTTGTATTTTAAAAAATACTGCTTGACTAATCCGAAATGGAGATTATGCTGTGTTCTTCTCTGTAAAGATAAAACAAGGGAACTTTTAATTTATGTACAGAAGTTGAACAGTTTTATTCTGTTAAGTAGAATCAAAACAGTTCTGAGTTAAAGAGATATCAGTCAATGTTCATACTTTATTTAATGGCTGATTTATAAAAAACATATTTTCAACATTTAACAGTCCAAAATTAATTCTTTAATTATGAATAATCCAGTGTACATTTTCCTGCCTATTACTTCATATAATTCCTGAATTATGTGCTGTCTGTATTAAAGTTGATCTATTATTAAAGGAGATGGAATGTTGAGGTCATCAGCCAATAATTTTCTCCATTACATAACATTACTTCTAAACCTAATTACACATACATAGTCATTAATATAATATCTTCTGGAAAATTATCTGCACACTATGTTCTTTGATTATGCATAGGTCATTGGGCTAGCATGATTACAAATGGCATAATTTTACAAACCTATCAGTTAAAAAGATTTTAAAAATAATACATCATTCAAGTCAATAAAAGTGTGGCTTGGAGCCCAGCCAGCAGCATACTATATTCAAAGAACGATAAAAGAATAGAGTTCAGGAAGAACCTCAAAAATGAAGACAGTTTTAACCAATAGGAAGAGGCATAAAGAGAAATGTAGAAACACTTGCTACAAACATAGCCACAGTTTTGAAGGTTTACTGCCATAGTTAAAAGGAAGTGAGATTTATAAGATACAGTATTCTCACATGCGTGGACTAGGATGCAGTGCCTTTTGCTTAGGTACCATTTCACTTGGGAATGGAGAAATAAATCACCTTTCCTTTGCAACTGATGCACAGAAAACTGGGGAAACAAAGGAGCCAGACTTCCTTTGATTAACATGTTTGTTATGATTGACAGAAGGAATTTGTTCAGGATGTGTTCACATCTCTGGTGACAGTTCCTCATGGAAATATCTTTGCATATGCCCCACTGTTTTACAAAACCCAATTCAAATGGGAGGAATTAATGGGTGATGTTTGTACAATCTTACTTTGGAAAGATCAGTATTTCTAAAAAGCCAGTTTGGTGTAGTGGTTAAAGCGCTGGCCTGGAAACGAGACAGTTTCTTTAGGCATGAAAGCCAACTGCGTGGCATTGTTTATTCATTTTATTAAAATTTATTGACTACCCCTTGTTACCATAAGATAACTCTGAGCAGTTTACAATATTACAAAGATAAAATTGTACAAAATGTATACACAATAGGAATTAAACAATAATACAGATAAATGCACAACCATAATGAAAACATGGGGAGCCATCTTAGTGTGGGCCAGTCATTCTCAGGTCAACTCATCTCACGGGGTGCTGGTTGTGGGGAAAACCACAGGAAAGAGTATTAGGTATGTTTGCCTCAAATTATTTATAAAGTAATAAATATAGGATAAAAATCTAGTAAAAATATTTGCAATACTGGTGAATATCTGTAGCTTGGGTGTAGGGTGAAGGTGAAGGTTCGTTCTCCAAGCTTGTGGGTTGGTTTCTGAACGTTTCGTTACCAGGCTAGGTAGCATCTTCAGCGGAGTTTAGGGGATGTCCGTGTCAGTGTTCTCTTTATCATAAATATAAATATTTTTATTCTATTTTGCTATTAGTTTTGCTGTACCCAGAGTGCCACTGTAAAAACACTCTATTTTCACAATGTACCGTATTTTTCGGAGTATAAGACACACCTTTTCCCCCTCTAAAAGAGGGTGGAAATGTTGGTGCGTCTTATACACCGAATACAGCCATTTTTGGGCTCCCGAAGCCCCGTCCCCGTGTCCCATTTTTGTGAAAAATGGGCCCATTTTTCACAAAAACGGGGTGCACAGAGGGTTTGGGAGGCCTGCAGTGCTTTTAGGGGCTGGGGGAAGGCAAAAACGTCCCCGTTTTTGCAAAAACGGTGTTTTTGCCTTCCTCCAGTCCCCAGAAGCACTCTGCAGGCCTCTCAAACCCTCTGCGCACCCCGTTTTTCGTGAAAACGGGCCCATTTTTGCGAAAAATGGGGCAGCAGAGGGTTTGGGAGGCCTGCAGAGTGCTCCTGGGGGCCGGGGAGGACAAAAACTTTTTTTTTCTTACTTACCTCTTCGAAATCTTGGTGCGTCTTATACACTGGTGCGTCTTATAGTCCGAAAAATACGGTATTCCATTGTCCTGCAAATTGAGGCCTTTCCCACCAGACTCATAGTGCATAAGTCCATCAAATTTTATTAACTCTCAGCTTCTTAATTGCTCAAATCTTAGTTAACATCTTCCGCAAATTTTCCTCTTCATTTGATCACGTTGATGGAGTTCATCCAATATTATCAATCTTCTGTTTCTGTGCTTGAGAGCCAAGCAGATATCTAGATGCCTAGCTCATAGTGAAAGTCTCTGACAGCCAACATTTCTGACCAGAATCCTTTACCAGAAGCTACTAGATCAACATGAGTTGTTGCACACATATCCTGGAAGTGGATTGAGGATTTTTATGGATTTGTGTTTACAAGGAAATTATAGGTTAGTTTTAAACATGTCCAGCTGTTTAGACACCACCTACATAGGCCTCTTCTAACCTTTTCTGCAAACCGCTGATATTCCTGATAATATTCCTGGGCTAACTGGTTTTCAGACAAAACTGTGCCACTTTCCTTATATTTGCCGCCCAGAGTCCCTTGGGAGTTGGGTGGCATACAAATTTAATAAATAATAATAATAATAATTTGGCCTTTGCCAACTTATTTTTGGCAATAGTGCTGGTTGCCATGCCTGGCACTGCATCTTTGCATGGGGGGTGGAGAGGAAAAACCAGGAAAATAGCTTTGGACCTAAACTGGTTTACAGAGAAATGCAGCACAGGAGGAAAGCGGCTATAATAGCCAGTCATATGTCAAATGTCTTTCTATAGTCAAAAAAGAACGTTTTGCATTCTTTTTAGTTTTCTTTCGCTTTCTCAATTAATCAGCATGTATCAACAGGAATATTTCTTCTTCCTCAAAAGTACTAAAGACTTTAAAAAAAACCAAAACTGGAAACCTTATATGTTTCTGGAACCTGCTTTCTACCAGGGACCATCTGTGTTCTGCTGTCCTTCCCCTTCATCTTCAGCTCATGCATTGGCTGCACAGAGAACACGTCTGAGTGGGCTGCGCTCATCTACTTCATCCCATTTATTATCATCTTCCAGTTTGGCTGGGCAGCCACCCAAATCTCTCACCTCTCGCTCATACCAGAGTTGGTCACTACCGACCATGAGAAGGTGGAGCTCACAGCTTTCAGGAAACCTTATATGGTACTTTTTACTATTTATGGATTTGGGGATTAAAAGGGCTTAAAGAGAAAACAGTAACGTGTAAATACACCAGAGAAATGGTTAGCATATAAATTAAAAGAAAAAGAGAACGATATTGAAACTTCAAAAGGATAATATGGCAATAGAAAAAGTGTTTCATCAGCATTATTCCAATCTATATAAAGGACATAATGATATTCCTTTGGAGAAAACATGAATACTTAAAAAAAGTCAAAGATTACAGAAAAACAAAGACAGATTATGAATGAAGCTATAACAATAGGAGAGGTTTTTCAATGCTGTAAACAAGATTAAACTAGGAAAACTGCCTGGACCAGATGACTTACCAGGTTCTTATTATAACTGCTTTGAGGATGAACTTTTACAACTTTTGTAAAACACACTGAATTTTATCTTACAAAGAGGAAAGATGCCTGAGACTTTGAAAGACACATCTCTGGCTTTGTTTTTTCATATGCTAATGATAAACTTTGTTCATCTCCAGATTCCTGCCTGGACATCTTTAACCACAGTATTGGTTAAATTGGAAGTCATTTCTTTATAAATTTTTTTTATTTTCTGCACTTTTAGCTTGTTCTTTCCTTATTTCCTGCCCTTTCCTTTTTTGTTCATTCTCATTAGTTCTTGAAATAAAGGTATTTCAAATGAATGTTGGAAATGAAAATGTAAAGAAGGAACCTTTTATCACTTATGGTGGACATCTGATAAAGAAAAGAAATATTGGAGTAGGATTCACATCTTAATACAGAAGATTCTCAAAGTGAACATAAAGATAAAACCAGAAACTTTTCTTCTGGGTTTAGTGGAAAGACTTGGAAATTTTTTTAGAACTTTGGTGTTATATAATATGTTAACATCAGCAGCAGCAAGATTACTTTATGCACAAAAATGGAAGGACACTTCGATTCCTATAATGGATGAATGGTTGCAAAAGTTGATGGAATTAGCAGAGATGGCCAAATTGATTGCTTTGATCAAAGAAAAAAATATAATTATTTTTGTTTCTACTTGGAAACCGCTTCTGGATTTTGTGCTTGATGTGAAAAAAATGAAACTTTGATTTTGGGTTTTATCGATTAGATAGGCTTGTTGTTATAGAAATGGCTAGTTAATATTATTATATAAAAGTAAAAAGTTGAGGTTTAATGCTATTATCTTATTCTACTGCACCAAAGGGAATCGGATCAATGCCTTTTCTTTCTTTTTTCCCTTTGCCCTACACTTTCCCCTTTCCCTTTCCCTCCCTTATTTTCTTACTGTTTTCTTTTGTATTCTTTTATATAATAAAGAAAGAAAATGTGAAAAAGAAAATAAATTAATTGGATGGTTATTAAATAGTGAGGATTTGAGAAAAATGAATGTAACTTGGAGTTATCTGACTCATACTTTGCACTGCAGCAATTGTAGTAAAACTTTTATTCTTGATGTTATCTCAATAGGGTGTACCCTTAAATTGAAGATTTTTTCTTATGGCAGTTAATTATTTGCCCCTCCCCCATTTTTACATAATGTTTTGAATAAAAATACTAATAGCTAAAAACATGTTTTTGAAAACGTAGACAAATGTTTGTTGCAAAATGAAGAATTCATAATTAATACTAATAATAAAGCTCTCTCTTGTTGCCCTGGCCTTTCAGATTAGCCCCATCTAATTTTCCACTAGTGTTTCTTAATCCCATTATTTTTAAAAAAATAACTCAAGGCAGGAACATACCGAATACTCTCTCCTCCTCAGTTTCCCCACAACCCTGAGAAATGAGTTGGGCGGAGAGAAACTAGCCTAAAGCCACCCAGCCGGCTTTCATACTTAAGCTCCAAATGACAGGAGGAAAGAATGCTTGTTTGTCAAACGGGAAGCGACCCTTAAGTCGATTTAACTTTAAATAAACTGTTCCCCGTTCAGGAAGCGATATTGTAGTAAAATAGTCAGGAAACTGACAGGAAGCTGGCCCTGGGGAGTTCTTACGTTCACCTGCCCCACAGAGTTGTGGGTGAGCACAAAAGGGGAAAAAACACATTTATGTTGAAAGGCAAATAAAAAGTAGTTTTAATAAAACTATGTGGTCTGTCTTGTGGTAGGGAAACACTGGGAATTTTTTTTTCTTTTCTTTGAGGATTAAAGCACCCAACAGGACTATGAACTTGTCTCCCTCCTTCTCAAGCTAGCGATCCCGCTAATCCAGGGCAGGCGCTGGGCCTTCGGGAAAAACCCCACTGCGCCGCCTCAAAGACAGCAAGCAGGATCGCACTTTTCCCGGCCGGCTGAGAAAGTGCGTCGTTTCCCCCTATTGCGAAACTTGGCGCATGGATTCCCGCCTCTAGGCGTGGCTCGGCCGGCCAAAGAACAAGAATGGGCGGTCGGGAAGCGGCTCAGCCAATCCGCGAAGAAACGGGGCGTCACAAAGCGCCCTCCTCCTCGTCCTCAGCTCGGCGGTGCGTTTCGCTAGCGCGCTCTTACGTACCGAGACGCTGCCGGGGAAATGGCGTTCAGCTCGGCCTGGAAGCGAATGTCGTGGCTTTATTACCAGTATCTGCTGGTGACGGCTCTTTACATGCTGGAGCCCTGGGAGCGGACCGTGTTCAGTATCCTTTACTCGCTCTTTTTATTGTCTCAGACCGAGAGATTCCTGGCTCCGTCGGGAAAGTTCCCGTTAAGCCGAATGCAGGTTGCCGTGGCCGGTTTGGACTCGGGTGGGAATGGGTGGCAGTGGGCGGCCTTGGGAACTTGCTTTAGCTGGGCAACCCTTAGGCCGGAGGCGACAAAGGTGCTCTGTATGTGCGCCACTGGCTTGGAGAGATTTCGCCCGCTGTGGAGTGGAAGTTCTCCATAGAAGGCAAAAAACCACCGGCACGTAAATTAACTGCCTCCGTTATTGCTCTATTTCCAGCCTTTATTTACTCGTTTTTAAGGCGTCGCTGCTACCTTAATACTCGCCTTGTACTTTCTTTGACCTCAAAGGCTTTTGGTTTAAAGTACTACTTTAAGAACAATGCAACTAAGGATGCCTTGCTCAGGCTGGGTGCGAAAATGTTTGTGCTGTGGTTTGGTGGAAGCGGAATAAAGCTCAGAGATGGAAATTAATGTCTGATTGTATTTCAGGGCTGTCATCTTAATCCTGTGCCTTCTTAGGAAGAAGGTTGTGGCAAAGCTTAATGTGCTTTCAGACATATTTTAACCAATCATTTTTATTTTCCTATCCCATCTTCAAAAGCTGTTTGCTGCTATTGCCTAGTATTTTACTTCTAAAGACAATGTCCGGATTTGCACTGTTCAATTTCCACAATTTAGGCACTTAGCAGTTGGCAGTTAAAAGGGAGGCACAAAGTGGAAATTGAAGCTATATTTCCCCACTTTTTTTAACTATGGAGGATATAATATGTGTTAAAGGAGATATTCTCACTGGGTGATAATCAATCGGTAGTTTTCTGTCTATACTATCCACAGGCTTGTTGTGGAGATAGATCTATCCAGTTCTGATATTGGTAAAGTTATTCAATCACGATTCATTTTTTAAAAACCTAGGTCTTAATTACATGTTTTTGTGGCAATTTCAACCTATCATACTTTTTTAGGGTCTAAAAACATGCTACAGATTTCTGTTACCAATGCTGTCCTTTGTATTTGTCATGAAGGAGCAGTTTATGGCATCTGTTACATCTTTCAGAATTCCTTGATTTTCTTGCCAGCCCTCAGAACACTCCTTAATTTAGTTTTCTTTTACTGCCTAATTGTTAGCAAATGCTCCAGAACAATTAATTATGTTAAAAATAACATTTTAATTATCTGAACAAAATATTTAAAGGCAGAAGTTAGACAATATACACTTCAATGTTTTGCAATTGATGGGATAACCAAAGCTTTTCTATAAACTCTGCAGTAAGAGCCAGTTGGTACCGGTATAGTGGTTAACAGTTGAATAGGACTGGGGAGAATTCAATTCATGTAGTTATTTAGCTGTGGAAGTCCATTTAGTGATTCTGGTCAGTCACACAGTATAGGTAGTGCATGACTTACAACCCTTCATTTAGTGATCGTTCGAAGTTACAATGGCACTGAAAAAAGTGACATAACCATTTTTCTCATGACTATTGCAGCAGCCCAATGATCACGTGATCAAAATTCGGACACTTGGCAACTGGTTCATATTTATGATGGTTGTAATGTCCTAGGGTTATGTGATCACCTTTTGCAACCACCTGACACGTCAGTGGGGAAGACAGATTCTTAACTAATTAATTACTAACTTGTTACTGACTTAACAACTGCAATGATTCACTTAACATCTGTGGCAAGAAAGATAGTAAAATGGGGCACAACTCACTTACCAATTGTCTTAGAATAGAAATTTTGGGATGAATTGTCATAAGTCGAGGATGCAGACTTCACAGAGTATTTTTCAGGGTGGTGGAAACATTGTAAGAGGAAGTGCTATGTATGCCACCTTCAGCTGCTGTAGGAAAAGTGAGTTATTTAATAATAAATTGTGCTTTTTAGTAAATCACAGTAGATGTGATTCATAAAAGTTCTTTGTTCCCTACCCATTAAACATACATATTTTTTTAATTCAGATCAAATCTTTGTTTCTAAATTAGTATGCTAATAATGATTTACATTAATATATATGATTATATGTGCTGAAAAAATCCAATATAATCATTTTTTATATAAAAAAATTGTTTTGTATTTTATGTCCTCTATGTACTACTCTGTTCTTAGCCTTGGAATTAACATAGTACTTGGTTGGCTTTCCATCCAGAAACAATTCCTCCTTTCGGAAGAATAATGCATCTTTAAAGTGGTGCTTGCCACCTGCTAATATTTAATATCTATGTTGCTAAATAAGTAATTTGTTCATTCAGGACCCCTGTATAGAGTTCTTAGTTCTTGCAAATGATCCTTTCTCTTATTTTCTATGATCTCCCATGGAGAAAGTGAGCAAATCTTGCAGAGAAACTAAATCCAAATTTAGTTGAGTGGATTGGGCTTCAACAATGCTCTTTTGTTTCCATCTAAGTTACTGCTGATACTGCAAGATAGTCTTGTTTGAAATGTATCTTGTGACATATATGCCTTGCTATCATAATTCCCTCAGATCTGGGGTAACAGTGGTGTAACTCCTTTTATTTGCTAATTGTATTTTTTTATGTAATACTGCTAGCTCAGTTTCTCATAGAATACTGTTTGTACTGTTCTGTAACAGTGATACTGACACTGTGGCTTTTGTTACAAATGTGATGAGCACTGCGTAAACAGAAATATATTTTACAGCTCCAGCATTTCTTCCCTAAGCTTTGAGAACAGATTTTGAGGGAGAGGAGGTGTGGCTCCTTTCTAATTACGTTAAGGAAAACTGTCCTGTTGATAGAAAATTGGAATTGGATCCCACTTCCTAGTCTTCAGAATTACTTTTGTTGATCAGAACTGACAATTGTTCAGCTTGATTTGTCCTGTTGAGAAGCAATATCCAGTCCCTGTTCAGAGACTCGGTCAAAATGTTTCAAGGATTTCATAGAAGAAAAGACTCTTGCTTTCTCCCCTTCTTACAGAAATCTTCCTGAAAGAGAAAAAGAGGAGGAGTGGTTGAATTGCCTCTCTTCTGAAATTTGATATAGTATGTCCTAATTGCTACTGTTGTTTAAACACTATAATCCACATCAGTTTATGCTGTCTCTGCATCCATATATTCCTATCAGTCTATTGCTAGGTTGCTGTTAGTGAAGAAATTACGCTGAGCCTGAATTTAAGCAATGATCTGAGATAATAAATGTGCTAAGTTTGCTTCTGAGAGCTGGTTTTTACTCTTACAAATGTCTGATTATTAGTCACTTTTCCTTTCTGTCAAAGTTGCAAAAGCTCTTACCTTGAAGATTTGCAGTGAGAAGTTGAAGTTATTTGTTCATTCAGACTAATCAAAGACTTTTTTTGATAGTTGTACCATCTCTGTACTGAAAACCCATGGAGGGTTTCATAGGATTTTGGTAAATATGGACAAGAATGCATGTTAAACATTTTTACTATATCATTTGAGATGTTGGTAATCCATTTTTGTAGCCTTTTATGCTTTCCTTTACTTTCATTCAGATTCCATGCTGTTGTCTATTATTGGAATGGCACTTTACACTGGCTATGTTTTCATGCCTCAACATATAATGGCCATTTTGCATTATTTTGAAATTATGCAGTGAAGAATCTCAGAAAGAAGCCAGTTAGAAATGAAGATCAGACTGCTAAGAAAACTGATTATTTACAACTTAAGGAATCCTACAGATGGCAAAATGAGCGCCAATTGATGATTGTGGCAGCCACTGGGGGCACATGGAGATGCAAATGCATTTTATTTATGTATAAGATTCCCTTGTATATTTTGTCTATTAATACTGTGATTGTTTGTACCTTTGATATCAGTATTTTCTTAACTTTGTGACTGTCTTAGTATTATACTGTAAAAGCTTTTCCTAATGTAACTTTAGGTACATTTTGCCTTCTATTTTTTAATCAAAAATTACCTTATTAAGTGGAGCTTGAAGCTTTTGCTATTGTATACTTACGTCCATCTGGGTATATTTCTGGTAGAACATTTTGTAAGAAAGTGTTTAGATTCATGTATAAATGTGGATATACTCATAAAACTTTCTTATAAAACTTACTCGGGTGCTTGAGTTGCTATCTGAATTGTTTAAAACTGTGGTGTAGCTCTGTTTTGCTTTAACAATAAATGGAAAGCTTTTTCTTTGTACTTGGAGAAAAACATCAAAACTTACTATTGTATATATACAACAGTATGAAATGTAAGAAAGTACTGGATTCATTCCTTATCTGCATATAAAATGTTTATTTCATGCATGTCATTTGGAATTTTATGACAGCACTTAAATGCTGCTACTATAACTTCTAACTAAAATATATATGTTTTATTTCCCAAGGAACATATTTTATTACTGACTTCAGTTTAAAAGACTATGAGTATGGGTGTTGACTATAGTGTAATCATGTCTGTATCCTGAACCCACTGTTGGCAGTTTTCAAACTTTTGTGAATATTTAAATCACATCACCAAAATATGAAGTTTGGAATGGACTTGATTTAAAATATGCAGCAGTAAGGAGTTGCCTACTGGTCTTAAAGTTCTCTTAGTTTTTATAGCATTTTTCAGATTTGTATTTTGGACTGTAAGATGGAAATTTTTAAGACGATTTATGTTATTTTCCAGAGATAAAAATATATATGAAAACAGCATTGATACCTAATGTGTGTCCTTAATTTTAGAAGAACACACGGGTAAACTTCTTTTAGAAATGGACAATGCTATAGAAATTTACCAACACTTGTTAAAGAAAAACTGGGTAAACCAGATACCATAAGATGTCAGCTGAAAGAACCAATTTTGAATTGGGATGTTCAGATCTTAATTTTGAACTTTAGATAAGTTCTTGCCTTTACATTTCTCTCCCCAGTTTCTTATATTGGTATTGGTTATATTGATTTGGCAGGATTATCAGAATAACTATTTACATGGTTTAAGTATATTGAATACTCAACATCAGAGATTCCCCAAGGTTTTGAGGGTGCATTGAATGGCATTTTCACAAAGTCATTGCTTGGGAGTATTGCTGTTTTACAGAATGACTGTCATGGGTTAGCATAATCAATTTCCAATCAATTTATCAATTCAAAAACTTGCTATCCACTTGACCCATTCCCGCCTTCTATATGATGCTCCATTTTTAAACATGTTTTATTTTCTATCTTTGACTAAATGTGCATATTTCCAAAAATAGCATTTAATTGTGGACAGCTAGGATTTCATTTCCTAAAAAAATCTTACAGTGCTAAAAGACATTATTGGAATAAATTTGTAAGTCTGAGAAAGGAGTCTGACAGACACAATGGGAAATGTCTGGGCACACTGACAGCCTAAGCGCCACACTGGAAACCCTAGCGCTATGCAAATTATATAATCGCATTAAAATCATCCCCTTAAATTATTCTTTGTCATTTACAGTATTCTCTATAGAATTACCAGTTAATACCATGGTTTAAAAATCTTGCCTTGCAGAGTCCCAATAAAGGCCCCCAGTGAACCCCAACCTGATGTGAAGATGGCAAATCCAGAGTTGGTTTTAATGGTGATTCTTACTAAATATTTGACGCAGTTCTAAGGAAAAGTGAGGGACACAAAGATCTACTTCTATTCATTTGCTTCTGTGATATGGTAGTGTGGAATTGTATTTTCTTGACAAAATTACTGTCATCTGTATGAGTCTTTTGCTAAAATCATCAGGCTCACTTATAAAAATGGAAATACGTTTAACATAGTTTTAAAGTCCTACAATTAGAGGTTTTAAATTAGTCAAGTGGTATTAGTACCAGATTATAACTGTTTAAAGGAAACCATAGAATAGGGCTGGAAGGAATCTTGGCGGTCTTCTAGTCCAACTCCCTTCACAAGACAGGAATCCTTATACCATCCCAAATGATTGTCTAATCTTTTCTTGAAAATCTCCAGCGATGGAGACCCTCAATTTCGGAAAGCAAGCTGTTCCATTGGTTAATTTCGCTTACTATCAGGAAAATTCCTATTCCAGGTAGGATCTCTCTTTAATGAGCTTCCACTGGTTTCTTCTTGTCCTGTCCTCAGGTCCTTTAGAAAATAAGTCAACCCCCTCATCTCTGACAGCCCCTTAAATATTGGAGACTGCTATCATGTCAGCCTTAGTCCTTCTCTTTGTTAGGCTAGACATACCTAGTTCCCTTAATAGTCCATCATACTGTCTAGTCTCCAGACCTCTTTGTTGCTTTCCTGTGCACTCTTTCGAGGGTTTCAATATCTTTTTTGTATTGTGACCGGAGCAGGGCACAATATTCCAAGTGTAGCCTTACTAGTGCAGTATAGAGCTATATTATCACATCTTGTGATCTTGATGCTGTCCCTCTGTTGATGCAGCCTAAAACTGCATTGGCTTTTTTTGGCAGCTGCAGCACACTGTTGTCTCATACATAAGTGGCGGTCCACTAGGATACCTAGATCTCTCTCATAGTTACTATTGGTGAGGCAGGTACTGCCTGTTCTATATCTCTGCATTTGA
The DNA here is from genome assembly GCA_003457575.1 of Thermophis baileyi. Lineage (NCBI taxonomy): Eukaryota > Metazoa > Chordata > Lepidosauria > Squamata > Dipsadidae > Thermophis > Thermophis baileyi. The sequence goes on along the minus strand of QLTV01003760.1, from coordinate 205,720 downwards.
TTTTTTCCTAAATGCAGGACCGTACTTTTCTCATCACAGAATTACATCTTATTAGATAGTGCTCATTTCTCAAGATTTGTCAAGATCCTTCTAAATCCTGAGTCTTATCTTCCCAAAATTTTAGCAATTCTCCTGAGCTTGGTGTCATCTGCAAATCTGATGAGCTCCCCTTTTATCCCCTCATTTAGCAATAGCACTTAGACTTAGTGCTTTACAGCCCTCTAAGCGGTTTACAGAGTCAGCATATTGCCCCCAACAATCTGGGTCCTCATTTTACCAACCTCGGAAGGATAGAAGGCTGAGTCAACTTTGAGCCGGTGGGACTTGAACTGCCAAACTGCTGGCAATCAGCAGTCAGCAGAAGTAGCCTGCAGTACTGCACTCTAACCACTGCGCCACCACGGCTCATTTAGATCATTTATGAAGATGTTGAAGAAAACTGGGCCCAAGACAGAACCTTAAGATATTCGACTGCATGCTTTTCTCTATGTAGATGTAGTTCTGTTGAGAGCAGCACAGTTGCGAATCCATTTGGTGATAGTGCTGTCTATCCCACATTATTCTAACTTACCAAAGTAAGTTAGAAGTTAAAAGTAAGTTAAAAGTTTTTACCAAAAAGTAGGCTGTGGTCTACTTTATCAAATGCCCCACTGAGGTCTAGCTATATTATATCCACAGCATTTCTTTGATCCACTAATCACTTTAGTCACTTTTATCACTTTATCAAAGAATGCAATAAAGTTTGTTTGTCATGACCTGTTTCTAACAAATCTATGCTGACTTCTGTTAATCACCTTGTTCATTTCTATAGTAGTTTCATTTTGTAAATAAAAGGAAACAATAGTTTCCTTTTTTAAAATAGTAATTTCATTAAATATGATTACAATGGTAAAAACTAATACTAAAAAATGAAAAAGAGGAAGGTGCAGAAAACAACAACAACCAAGAAATAGAAAAAATATAGTAAGATAAAGAAGTGACTTCTCACCTTACATGGAAAATCTGTCTTATTTTACATTTCAAACTGATAAAAGATTCCTCACTAGGGCACCAGGTGGCTACTTTAAAGGAAATGTATGAACTGTGGGTTTAAGAAGTGCCTGATCGAAAACAGAATAACAGAGTTGGAAGAAACCTTGGAAGTTTTCTAGTTCAACACTGCTCTCTGCTCATCCCTATACCAGTGATGGCGAACCTATGGCATGCGTGCCACAGGTGGCACGTGGAGCCATATCTGAGGGCACGCGAGGCGTTGCCCTATGTCAGCTCTGGCGCGCATGCGCGCGCTGGCCAGCTGATTTTCACTTCTTTTCGGCCGTTTTTGCTCTCCCCAGGCTTCAGGAAAGCCTTCTGAACCCTGGGGATGGTGAAAAATGGCCCAACGGGCCAACCGGAAGTTCGGAAATGAACTTCCGGTTGGCCCGTTGGGCCGTTTTTCGCCGTCCCCAGGGTTCAGGAAAGCGGCCTGAAGCCTGGGGACGGTGAAAAACGGCCCAACGGCCGAACCGGAAGTTCGGAAACAAACTTCCGTTTGGGCCGTTTTTCACCGTCCCCAGGGTTCAGGAAAGACTCCTGAAGCCTGGGGACGGCGAAAAATGGCCCAACAGCCCAACCAGAAGTTCGTACAGAGATAAGTCGTTAATGTTGAATATACTTGCTGGGAATGAAGGGGGAAGTTTCTTACTATTTCCCTTTTTTTTTCTTTGAGATTTTTCCCCACACTTTCTAATATTTTAAAATGTATTTTTGTATTAGCTTTTTGTATGAGGTTTATTTGTTTAGAATAATTTTAAATAAAATTTATTGAAAGAAAAGTGATTTCCCACCTTCATCACAAGTATAATCTTAGTAACTTACCACATCTTCTTAAAATACAATGATCTCTTCTCCCCAAATCCTATCATCCATAAAGCATTGTTATTTCAGTCCCAGTGTCAGCAAAAATCTATTAAGGATTACCAGAAATAACAATTTTAATCTTAATCAGATAAACCAACATTATAGTCATTTCTAACAATTTTAAATCTTTATTCCATTCAAATAGTCATAGAATTTGATTTCATTTTTCTTTGTCTCTTCTCATGAGATTCTTCAAAATTTTAAAAAGCCTTTTTTGTAAATCCAATATAACAAAATTATCCAGGCCATTCTCTTGGTTTTATTGTTTGAATATCCTTTTTAATTATTAAAACCCCAGCTGGTTTCTTTTGTGTGTCCATTATAATACCGGTATCTTTTTCCATGTTGTTCTTGTGGACTATCATTTGTAAATCCACTTTTAACTCAGAATCTTCAATCTTGTCAAGTAAAATCTGTTTCTCGTCCATAACATATTTTAGACACAATGTCTCCATAGATACAGATGTCTCTGTTGACACTATTAAAATTAACTGACAATTTTTCAAAAATATATTTTAATATGCTCAATGTTGGAATGTTCTGATTTATTCCGTAATTGTGAAGCAAGGTTATTTATTCCTCTCCTTTACTTGTAATCTTTTTCTCCCTCTAGTGTCCAATTGTTAAAAAACATTTTAAAGTATTTTTTAAAAATCAAAACAAAAACACTTTCCCATGGGAAGGATTTTTTATAATTAATTTCAAAATCTTATTTCAAATTTATCTTCTTAGCCATTTCTAACTTTTTAAAATCAGTTTTAATCACCCTTCTGTTGTTTATTCAAAAAAAATTATATATTTTAAAGTTTTTATTTATTTATTTTATTTTTATTTATTTATTTATCAAACATGTACAAGATAGCAGGTATAGGTATAATCATAAACATAATCAAATTAAATACAGATAGATGAAGACAATATTACAGTAGGACAGGGATG
>QLTV01003760.1:185229-201687 GCA_003457575.1 Thermophis baileyi | reverse complement strand
AATGTGTTAAAGAGGTTGGCTTTAATGGTTTCATCGTTATAGTCTTTACCATTAGGTCCTTTAAGGGGTGGGATGGATCTCGAGTCTTTGAGTTGGTTATTTACAAAGTTATAGAAGGCGCGGGTGGATTTCGTGCATAGAAGGTTTTCTTCTTGATTAATGTGATAATTGGTGCATTCAGTCTTTATTTGGTGGCATAGATTTTTGTAGCGGCTTTTAAAGTTAGCAATGCAGCCAGTTTTATTTTTTCGCCAAAGAGATCTTTTTTTGGATTGAAGCTTCCTTATTTTTATGGGTAATTTGTAAAGTTTTTAAACTTAAAAACTTTCAGTAAGGTTTGAAGCAAACTCACCCAGTACTGTCAAACTTACTAATCCAAAGGTTTTTAATAGCTGAAAAAGTTAACAAGCAATTTTTGAAAGATATTAGAAAATGAGGTATGTATACTTTCAAAACCTCCCTATGAGGAGTAGCTGTCTGGAGCACTTGTAGGTGATCTCAAGTCCTCTTCTTCTCTGGAGAAGTTTTAAAGAACTGGTCTACTTACTGGCTCTTCGTTCTACCATGGTCTTTGGTTTGGATTTTTTTTTTTTTGGAGCTTTCTCCAGTCTGAAAGTGACAAAATGGTTGCTTTCCGCTGAAAGTGCAAAATGCAGTTCCAGTCTGTAACATTAATCAACTATAATATTATATAGGCAGAGGTGGGTTCCTACCGGTTCTAACCGGTTCTTTAGAACCATTAGTAAATCGGTGATGATGTCACGGAGCCGGTTCTGTCGGTGTCTCCGTGGGTGCCGCCATCTTGGATTTTGCTTCTGCGCATGCGCAGAAGCTAATTTTTGCTTCTGCACATGCGCAGAAGCTATTTTTTGATTGCTGCGGGTGCGCACGGTGCGACCCTGAGCGAACCGGCAGCAAAAGGATCCAGAACCCACCCCTGTATATAGGTAGTCCTCAACTTACAACCACCATTCAGTCCAACATTTATGTTGCTAGGTGAGACATTTGTTAAGTGAATTTTGCCCCATTTTTCAACCTTCCTTGCCACAGTTGTTAAATGAATCACTATAGTTGTTAAGTTAGTAACACGGTTGTTAAGTCAATCTGGCTTCCCCATTGACTTTGCTTGTCAGAAGATTGCAAAAGGCGATCAAATGACTCCAGGACACTGCAACCATCATAAATATGAATCAGTTGCCAAGTGCCTGAATTTTGATCACGTGATCATAGGTAAAAAAAAGCCAGTCATAAGTCACTTTTTTCAGTTCCATTGTAACTTTGAACGATCACTAAATGAATTTGTTGTAAGTCAAGGACTATCTGTAGTTACAATGGTTAAAAACATTTAAGAAGAAAATGTTAGAAAATAAAAATAGCACAAGACAAAAGAACAGCAATGGAAAATAAAACTAACCCAGAGAGAATCAAAAAAGAAAGAACAGGGCATCCGTTGTCTTTAACAAAGACATGGGAGAAGAGGCAGGTCTTCAGGCCCTTTGAAATACCAGTAGGGTGGGGGCTGTTTGAGTTCTGGGAGAAACCATGCCAATAGTTTTGCACTACCCAAAAGAGACCTAGTTGTGTCCATGAATCCCATAAACCATAGCATGATTCAAGGTATGAAGAGCAAAGGAACTAAAGAGAGAGCGAGAGCCCGGAGTTTATTTGAAAAGGGGCAGAAAGAGATGCAAACACAATAAGGACTTGAGGAAAGGTTGGATGAAAAAGATAAAAGTGCAAGTGAGAGAGAAGAAATATGAAGTTAGAGAAAAATGGACTTGGGAAAAAAATCCCAGAAGCATGAACTTTGCTAGAAATGAACTCTGTAGGTAAACAGATTTTGAATGAACAGGAGATTCTTTAAAAAAGTGGCAAAATAACCTTAATATAGTAAATTGGGTTTTTATTTTAAAGAAAACAACATATTGTCAGAGGTGAAGATTGATTTGTCATAGCTATAGCTCAATTCACTATCCAATACAATAGAAACAATTGGTTTTTTAAAAGTATTTTAAGTATTCATTTAGATCAGTGGTTCTCAACCTTCCTAATGCCGCGACCCTTTGGCGCGATGATTTCATCACGCCACGACCCTTTGGTGCGATAATGCGGTATCTAGGTTCCTAAGACCATCAGAAATATGGGTTTTCCGATGGTCTTAGGCGACCCCTGTGAAAGGGTCGTTCGACCCCCAAAGGGGTCACGACCCACAGGTTGAGAACCGCTGTCCTTGGAACAGATGAAAAACGAGGGGTGAAATGCTCCTGGTTCGGGCGTGCCTGCCGGTGGTCGGAGAGCCGGTAGCGACGGAAGCGGGAGACTTTGCCCACCTGCCTGGATGCCGCCATTTGGGTTCTTTTACCCTCTGCGCATGCGCAAAGCGTTCTGCGCATGCACAGAGGGTAAAAGAACCCAAATGGCGGCGTCCGGGTGGGTGGGCGAAGTCTCCCGCTTCCGTCGCTACTGGCTGTCCGGCGACCCGCAGGCACGACCGAACCGGGAGCATTTCACCCCTGCTGACGGTGGCACCAAGATGGCGGGCTAGTGCGCGCAGCGACCCCTGTGAAAAGGTCGTTCAACCCCCAAAGGGGTCGCGACCCACAGGTTGAGGACCGCTGATTTAGATTATGAGCAGTAATTTGGTAAGAATATACATAGGATTATTTATAGTATTTGTATTGTATTTTCTGCACATTACTGACTGAAAAAGTGGCATAGGTTCTTTTTCTTTTTTGATACTAAACTTATATTTCCATATACTTAAAAATGTTGAGCTTCTTTGGAGAGGAAACCATCGAAATGGACCAGCATATCACAAAACTATGAAATAATCTGGAAAATTGAGAAGAAACAATCTAGAAGCAGCTGTGGTAAATCACTTTCACATTGTCACCAAAGGAATACTATTGACATACCCATGTACTCTTTTAGAAACTTGATTTGAGAGACTTTATTTATAAATAATTTATCACCAATAGAATATAACTGAAACAAATGACAAGAACAATCTAAAAAATAACTTCTGATAGCATAAAGAATGAGAGCTTAGAAAATTCTAAACTTAGAAAAGTTTATAAAATTCTTTTGTGTCTATACTGTACTACATAATGCTGTTGAGTATCTCATGCAGTGAGCAGAGAACAAATTTCACAGAAAAGATAACTTCAAAGAGTTTTACATTTTACAAGCTCCTATCGCCTTCTAACACCATCTCTAATTTCCCATCTAAAAGCTTCAAAGTTTCCTCTGAATGTTAGCTATTCTAATCAAAACTGGTTTTATAACCCAACTTCTCCCTGCTGTACAGTCAAGTTTTAAACGTCTTGATTAAGTTGAGACATCAAACATCCAAATCCTGTTCCTAGACTCAGAATGGAAAAGTAGGTAATCTATATGAAGTATAAAATTCAAAAATTTTGTCCACTTCAATAGCTGTATATATAAAGTCCAGAATTCCTTATGCAATGACATATCACACACACACATCCGTGGAAATAAATCCTATTTAACTTACCACTTACAAAAGTTAACATATTTGAAATCTTTGTGCTGGACTTCAACAGTTTAAGTACATGAGTCTAAAACATTCTGTTCTACATATTGCTGAAAATACCTTTGCAAATAGGCTAAGGATTCAGTAGTTGTCACAAAGTGGAAATTACTAACAATCGAAAGGCAAACAAGTCAGAGTGTAGGTGTTCACGTGAACCACACGGACAAAGCCACATTTTTCCTGGTGACGATAAAGAATTGGATAGCCCTCTTTAATGAAATGCTATCATATAAGATTATTAGTATAACGCCAGGAAGATTAATTGGGAAGGGTAAAAATGAGTGATAAGGTGGAGGCTTGTCTTACTCTTCACATCATAGGAACTGACCCAGGGGTGGGTTCTGACTTACCTCGCTGCCGGCTCGCTTCCTCACACGCCGCGTGGGCGCACCGCAAAAGCACGCATGCACAGTGCTAAAAACCAAGCTTCTGCGCATGTGCAGAAGCAAAAAACAAGATGGCGGCCTCTACGGCGCTGCCAAGAGAGCCGGTTTGGGGGTGTGTCCAGCCAGCCATCGCTGCTGGTTCAGCGAGCGGGGGGAAATTCCCGCTACCGGTTCTATAGACCCAGTCCGAACCGGCAGGAACTCACCTCTGAACTGACCTAGCATTTGTGTGGGTGACATTTGGGCAGTACTGTATGCTTACAGTTAAATCTTTGAATAATGACAGGCTACAAGTAGGGTCCATTTTTAATATCTATCATGATACCATCTGGCTTTTTTGTTGTCATCTTCACAAGTCCATACTTTTTTTTTATTACTAAAAAATAAATCATTTACTAGCTTTACTAGTTTCTTTTCCTATCCAACATCATACCAAATGCCACAGGAAGAATAATTTTAAACATTATCCAAACATTTCACAAGGCCAAACTGACAACTGATATGAGACCACAGCTCTGTCCATCATATTGACAATATTGCTATAAACTGGACTGCAATTTGGATGGCCACTAATTGTGCTCTCCTTTGCCATTTTGTAGCCATCCAGAGTTTTACAATCTGGTTCTGTACCTCTAGCTCCAAATTAGGAGCTAAATAATAATGGAATGTATGACCTTGGGGAAAGATGGCAAGAGATATTGCCTAGGAATCAATCAGACAAGAAGGGTCTGACAGGAGCCCACAGTCACTTAATGGTGAAACAAACTTAGGAAGGACCCACCCTAATTGATCAAATAGTTTAAAGTGAAGCCGAGAAGTTTGTGCCTTCACCATGTGCAAGATTCTGTTAATGTAGCCTTACAAAAAAAGTAGAATTAGTTCATTTTGTTTTCTTGTCTGTTTTACTTGGGAGAGGGCAATATACTGACTCTGTAAACTGCTTAGAGTGTGTAAAGCACTATGAAGTGGTATATAAGTCTAAGTGCTATTGTTATAAGCTGCCCTAATCCCCACCCAACTTCAAATGCAATTGCAGTGAGATTTTTTGTTTGTTTCTGGATGTGGAGGAGTGAAGATCAGTTCTTTGTTTAGAAAACTAAATGAAGATTTTGCTCCAACCCAGTTTCTTACAATATATGTTCAGCATATTGGATGAATAAATAGAGAGAGTAGCCTCATTTCATCCTTTGCTGACCTGGAGACAGTCTCTTTGGAGTCTTACCTGGAACCATCCAACTAGGAAACTATGGGCAAGCTAAATTTAAAAATGCTAGGCATTTCTGGAAACTTGGCACTAAGACATCTATAAAAACATAGAGATAAACCACATTTACCTACCATTCAAAAGAGAGAATAAAAAGCCAAGAAGGAAAAAAAAAAAAACACCAAAAAATCCTCTCCAGCAACCAACATCTAGATAAGCAGGGATTAACACCAGACAATCAAGCAGAAAACTATTATAATCAAGGAACTACCAAGGAGAAAATCATAGCCCCACCAACAATAGCAAGGTAAGCTACTGTATATAAACAGGAAACAAAACTCACATTTACTATAGTGATGATGTTACCTAGTCAGAAAATGAAATGTCTGCAACAAACAACGAAGGGCTCCACAGTTCAACCTAGCTATAGCAATAGCAATAGCAGTTAGACTTATATACCGCTTCATAGTGCTTTACAGCCCTCTCTAAGCGGTTCACAGAGTCAGCATATTGCCCCCAACAATCTGGGTCCTCATTTTACCCACCTCGGAAGGATGGAAGGCTGAGTCAACCTTGAGCCGGTGAGATTTGAACCACCAAACTGCAGCTAGCAGTCAGCTGAAGTAGCCTGAAGTGCTGCACTCTAACCACTGCGCCACCTCGGCGCAGTGGTTAGAGAGCTATGTATATTCTCTTCTGTTGGTACTAGTCTTTTGTTGATATTTCTTGCCTTTCTTGATTGTCCAGCAGGCATTAGCTGTAATTTCTCTTGTTCCTTGGTCTTCTCTAAAATCATGTTATATATCGTGACATGACATATTCCTTTCCTTGTAGACATCTAATCTACATTACTTCTCTTGCAAATGAAATTAATTATGTGATCATTTGCACACTCCATTAAATCTCTTTTTATAAAGAGCAAGGAAGATGACCTTGATGTAAATATGCAAGAACCTAGCTAAATGTCTATGGAGATTCTCAGCCATCCAGGTTATGGTTATCCCAAAGGTGCTGAATCTTCTTGGATGAGACGCAAAATGTCTTCAAGGAAAAACAAAGTCCAGTTGCCACTTGAAAAAGTACCTTTGGGACATATGCAAGAATAATTACCAATGCAAAATGGGCTGAAACATTTCTTAACTCTAGAGCAGGGCTGTCAAACTCGTGGCCCACGGGCCGGATGCATCACACGGTGGCCACGCCCATGCCTGGTTTAGCAAAGGGGGGAAAAGTCCTGATACGTCACGTGACACTGCTGTGACAATGAGAATTTGACACCTCTGCTCTAGAGCAATGAGATAACATTTGGGAGCAGCTTAAGCAGATGCCTCCTTAATTCACAGTATAAAGAGGAGAAAGAGGGACAGCACAATCAGACTAGAAAGACTGATGTAAGCCTCACTAGGTAGACCAAATCAGAAAATCATCTCCACAGGAAGGCTAAAATTATATTTGGCTATAATACTACAACTGCTGCGGTGTTTTGCACCAGTTGAAGCCTCCAAATACTCTTCAAGGGCAGCGCTCTATAGAATATGTGGCAGTAATCTAAGTGGAAAATGACAAAGTCATGAGTGATTATGAGCAGGGTCTCCCAGTCCAGAAATCTATATATATAAAAGCGAAAACCACTCACGCATTAATGACGAAATCTCCAGACCCATAAAGCCTACAAACTTGAAATTTGCCATGTATGTTCCTCTTGGCTTCTAGGTGCTCATTAAGAAAGGAGTTTTCAAAATGACCATCACAGCATGAGTATTTCTTATATTAATATTAACAAGCTCTGATGCTAAGGAGTTCTACTCCCCCCTCCCCACCTGAAAAGAAATCTGATCCAAATGCAAAACACAAGCAGAGGAGTTTCAGTTTCGCTTTTGCTTTCACAGCAGCAAGCAGCTTTACTACAGAACAGTTGAGTTAAGCCACACTAGCCAGATGAATACTGATGGATGCTGTTGGCAGAGACAGATCCCACCCCCCCCTTTTCCACCACCCTTAAAGAGGCAAAAAATGCAGGAAAAGATTTACAGATGCGATTAGGAAAACACAAGTAAGGGAAGCTGCCTGTGTCTCCCATGGCCAGTTCTATGTGGCATGCTCCAGAGTCAGTACACCTGACAGCCTGGTCATCCTCCAGCCAGACAGCAAAACCAGGAATGTTGTTTACAGGGAGGTCCTGAGCAATTTATCTGAGGGACGAATTGAAAGTCTATGCTATGCAAATAATGTCTTCATCTTGAACAGAAACTTAGCTTACTATCTCTAACGAAATAATACAGTCCCTTTTTTAACTACTCATTAATTTTCAAGCTTTAAGTGTCAATTTATCAAGCCCCATCACATAGTTTCATAGCGAAGCACGGGTATCAGCTAGTAAGTAATAACTATTAACAATCTGTAGAAACATAGCCCTGTTGGCTCGACATTTTTACATTGTGTTTATTTTCCATAAGCAAATTCTTAGTAGGTTTTACTAGAATCAATGGAGTTTTTACAAATTAAATATGCTAAAGCTTATATTACAAAAGTTTTCATATATCCTTATCTGGGATGAAGGTCTTGGGCTAAAAGGAAATGAAGGCTGGAATCCAGCAAGGCAGACAAGTCATAGCATTTTCCTACAGCTGAAGACATCTGTTTAACTAGCTTTGCTCCCATTGAATGCTGAACCCTCAGTGCACTATTCTATAATTCACTTCAGCTGCAATGTCTTTGAAAGGTCATAATAGCAGCAGCAGTAGCAGCAGTAGCGCTTTGTATAAAATTGGCAGGGTCTGCTTAAAAGCAGCAGGGGTAGTTTGTGCTAGAAACGAGTGGAGTGTTATCTAGAGGAACCTTTAAAGGCCCCTGAAGACAGTTATTTCAAACAATTTCTTACTCTGAAAAGGAAAACTGCCAAGAGATTTAAAAAGGGGGGCTTTGGCTGTGTGTGATCATATACTTCACATGTAAAGAGCTCCAGGCTCAGCAAGTAATATTTCTATGCAATGGTGAGAAAGACTTCTGCTTGAAATCCTGGAGCAGTACTGTTGCCACTCAGTAAAGATAGTACTGACCTAGAAAGAGAATTGACATGGATGGATAAGCTACCTTTTGGCACTTCAAAGACTCTTAGCACTCCCAGGTGAGTAATGGTTAGTGATTCTGGAAGGAAATTGTAATTTCATTAAAAACAATCTATAGTGTCACACAGATTGTTTATTCACATGATACTGGTTAGAGTAACATAGCCACCTTCCAGATTTCTGGACTTTTAACTCCTGGAATGCTTAGCAGTAGTTCTGCCGATAAGAGGGATTCCGAGAGTTGAGCTGGAGAGTATCATTGCCTTGTACTACTGAAGAAAAGGGATATAAATTAAAAAAAGAAAACCACAGTCTATACCTATAATCTTTACTTATAAAAGGATGAAATAAGTTTCTCAGTATATTCCCAAAAGAATATATTGTACCTTTATGCATTTTTAATTTATCCACTCATGATTTATGAAATGCATAGTATTCTGACCACTATCAAGGTAAACAAGTTTGGCAGATGATTGCAATGCATCACAAACCTGTAATAATGGTTCTATTACAGTTAACCAAGGTAACTGTAGGAAACATGCATTTCATAAACAATCATTACTCCTGTTTCAAAAAGAATGTTCCAGGCTTTGGGCATATTCTCACTTCTTGCTTAGTCTTGCTTAATTAAGATACACTTCTAACCATTTCTAAGAAACATATCCTCCTAATGTAACCTCCATCTTATCCCCAGCCAGCCTCTCAATCAACCTAAAGCTGGGTTTAGTAGTTCCAGTTTGAAATTGGTGCTTTCCTCTTCTCCCAATACAAATTTGCTCATGCATTGTCATGCAGGCGGTCTAAGGTGCTTTAAGTCTAAGGATGATGCAGTCAGGAACACGGATCTGCCCACTTTCAACTAGCCTGAGGGGTCTGCAGCGGAAACGCCCCCTCCCTGGATCACTGCTCAATGCGCTGCCATGGCCATGTTAGCTTTGGCTGGGAAAAGATACTGTGTATCTGGTTTCCCCCCCTCTTCTCACTGAACTATGAAACTCCCAGAAGATCAGTTGGGTCTGTTAGACAGGGATCTTGGCAGTGGTGAAATCCAATTTTTTTTACTACCAGTTCTGTGGGCGTGGCTTGGTGGGCATGGTGTGGCTTGGTGGGCATGGTGTGGCTTGGTGGGCGTGGCAGGGGAAAGATACTGCAAAATCTCCATTCCCACCCCACTCCAGGGGAAGGATACTGCAAAATCCCCATTCCCTCCCCACCCCTGGGGGAAGGATATTGCAAAATCCCCATTCCCTCCCTACTCTGGGGGCAGCCAGAGGTGGTATTTGCCGGTTCTCCGAACTACTCAAACTTTCCGCTACCAGTTCTCTGAACTACTCAAAATTTCCGCTACCGGTTCTCCAGAACCTGTCAGAACCTGCTGGATTTCACCCCTGGATCTTGGTACTATATATGTGTGACTTTATGTGAGTGTGTGTACATGCACGCATGTGCTAGGGCAGGACTGTCAAACTCCCGGCCCGCAGGCTGGATGAGTCACGCGTTGGCCACACCCACGCCCGGTTTAGTGAAGGGGAAAAAAGTCCCAATATGTCACGTGACGCTGCCATGACGATGTGAGTTTGACACCCCTGTGCTAGGGAGAGTATGAAGTAGGGAATGTGTGTGACATATACATACATAGATATGGGATTAGGGCTGTAAAAATGTAACTTCTATGTACTCCAAAGAGATAGCCCAGAGATGGGCAACCTCTTTCAGGATACTCTGCTACTGTGCAGTACATCGGGGTCCACAGGCAAAAGAGTTCCAGGGAGTAGTGCTGAAAAGATGATATAATCAAGGCAAAGTAAATTATATTAAAGAGTCTTTTTTTTAAAAAGGATACAGAAAAATGATAGTATTACCATGATTTTAACCATACTCCTGGGGTTTTGGAAGAATATTGCATAACTGAATTTCATGGGGTGGAGGATGCATATGTCCTGAGGGGTGCCTACTTTGGGGACAAAAGAGTTCCAGCCCTAAGGAAGACTTGACACATTTGTACAGGTAGTCTTTGACTTCCAACAGGTCATTTAGTGACCGTTCAAAGTTACAACAGCACTGAAAAAAGAGACTTATGACTGTTTTTTAAACTTAGGATGGTTGCAACATCCCCATGGTCACGTGATCAAAATTTAGATGCTTGGCAACTGGCATGTATTTGTGATGGCTGCACAGTGTCCCGCGTCATGTGACCTTCTGACAAGTAAAGTCCATGAGGAAGCCAGATTCACTTAACAACCATGTTACTAGCTTAACAACTGAAGTGATTCACTTAGCAACTGTGGCAAGAAAGCTCATAAAATGGGGCAAAACTCACTTAACAGCAGTCTCACTTAGCAACAGAAATTTTGGATTCAATTGTGGTTGTAAGTCAACAACTAGCTGTATCTCCTAGCTTAATCTTAAAATGGGGATTTCCCCAGCTAAATGTATTGATGTAGGGATTCATGCATACACTTTGAGAATGTGTTCTGCTATTAAGAATTAACCTCATGGGCTCTCATGGCTCTCTCATACAGCAAAATAGACAACAAACTTGACTGCAAACATCTCCTCTTGCCTTATCCAGCTTTGTCATCCTCCTAAGTTCTAAGAAACCTTTTTGACCTTTAAAAATATTTCTCTTTGACATTTACAATCTTCAGCTCCCTTTTAGTTTAATCCAACACTTTAGCTGCAACTCCTGCAGCTCAAAAATCTAAAAATAAGTGTGCTCACAGACAGACAGAGTGTTTGCTGAACTTAAATGATCCAATTTAAAAGGCTGCCTGCTGGTAGCCCATCATCCCTTTCAGTCAAATATACCTTTTATCCACAAGTGATCTGAATTTGGAAAGTACTTTTGCCATATTTCATCCAAAGATTCATTGAGTTACAACTCTTATCCAACTCTCTCTGCTAGAATCCAATTCATTATGGATGAACAGCTTCAAATCATAGCCCACTGTCAGGTCAAATAATTAAGAACACACTTTTCAATTTACTGTAAACAGATCAATGAAGGGAAGTTCATGTGGTAGGCCATAGCAGTAATCTTATACCACAACTTCTGCCATAAGCTGTGCTGCACAACTAGCTATACAATTGGCAGGCTAGCTACTGAATAGGATGCTATGTAAGTATTACCAAAGACTATTACTAAAGATTTTATTAGATCAGGGCTGCTCATTGTGGTTTTGTGTCAATTATCAGGTGGGTTTTTTTTTTGAGACGGATACAACCCTCTTGACCTTTCCTTTCAACTTATTTCAGCAATTTTTAGAAGTGTCCTCTTTTGAGGTTAAATATGTATCTGTTCAACATCCATGGCAATAAATTAAATCTGGTATATCTGCCATCCCTGATTCTAGTCAGTTTACCATGCTCATATCACTCCATGGACGGGGTTGGACTAGAAGACCTCCAAGGTCCCTTCTAGTGGTATGATCCTATTCTATGCTATCCTATGCTATGCTATGCCATGCCATGCCATGCCATGCCATGCCATGCCATGCTACATTACTCCCATCACCATCACCATCCAATACAAACACCACTGTGCTGTTTTCTGCTTTTCCTAGAATTGCTATCCAGAGTTACCAATAGCTTATTGGTTCTCTCCATTCCTTCAGGTTACTATTGTGGCCAATATATGAGCACCTTCTTTATAAATAAGTGTTGGATTCTTTCATGGTGCAGAATCTTGCAGCATTAGCACAGAAACATTAAGTTGCCATCCTTCTCCAAGGATATCTACCATGTTCATTTTTTATCTGTCAGGAAAATAAGTAACATCAACTGAATGTGTAGGTTGATTCAGAAATGAGGGAATCAAGTTATAGAAGCAGGAGTAACTTAATCTATCCTAAAACCAAGTATTTGCTGTAAATAACTATGTATGTGGATTGAATGAAAAGTAATGCCCCCATTTCCACCCCTATAATTTTAGCGTTAATAGGGATATTTGAATAAATGAAGCAGGAACATAATCCTCAAAATCAATTCTTTTGTTACCTGTATTTATTTCTCCACATAATCATTAGCATTTACTACACATTTTGTTAACAGTGGGCAAGCTTCTTAAAGCTATCACAAAAAAATTGCATACCTTTTCTCTTCAACTAGGTCTTGACAGTCCTTTTTATTGAATCAAACAGATGACTATGAAGATATTCTTCCAGTTTCTGGAAAGGTGAAAGTCACAGGTTGCCAGATTTGAGCTGCATGATGGATGGAATGAAACAATGAGCTCCAACTTCACAATGGCCTCTTGAGTGGCTTCTAAGGTATGACACTGTCACGTTGCAGCAAAATTTTCTTCCTGTGCTTCTGAATTCTGCCTAATTATTGTTTCCACATTTTAAGCATTGGAATGTTGTACTCTAAGCTGATAACAGTGCCAGGTTAAAGGACATTCAGGTGAATAACTATTTGCATCCCGCAAAGAATAACTACAAGTTTTCCTGCTGAAGGCTGTGGGTTTTTTCCCCCTTCAGGTGAAACCTTAGAATTTAGAATAGAGCTGGAAGGGACCTTGGAGGTCTTCTAGTTCAGCCCCCTGCTCAAGCAGGAAAACCTATACCATTTCAGACAAATAGTCTCTTCTTAAAAACCTCCAGTGATGGAACGCCCACGATTTCTGAAGGCAAGCTGTTCCACTGGTTAATTGTCCTCACTGTTAGGAAGTTTCTCCACCGTATGATGCTATTCAATGGACTGGTACTTTGCTTTCAGGTAATGATGAGCCCATCTTTTTTTCCAGCTGTCACAATGTTCTGAAGAATGTTCTCATTTTCATTCTTGTAGTGTGACCTACACATTTCTATGAAATGCCAAGCTTGATGACAATTTCCATTTGTATGATCTGCCACTTTGCTCAATTGGTTCATCAATTTTTCTTTTATCAGTTCATCAACCCTTCCCATGCAAAACTCTCTGGTTGCTGTCACAAGTTGTCTACTGCATTTGGCCATCAATATCAGTTGGAGGGACTCCTTCAGTTGTAAAAAGTTCAGTCACAGTCATTGCTTAGTATTCATTGTTGGCTTCTATTTCATGAACAATAGCAATTTAACTTTTTCTCATAGCAACTTTCAACTGAGAGAAATGGGGGGAAACACACCAAATATTAAAGAACTCATGAGAGCTTCTAGCACACCATTGCTACCACCTTTTGGAAACTTATAATAATGGAAGCATTACTTTTCATTCAGTCCTTGTAATATTGATCTGACCTTTCTTTTAAAGACATCCAACATGATATGCATGTTCCCTCATTTATTCTAACAAGAATTTTATCAGAAAGCTGGGTTGAAATTAGGTATGTCTAAAATCAGGATACATTTTTGGCAGCCTTACTGGACATATATACTTCTATAAGTGCATGATAAACATGAACAAATACATAAGCATTGGTGATGCACTATTCTCTATTCTTCCTCAGTTTTTGATCCCTGTGCCAGCTGTTTCTTTCGTGATTCCATTAGATTTTCTGCTGTGATGTCACAGCAATAGGATTTTGTAGGCAGAAGAGTCACACCCAATCAAAGCACATTTTTTGTAGTAACTAGTGTCCACAAGAACTAGAGAAAAGTGAATACTAATGGAATATACCTGAGTCATTTTCCAAGATCCATGGACATTTCTATTAATAAAACATATACGGATGATCTAGAAATGATATCTTTCTTTGTAAATGAATATTATAATTGTAGAGAGCTTTGGAGACTTTTGATGGAATGAATAGAAAATATTTGGTGGATATGAATGCAATGTTATTCTTGTATCCAACACTAGATGACACCGTATTGTCAAATATATCAGCAAACAAGAATCTGTAGTATGGTCTTTATTTTTTTTTAATCTTAATCAGTTGCTATGCAGGTCATATCACTAACACTTCTACATATGGGCATTTAAACATGATACATATCTAAAAATGCAAATTTGTTTATCCTAGAGATGGATAAGAGAATTAGTACTCATTTTTTTCTTGTCCTGGTGGAAGAAATGATTGACAGGAAGGATAATGGGTATGTGTTGGGGATTCTATGAATGCAATAGTCAGCATGTAGGCAGGATCTTGCTAATGTCCAGCATAGGACTAGGCTAGCCTACTGGGGCTAAAACTCTCTAAAGCGGCCTCTTGAATATGCATAAGAACAGCAATAAATTAAGGAGTGATGGTTCAATAAACTTGAAAGGAAGACGAATGAGTAGAAGATAGATTGACAGCAAAGCCAGGATGAAATGATGGGTGGAGTTAGCATGTCTGTTGAGAAACAGTCAGTTAAGAAGCAGGATCTCAGATAATTAGCTGAGTTGGAAAAGTGATACCTGTGGCTGGTTAGCGAGGATACAGAAAGTAGAAGCAGAGACAATTAATGGATTAGAAGATAGGCTGGAAGGCTAGTGAGATCAGAAACATCCAGCATCTTATTAAACATTGTTTATTGTTCTCTATCAGATAAGAACCTAAGAATATAAGAATAGCCCTGTTGGATCAGGCCACTGCCCATCTTAGTCCTGCAGTGACCAACTTAATGCTGCTTGGGTACTCATGGTAGGAAATGAAGACATACTTCTGTCTTACTATTATTACCCTGCCACAATTTAGAGGCATGCTGCACCCAGCCCATTGGGAATGCTGAATCCTCAAACCTTCGATGGATTTTTTTCCGTCCATGAATTTATCCAGTCTTCCTAAAGCCATTAAAATAGGTAGCACTCACCATGATTCGTCATAATGAATTCTATATGGACCTGACCCAAGTAGTTCAGGGTCCGACTCATGGGGGGGGGGGCAAACACTTGACCTGGTGTTTCTCTCGGGGCAGTGGAGATATGATCTGGAATTAAGGGGTGTAGATACTTCGCCCTTGTCGTGGTCAGATCATTTCCTGCTGAGGTTAGACTTTAGGGCGCCACTCCCCCATCACAGGGAGGCGGGGCCGATTAAGTGGTTCCACCCCAGACGCCTAATGGACCTGGAAGGATTCCAGAAGGAGCTTGGGGAGATACCGGACTCCCTTGTCCACAATCCAGTTGAGTCCCTGGTGGTTGCCTGGAATATGGCAACATCCGGGGCACTGGACCGGATTGCACCTTTGCAACCTCTCCGTGGCAGTGGATCCAGGAAAGCTCCCTGGTATACCGAGGAGCTCCGGGAGATGAAGCACCAGAAGAGACATCTAGAGCGACGCTGGAGGACCAGTAACGCCGAATCTGACCGAACACTGTTAAGAGCCTTTATTAGGACTTATTTAGTGGTGATACGGGCGGCAAAATGTTCGCATTTTTCCGCACTTATTGCATCCGCTGATTCGCGCCCAGCCGCCCTGTTTAGGGTGTCTTGTTCCCTCCTCAACGGAGGGGGAGCGAAGGAACCATTGCAGGGTAGAGCTGAGGAATTTGTGCAGTTTCTGTTGGATAAAGTCGCTCAGATTCGGATTGACCTGGACTCTGATTGGGCAATTCCTACTGAGATGACAGGGGCAGGTCTTAGTCCTATTGTGTGGGATGAATTTGAATCTGTGACTCCTGAGGAAGTGGACAAGGCTGTAGGAGCGATGAGTTCCTCCACTTGTTTGTTGGACCCATGCCCCTCCTGGCTGGTTTCGGCTAGCAGGGAGGTGACACAAGACTGGCTCCAGGCTTTAGTTAACGCTTCCTTGAGTGAGGGGTCCTTTCTGCAACCATTAAAGGAAGTGGTTGTGCGACCCCTCCTCAAGAAGCCGTCCCTGGATCCAGCTGAATTAAAGAACTTTTGTCCAGTCTCCAACCTACCCTTTGTAGGAAAGGTTGTTGAGAAAGTGGTGGCACTTCAGCTCCTACGATTATTGGATGAAACGGATTATCTGGACCCTTTTCAATCTGGCTTCAGGCCTGGCTACAGCACGGAAACTGCTTTGGTCATGCTGATGGATGATATCTGGCGAGCCCGAGATCGGGGTTATTCCTCTATCTTGGTGCTGCTTGACCTCTCAGCAGCTTTCGATACCATTGACCATGGTATCCTTCTGGGACGACTAAGGGAGTTGGGAGTGGGCGCCACCGTGTTACGGTGGTTCTCCTCCTATCTCTCTGGTAGGTCACAGTCGGTGTTGGCAGGAGGACAGAGGTCGACCCCTAGACCCCTCGTTTGCGGGGTGCCTCAGGGCTCGGTCCTCTCCCCCCTCTTATTTAACATCTACATGAAACCACTGGGTGTGATCATCCGATGATGCGGGGTGAGGTATCAGCAATATGCTGATGATACCCAGGCGT
>QLTV01003760.1:152469-178178 GCA_003457575.1 Thermophis baileyi | reverse complement strand
GATAGATAGATAGATAGATAGATAGATAGATAGATAGATAGATAGATAGATAGATAGATAGATAGATAGATAGATAGATAGATAGATAGATAGATAGATAGATAGATAGACTGTATTTAGTGAAATTAAATTTCCAAATGCCAATGCAAGGCAATTGATGGTAAATTGATAATCCTTTTGTTGGAATATAAAAGATTCCACATATGAATAAAAAGCTGTGATGTACTTCAGAAGTACTGCTTATGAAAATATTTACCCACATACCCTACTTTTCAAATTACACTGTAGTGTGTTGTGGAACAAGCTCAATCTTTTTTCCCCCTCAAGCAGTTTCCTAGGGAACTCAAGAGATATGTGGTGATATTTTAATGTAGTAAGTTGGCCAGAGTCACTGTATGTATGTTAGGTGGCCATATAAATTTGTTTAATAAATAGATAAAAAAATAAATATTAATTATGGGGATTTTAACTCTGTTGACAATGGACACCTTTTTCCACAGATAAATATTTGTAAAGATCTCATAATAAAAAAAGAACAAAGAGTAGAAATATTTGCCCTCACTAAAAAGAGAAACAAAACAAAACAGACATTTAAAAATTTTCATTAGAAGTGCAAGCATTGAAGATGATAATGTCCTTGACAAGAAAACTAGCAAAGCATTTGCTAAACTGTCTTTTATTATTATCATTATCATTGTTATTATTAATTATTGTTACTAAAAGTCTGAAGGTACAGCCTTCTTTGCAAAGATAAAAATATTGGAAAGATGGGTGTTAGTAAGCAGTGAGCCATGTAGCCTGCAGGCAGTAATATACAGTGAATAAATACTGTAACAAAAAAACTTCAAAGCCTCCTAATAGATAACCATTCCATATTCAAGAAAAAATGATAGCTCTCAGCAATACTCATGTTTCTACAGTCACCCGTCCATTTTTATATAACCACAAGAATGATTAAAGTCTTCTGTGATTTCCTTTATTGAAGGCAAACACTACAAGCAGTGGCTGTGTTCCTCTTGGTGAGATAGCATGGTTAACTGGTCATGGAGGGGAATGTGATAAATTCACTGTGAAAATAGTAATCCTTATAGTGTGTTTATAAAACAATGTGTTTGGATGACACTCATGCGACATTTTTATAGTGCTAGTTACATTATCCTACAGGCAAAGTGAAACTGCACGCACATTTTGTATTACCCGGTGGTTTCCTTGACTCAAACAAATGCCATCTTTCCCCCTGCTGATTTGGCTCTATGCCTAGCAATATTCCTCACCCAAATTTGCTTTATTATTTATTAACTGCAGGCATTTCATTGATTGATTATTCAATAAAGTGGATTGATTGTAGAAGTGGTTGTGAGCAGATGCTGAGAAGGGTGATAAAACAGTTTCACTGTAAATCTTATTAATAAAGTTAGATGTTAGGTAGGGTCAGGTTTCTTACAATTGTAGCATTATTTTCATCACAACTTTAAAATGCCTTATGGTGAATGTTGAGTATGGTGAATGTTGATTTTTCCACCCTTGGAGTAAGTTCAATTGCTCATTAGTTTTATTTGTTATATTTTTATTGTGGTTAGACCACACCCCAGCAGGCAGTTTGTTATGAATATATTTTTTTGTTTGTTATAGCAAGGATGGCTTGAAAGAAAGAATAAAAGAAAACAGAAAAAAAAAGAGTCTTGATTTGAAGAGGTGAAAGAGAAAATCATTAAACAACTGCCTTTGGGGAATGCAGTCCACATAAGGTTACCATGCCCGAGAAAGCTTTTGTCTGAGTGGCTTCAGCCTTACCTCCGGAGGTGGTAGCATTTGCAAGAGATTCTCCATTAAAGCTCTGAATATAGGTTGGTGATTCTTCACAATCTTTGGGTTCGTAAATGGATCATTAAGGATAAACAGCTCATTGAAATGAGTCCCAAATCAAACTGGGGTTCTGTACATGCCAGCAGAGCAATTCCGAGAGTGGAAGTCCACACATTATAAACTTGCCAAGGTTGAAAAATACTGATTTGGAGTTTATCTAGAGATGGAGAAAGCAAAGGCATAAAAGATACAGGTTAAATAGGTAGGGGCAAAAAATAAGATCCAGAATAAGGTTGAAAAGTTTGAGGTTTTGAAGAGAGTAATCACTGTGGAGTCTTTGATATTCTTTGACTTGGTGGTTTCCTTGCAGACCTTTCATTACTCAACTAGGTAACGTCATCAATGCTGGAAGTGAGTGGAATTTGCTTTTTGGTTATATATAAGTGGTTTGCCCTGTCAGTGTTGGTGGGAGTGTTCTTAATGGTTCCTTAATTAGGCTGTTGTTTACTTTTGATTGTTAGTCAGAGTTGTAATTCCTTGATTGGAGTGTTGTTTGCAGTTTGGTTGTTGGTCTAGTGTGAATCTTGATGTTGCTCTCTGCTGATCTGGTTGTTGATTGCTGGCAAGGAGATGTTTTGCTTTTTTGTTTCCTTTTCAGTTTGATTGTCTCTTTTGAATGATATGTAGATATTGCTTATTTCTATGTGCCTGTTGATGGTGGATTTGTTTGAGTGCCAGTCTTCCATGAATTCTCCAGCATTTTGGACTTAACTTGGTCTAAGTCATTATTGGAGAGCTATCAATTATTCCTATTTATTTTACTGTGATAAATTGTTAGTGTGCATCTCTTTTGCAAACTCTTTCCACATTAAAACATCTATACAAAACTGTATCTATTTTTCCTCCTCTGTTTTGGGGACACGCATGTTTGAGAGATAGCAATGTTTTGTTTTCCTACAATGGTTACTGTATTTGTATAGCCCTTCTCCCAATTTTCTTCTTGAACCCTTGTCTTCTTGACAGCTACTTCATGATGCTGGTTTTTGTTGCCTGGTAGCCTAACCAATAGCTCATTACCTATTTTCTGATCTTTGTTTCTCATAAAGAGTGGAAGAATCTCTGGAGAAAGATGTCTGGCAACTGATAAATGCTCACAAAAATGTATTTGTACCAACACATTTTAATAATATTAATAATTTTCTCTTCAGCCGGGACTTCTGGTTGTACTTCCGGCGCCTTCAGAAGCCTGATCCGTGAGCTCCATGGTCAGCTCCGACCTCTCCTTGTCAGAGGGTCCAAATCAGGACCATAGCCACCCCGGAGGGGTGGTGAAGCAAAGGGGGACCACTTAGCAGGTAGAGGGGAGCCGCATCTCCCTTCCCTGACTGGGAAAGCCCCCTCCACCAATGACAAGACGCAGTGGCAGCAAACATGGCTGCCATGAAGCCGAAGACGACCAGAATACCTAAGACAGAGCAGGAAGAGAGAAAGTGAGTGGCTTGTGATCTGGGCAAAAGAATTTTTTTTGAAAATAACCCCAAGAAATATGAGGGGGAAGTATATTGGAGCTATGTGCTAGCAGCGGAACAAATACACTAAAAGGAAATTATAATATTTAAGAGGAGAACTTTTTAAAGGAAACTAAGAAAAAAAACCCTTTGAACTCTCAAAATGAAGACTTGGCTTTGCAAAGATATTTTTTAAAATACTGGAATTCGACCTGGAATTTGTTACTATTTTATTACTATCAAACTGATTATTATTTACTCACCCATATATTGGATTTACAATTTAAAATGATTAAATTTGGATTATTAGCACAACGAAGAGAAGCAATACTGAATTGAAGTGGGAGCGCCATTTGCTGCTAAGAGGAGAACTGTGCAACTTTGGGAATTTTTATTTTTGTTGGACAATATTGCTGAGCAAATAAAAAAGATTGGAAGAGATGTGGATAATCCCCTGGATTCTTCTTTTAAAATTGGTTTGACTGTAATACGGAAATAAGTGGAGATAAAGATATGGAGCAGACATACCAAGACATTAAAGATATCATAAAAGAACAATGTAAGGAGATGATGGAAATATCTGGCTGTATGGATCGTATAGACCAAAAACTGCAACATATAATACAAGGAATAACAAGTATAGACCAGGATTACAAGAAAGAATGGAAGAACCTGAAAAAGTGGGGGAGACAGCAGAATTGGGAAATCAACAAGAAGAAGAAGATAACGATGAGAGGATAATAGTAAAATTGATGGTGAAAAAGGGATTAGAGCAGAAGGAAAATACTTTAGAAGACATGAAAAAAAAATGGGAGAAACAGGAAGTTAGTTGGGGAGAAGAAGAAGGGGTTAGAACAGATAGTCATAGAACGAAACAACGAGGGGAAAAAACAAGGGGAGAGAAAGCTAGAGATTATAGTCAAAATATAGACTTAAAAGCATATGAAATAAATGATCTAAAAGAAGTACCGTATTTTTCGGAGTATAAGACGCACTTCCCCCCCCAAAAGAGGGTGGAAATGTTGGTGCATCTTATACACCGAATACAGCCATTTTTGGCCTCCCGAAGCCCTGCCCGACATGACAATGGGTGCGCAGAGGATTTGGGAGGTCTGCAGAGTGCTCCTGGGGGCTGGGGGAGGGCAAAAATGCCCCCATTTTTGTGAAAAACGGGCAAAAAAACAGCCCATTTTTCACAAAAATGGGGTGTGCAGAGGGTTTGGGAGGTGTGCAGAGGGTTTGGGAGGTCTGCAGAGTGCTCCTGGGGGCTGGGGGAGGGCAAAAACTTTTTTTCTTACTTACCTCTTCGAACTCTTGGTGCGTATTATACACCGGTGCGTCTTATAGTCCGAAAAATACAGTATATGCAGGGGTGAAATTCAGCAGGTTCTGACAGGTTCTGGAGAACCGGTAGCGGAAATTTTGAGTAGTTCAGAGAACCGGCAAATACCAGCTCTGACTGGCCCCAGAGTGGGGTGGGAATGGAGTTTTTGCAATATCCTTCCCCCTGGAGTGGGGTGGGAATGGAGATTTTGCAGTATCCTTCCCCTGAAGTAGGGTGGGAATGGAGATTTTGCAGTATCCTTCCCCTGCCACACCCACCAAGCCACGCCCACAGAATTGGTAGTAAAAAAAAATTTGGATTTCACCACTGGGTATATGGGAGATAACCTAAAAAAAAAGATTAAAAATTTGGATGAGGGTGAAAGATGTGGGATAAAGGGGAATGAAAAGAAAAGGAGTATGAAGCAAAACATTTTATGAAAGCTTTTTAATAATGTGTATGAATATTAGAATATTAGAATTATACAAGTTGAACAACTTTGTATGTGGTGTAAGAGATAAAAATTATTTTTGAATATTTGTTAGGAATGTAGTAAAGGAATTTATATTATTACTAGAATTGTATAAGTGGAAAAATTAGCTTGTATTAATAGTAAAAGTACAAGAAATGAAGAATTGGAGAAAATATATACATAAAAATTGTGAGCAATAATGAAAAGCTAGAGAATAGAACATGATTGATAAACGGAAAAATTGAATAATGAAAAAAGGAAAGATTACGTCTTTGATTATTAGAATGATAGGAGAAGGGGAAAAAAATAGGGCTAAAATAGAGTCAGAAATATGAGGGGGAAAAGAGTAAAAATAGATATTAAAATGATAGGGTGGTAGAATTATGACAAGGATTAGAATTGAAAGATGATAGACATTATGTGTTAAAATTAGAAATGAAAATGAATTGTAATTACTAAGAATAATATTGTTATGATTATTTGTATTGATATGTATGAAACCCAGAAAACAAACCATTCACGACATGAGATGTGTAAAAATAAAAAATAAAAAACTTTTTTTTAAAAAAAAATAATTTTCTCTTCAGCCTGACAGTTCAATAAAAAATTAGGATTTGGAAATCAATACATTGGCGCTTTCCTTAATTATTCCCTTACATAAAAACATCACTCATTTATTATAACCTTCCTTTTGGTAGAATCAATGTTCTCTATACTTTTTTTTTGTATATGAAAAAGCTATTAAGACTGCAGTGAAAAAAATATTTCCTTAACTCTAGAGGGCAGTGCAATACAATGAAATCTGATTTTTGTACAGTTTAACCACTGCCACAACAAAGGCCCAAATTTTATTTGTGCTTAAGAAAATTGCTGTGGCAACTATAGGATAAGAAGCAGTTTGCTTTTCTTTCATGATTAGCACTTAGCACTTAGACTTATATACCGCTTTACAGTGCTTTACAGCACTCTCTAAGCGGTTCACAGAGTCAGCATATTGCCCCCAACAATCTGGGTCCTCATTTTACCCACCTCGGAAGGATGGAAGGCTGAGTCAACCTTGAGCCGGTGAGATTTGAACCGCTGAACTGCTGAACAGTCAGCTGAAGTAGCCTGCAGTACTGCACTCTAACCACTGCGCCACCTCGGCTCTATAATTGTGCTGTTGTGCTGAAAATTTTCATCCCGCCACTGGAAATTATGCATGTGTTGTGAAATGTGTGTTGACTGAGGGCCTAACCTGACTGACTGGTCAACACTGTAGTTTCTATTTTTTTAAAACAACAACAAATTTTTCATTTCCCCATTCCCTGGGAATGACAGAATAATGCATAAGAAGTATGGAGGGAAACTGATTAATTAAGAAGAGATTGGACAACTATTTGTCTGAAATGGTACAGGGTTTCCTGCTTCAGCAGGGAGTTGGACTAGAAGACCTCCAAGGTCCCTCCCAACTCTGTTATTCTTATTTTGAATGTATGAGATATGCGTAAACTTTGGTGATTAGGAAATGAAACATTCTAGAGAACCCTCGACCATGGCTTTTTTGTCGGTAATGCTATATCCAGGATAACTTGAACATGATTTACTTCGGGAAACTATCACGTCATCCCCAAATTAACATAGCCTAGGACAGTGTTGGCGAACCTTTTCGGCACTGAATGCTGAAATGGGAGAGCGCGCGCGGGCGGGGGAGCACCGGAAACCGGAAGAGCAGCTCCCCGGCGCGCATGTGTGGGAGTGCCGGAAACCGGAAGAGCAACTCCCCGGCGCGCATGTGTGGGAGCGCCGGAAACTGGAAGAGCAGTTCCCTGGCACGCATGTGTGCGCTGGGAAGCTGAGCTTCCGGTTTCTGGCATGCGCATGTGCGCTGGTCACTTGCTCTTCCGGTTTCTGGCATGCATGCGTGTGTGAAGACCAGCTGGCTGGCGCACAGGTGTGCACCAGAAACCAAAAGCTCAGCTTCCCGGTGTGCTCATGCACGCCAGGGAGCTGCTCTTCCGGTTTCTGGCACTCCTGCGCGCAAAGACCAGCTGGCCTTTACAAATTCAGCAACAAGTGACGGCTGGCGTGCCCGGAGAGATGGCTCTGCGTGCCACTTCCGGCACGTGTGCCATAGGTTCGCCATCACTGGTTCACCATCACATAGGTTCACTAACAGAAACATGTTCTGAAAAGGTATGGAACATTTCACTTCTAATTTTGTATATATCTAAGTGATATAATTATAAAATACATTTTTCTTTATATTACCAGTAAAAGACATGTCAAAAGTTGCCACTATTACATATGGGGTTATAAAGAAGTTATATTTACATAACATGTACTATTTTTGTACCCTATGACAATCATTAAGTGTTGTACCTTATGATTCTTGATGAATGTATCTTGTCTTTTTATGTACACTGAGAGCATATGCACCAAAGACAAATTCCTTGTGTGTCCAATCACACTTGGCCAATAAAGATTCTATTCTATTCTATTTGCTCTTTTTTATCCAGAGAATCAGGACATACAAAAACAAATTCAGGTGTACAACTTTTATTGTTCATTTTTGGAGCTAATATTATGCTTGCACTAATACTTAACTATCCAACTCAAAGTCCAGTTGGCCATGCTAAGTGAATTTTAGAAGAATCCAGCTGGCACACTCGTCATGCAAGGTATCTTAATAAGAGCCGAGGTGGCGCAGTGGTTAGAGTGCAGCACTGCAGGCTACTTCAGCTGACTGCTAGCTGCAGTTCGGCAGTTCAAATCTCACCGGCTCAAGGTTGACTCAGCCTTCCATCCTTCTGAGGTGGGCAAAATGAGGACCCAGATTGTTGGGGGCAATATGCTGACTCTGTGAACCGCTTAGAGAGGGCTGTAAAGCACTGTAAAGCAGTATATAAGTCTAAGTGCTATTGCTATTGCTATTACCTCATATTATGTATTGACTGTGAAGTGCTATTGTTTCTATCACTTCTAACAAGACTTGGTCAATTCCAGCTTGATCCTCTTCTCACATGTCCTTCAGGTGCAATCACTTCATAAGTTCACTTAGGAATCATCTATTGTTTTGAGAGGGGTCTCTTTTTTGAGAGTGATCTGAAATCTATTTTTCTCCCTTAAAGGTCTTCTTTGAATTAATCTCATGTACTTTCATGTACCACTTATACATATTCATATCTGTATATAATCTGTATATAAATACGGCCAGTCATCACATAAATAACTGTGTAACACTAATTACAGTATGGCGACACCACTCATACCTCAATTATTTAGTATGCTTTCTTTTCCCCTTATTGTTATTTTTAACAGTAATTTTATTAAAAATTACAATCACAATAATAAAAGAACTAATACAAACTAAAAAAATAATAATATAGGAAAGATATATATAGGAATGATGTTCCCCTTCATCACAGCAAGTATAACTTCAGTTTATAATGAGATGGGTGGCAAACAAATTTAATAAATAAATAAATAATATAATAATCAACTTTAGTAACTTATTACCCCCCCCTGGAAGAAATGATTTCTTATCCCAATATCCATCTCTTATCTATAAACAAATCCTTAAAACCTCATCATTTTAGTCCTGTTCAGCAGCAGTCTATTACCAGAAATATTTTAACCTTGAACAAATAAACCAACTTCATATTTTATATCCAGGAAGGATTGCTATTGGTGTATCAGATATAATTGTGCAAGTCCCTACCAGCTGCTGAAGCAGGAACTATGAATACAAGAGAACTTTATCTTGTGAACTAGCTCAACTGTTGCCAAAAAGACTACATGGATAAGTCATTCTGTTGTATCCCTCCTGTCCAAAGTCAAGTTCAACCCAAGGAAAGGTTTATTATAGTGCAATGGTTCTTAAGCTAGGGGCAATTACCCCCAAGAGGGTAATACAGTCATGGCCTGGGGGTAATGGAGCAATTTGTAATTGCTTGTTTGTCAATCAAGAATCCAGTCTGGGACTGCCAATTGCTGAGATGCTTGCGTAAAACAATAAACTTTGGGTTTTTTTTGTAGAGGTAATTACATTATTCAAGACAAGGAAACTGGATAATTGGGTCAAACAGATTAAGTACTACTGGTATAGTGATTAGTAGAAATGCCATACCTTACAGAGGTATTATAAAGTTTCCTGAAGAAATACTAAGTAAAGCCCTTTAAAAGTTTGAAATATGTTTTTTAAAAATATATAACGTATCCTCCTCCTCCTCCTCCTCCTCCTCATTTCTACAATAATAATCATCACTTTGAAACATGAAGATCAGTTTAGTACTGATGAATGATAAAGCCTTTAATGGAATGGTTTACAAAATGTTTCCGTCAGGGCTATTAACTATTCATTATAGAATACATCTGCTGGTGTGGACAAATGCCCAACCAATACCCCATTTGTTGGTTAGTAGGTTATGCTATTAAAGATCTCTGTTATTGTTAACCAGCTGTTTCAAAATTAGAAATTAAAATATACCATTAGGCTTAATTGGTTCATGGGGGTAGGTAGAATGAGATCACTAAAGAGTATACCGTAGTATGCAGGGGTGGGTTCTAACTTACCTCGCTGCCGGTTCGCTTCCTCCCGCGCCGCATGGGCGTGCCTCGTGGGCAGTGCAAAAAAATATTTTTTTTAAAAAAAAGCCAAAAACAAGATGGTGATGCATGCGCAGTGCCGGAAACTCATGCGCAGAAGAAAAAAAATTCAAAAAAAAAATAAAAATAAAAAAAAATTCAAAATAAAAAAAATAAAAAAAAATAAAATAAAAAACAAAAAAAAAAAAAGATGGCGGCGTCCACGGACCGGCACTGATTGAACCAGATCCGTGACATCATCGTGATGTCACCAGCGGGTCACTACCAGTTTGGGCGAACTGGTCCGAACCAGGAGGAACCCCCTCTGGTAGTATGTTTGGAAGAGAGAGTTTATCTGAGAGGTGTCTGAAATAAATAAAAGTAAATAATAATAATATAAGAAAGTATATTACACAGCATGTAGCAAATTCTACATTATATTCTTTATGTCCAAATGTATTTATGTCTCTAATAAAAAGATTATTGAAAAAATCAACATGGCTGAATTGCTGAATTGGTTTTGCAAACAAATCTTTTTATTTTATTTAACTCGGTTTCAATTTCCATTTTGGGTCCATTAATTTTTTTTAAATCTTATGACTGCTAACTGGATAAACAAATGTGTATAGCCTTTTTTTTTTCTTTCAAGAAAAATGCAATGCTGTACATTTCTTCCTTATTCAGTTCCAGACGAAACTGATACATACGCATACTAGCTCTTGTATTGTACTACAGTAATTAAAGTAGAAAAGCCTTTGCAGGAGCAATACATAAATGAAATTCATCTGAATTAAAACACTAATGATTAACATCAATAAAATGAACAGATTTCATTTAATATGAAATGTTATTACGTTTCTCTATAAAATAACAGTTATTTTCCTAACTTAAAAAACCCCCTCTTAAGTGGGATATTAATTAACGTTCATTAATAGGCTGAAGTAAAATTTGCAGATCAAGACTATTCCAATTACTATGACTTTTAATTAATTTTAAGAATTATTTTCATTTCCAATCTGTGAAAGCACAAGAAGTGCTATTTTTTTTAATTTTTATTAAATAAACACTCTCTCACTTGAACTTTTTTTTCTGGAAACATTGCTCACACATATATTGAAGATTTTGAAATGACCTTAAGAAGGATAAATGTACTCACCAGTTATTTCTTGTAAGATTTAAGGCTTTTTGCGGTGGGCAGAATGCCTGGAAGTTGACAAGGACAGGATGTGAAGTACAGAACGAAGTAGACAAGACATCTATTTATTAGCAACACCAAGTATGCAATGAGACTTTATAAACCTTTATAAAACACAAATAGCCATTGGGAAATCTTGATTTATATTGAATGAAGGTGGCTCCTTTGACCACATGAGGTAGTTTAATGTTTCAGTCCTTGGAAAGCTGTTACAATGTCAAAGCACCCACATTTAAGATAGGAATACTGGTGTCACTGAACTGCTGGCCATTTGCCTTGCTCTACCAGGGAGAAATAATCGTATTCTTAAAGTGGTAAAGTGGGTATATTTCTAATGAGCTATTCTCTGTTCTTGCTTAGTATTCAATTCTTGTTTTAGCATTAGCTGCATAACTGAAATGATTTAAAATTCTAGGGTTTTTTCTCTCTTTAGTCCCACTATGCTCTCTTGCTAAAAGAAAACAATGCACAAAGAACAAAAGGGATAAAAAAACTAGAAATGGAAAATCTTTTCAAAACATTCACTGTAGAAGTTTGTAATAAGGTGTCTAGTGGTGATCATTCCCTGCTGAAAAATGTAACAAATATTGCTATTCAAGAAGAATGAATTTGAACTGAATGCTAACAGTTTTGGCAATAGCAATCACGTTGTGAGATCATGGTCTCTTAACAATCACTTTCTTATCCAGTGCTGTGGAATTTCTTCAAGCATTTCCATAGACTTCCTGGCCTTCAAAGGCACCTGAAGGTTATGTAATTCAGACAGTAGGCTAAGAAACAGGACAACATATCCAAGCACTACAGTGAATTCATTTGTAATGGTGTAATTGCAATGTCCCCCTAAGAAATGGGAAAAAGACATGGGTGTTCTAACATAGGAAAATAGAAAGCTGATCTTGGTCTTCTGGCATGACTAAAGCTCATGAATAAATCCATAGCCTTGCTTGTTATGAATTATTTAATTACTGAAAATGCAAACAGTAAATGGAAATCAACTCAGGTTTTCTACCTAATTCTCCTACTATATGGTAGCCTACCAGATCTAAGTGGCAAAAATCTAGAGGACCATAAGATAACAGCAAACAAATACAGATCTCTCTGACTTCTTAGTGCCATCTACTTCCACTACAGATCCGGTCACCCTATTACATGTAGACAAGACACCACAATTTATTTACACTTTTTTTTAACTTTTAGAATAAATGTGTGAGGGAGTCTAGATTTATTCCCTAGAGGCTCTATGTTGCATTGAGAAACGTATTAATACTGTATTGTTATTATGTATTTGTTATTGCAAACTTCGTAAAGTCTTTGCTTTTACTTCAATAGTAAAAGCAAATGCAAACTAAATTCAAAGAGAAAACGAGATTAAAAGAATAAAAAGTGCAAGTAAAGAAAAAAGAACGATAAAAAAGTAATATTTAAAGAAGTGATTTCTAATCTTCATCACAAGAAGTTTAAACAAACTTAATAACTCTTCACCTACTATATCATTATAAACAAATTAATCTTCTTCCTGTAACTGTCACATATCTGTATGCAAATCCATAAATCATCAACTTTTCAGCAAAAAGTGTCAGCAAAAAGTCTGTAAAGGGTCCCCAGAGCATTATAGAAACATGTCTTCCTTTTACTTCTACAATCTTGATCTTTAATTCATTCAGATGTCGTTGTAGGATTTGATCAGTCTTCAATTTTTATTTCTCCCATTTCAAAGGCTTCTTCGAGGCTTTAGCAAAGCCCTTTTGTAAATCCAATAAAAAGTTATCTAGGTACGGTAGTTCTCTTGGTTTAGCATTTGTTTTTCCACTTTAATTGTCAAAGCTTTAACCAATTTTTGTATATACAGTAGAAAGTCCTTATAATAAAGCTCATTCTCTTGTCATTTGTATTTCCACTTTAATTATTATTTTTGTCTTATAATCCATTGTTTTAAAAATTATTATTATCCAGTATTTCTGGTTCTAATATTTCTACATCAAGCAAAATTTATTTTACATTTGATATTCCTTCATTGACATCTTTTGGACATAGACATCATTGCTGATACTGTAACTGCTAATTTCTGACCCCATTCTTAAAAAACCTCCTGGAGTATTTTAAATATAGTAACATTTTGTGTCATTTTGTAAATTCCAGGAGTAACCAAATCAAAAGGCAAGCTATACTTTTTTTCCTTTTCTGCCTGGAATTGTTAGTCTCTTCAAGTATTCAATTTCTGAAAGCATAAAGTCTCAAATCTCTCTTATGACTTAGGATAGACAAAACAATTTAGTTCCAATGAAAGGCTGTTTATTTATATAATTATTTCAAAATCCTTGTAGTAAAAATCTTAGTATTCTAAATTTATCCCTTAACCCATTTACAACTTCTTTGGATCAAAAATCTCTTTAGCTTTTTGCCTTTTATTTTCAATTCTTTCAATTCTTAAGTTTTTTTTTTTTTTCAAGAATAAAGAATAAAGATAAACTCACTAGGTAACTTTTCAAACTTATTGATCGGAAGAACTCTAAAATAGTTAAAAGAGGCAATTTCCAAAAGTGATTAGAAAGTAAGGTTAGTGAACCCAGTGTTCTTTAAAAGGCTTTGCTGTGATTATGAGGATGATAGTGTGATGGAATATGTACCTGCAGGAGCAATGGGGGAGACTTTTGATAAAACAGAGCTTTCCCAGAAAGAGGCACAGATTAAGAGATTGTGCAGTCCTGGGCTGGATGGGGGAGGGAGGAAAAGGTTCAGGGTAGCCACACCTTAGATTTTCTCAGGATATATCTAGTAGGTTAGAAAGTTATGCCATTAATTTGGAAAGATTCTGTCCATTAGGTGTAAGAAAATAAAGGACCGAACTCGGCTAATCTCACTATTTTGTCTCTGGGCTTGGGCCTGACAGATTACTTCCCTTCATCTCGTACTTCTCATATCGGTTGGAGGTTGCTGCCCTGTGGTCTTCTTGTAAGAAGCAGCTGTCTGAAGTATATATGGGTAATCTTTTATCATCTTTTTATCTGGCGAGGTTCCATAGCTGGTTCTTCAGTCTTTGCCATGGTTGTCATCTCTGCTGTTTTGGAGATGTTCTAGATCATATACCTCTCCTGGAAGTCTGCAAACTACTTAGAGCCCTGTTGGATTAAAGTGATATATAAAGCCAATGAATAAACGAGGAAGTCAGTCCTAGAACTGTGTCCATAAAATAGGTGATCATGAGAAACAGTATTAGCTCTGTTATAATGCTGGCTATCAAATACATCCAAATTAGAAACATTTTTGTACAGCAGATATTGATTCCTACTGAATGCTAAATTATATTAATTCAACTCCTATCTCACAAACAACATTCAATATAAAATGCTTTTGAACATCAAATACTTGAATTAAATGCTCTGTGAACATTCGGGATATTGCTGCAATATAGGTCTGTGCACACTTTGGGAATGCATAGCCTTTCTAAGGTCTTCAACTTCTCCAACAGTTAGATGTGTATTTTGTGCTCATGTTATACATAGTGCAGATATTATACTGTATTAGCTATTTTGTACCTACTGAACAGCAGTTGCTTATAGAAAACTGTTCTTGCCCCAGTGCCCAATACATGGAAGGAACTCCAATATAAATTCTATCTTGGTTGTAACTATTTTTGATAATGCAGATGCGTTAGAGAAAAACATGTTAAGGACATATAAATATGTGTGATAGATTAGTGATCTTAGGATAATAGTCAAAAGATAGAGAAGTGAAACATAAATAAACTAGGATCACATATATCGAATACACCAGAATATGTGATGGTGCATTGTATAAAAACTATGAACATTTTCACATTGATCTGAAAAATGAACTATTCTCAGGTTCGTATCATTTCAGATTTTTTGCAAAGGCTTCCTCTATCATCTCTTCCCAGATCCCATGCCATCTATCAAACATTCACTGCAAATCATTTGGGTTATCGGGTAACAATGCAATGTCATCTGCATTCAAAAATACACACATATTCATGCTCTCAACCAACACACTTCTAACACTTATCTATAATTAGGTTAAAGGACTAAAGGAACATCAGACATCCTTGCATTACTTCTGGCTGTGTTAAGCTATTCAGTACACATGTATTTATTCTCAAGCAAGACTTACTTTCAGTATATAGCATTTGTTCTATAATTAGCAACCAACTTTCGTATTCACACAAAATATTCCACAATGTTGGCCGATTCACTTCATTATATGCTTTTTCTAAATCAGCAAATGTACTGATTTAGTCAGTTGCAACCTCAGAAATAATGTTACAGCCTGATGCAAGTGCGTCATTGTAGTATTTATTTGATTACATCATCATCCCTGTGGACTTCCACGTGTACAATAAATGTTCTCACATTTCATACATTTCCCAATGATCTGCTGAAGATCAAATATTGGGTCTGCACATAAACCAAAACCCACACAGTGCTTCCCAAAGTTTGCTCATTGTGACTCTTGAATAATTGCAGCCAGAATTCTGCAAACTTTTTCCCCCAGGAATAGTTAGCAAACTAATTCTCCCGTAGCTGTGTATTCACTCTTCTTACCTTTCTCTACGTGTGGGGAACATTATCAACATTTTTCCAATTATTGTACTAATTCAGCTGTCAACTTCCGAAATGGTGTTGGCCAAAGCCAGGCGTTCCTGCGCTCTGTTTCGTAGTTGCCACACGTGGTAGGGGGGAGGCCCCAGCACGGAGGGGGGATGGTGGAGGTAGCATGGAGGGGGTGAGGAGTGGGTGCCCTATGTAGCTGGCTGTAACAGTGACCAGACCCAGTGCGGGGATGAAGATCAGCATCTGCTGAGAATGGACCAAGGGAGAAGAGACGGATGATTGCCCTAAGTACCCGAGAACACCTGGAGGGGGGGCCTGTCAAGCCT
Organism: Thermophis baileyi; assembly: GCA_003457575.1. Lineage (NCBI taxonomy): Eukaryota > Metazoa > Chordata > Lepidosauria > Squamata > Dipsadidae > Thermophis > Thermophis baileyi. Next base: position 162,413 of record QLTV01003760.1, on the reverse strand, counting down.
TCCTATGCCGCTGGAGTGCAGAAGTCCAGTAGAGCTAGCTTCATTTCACTACATGCTGATGCTCTGCACTCAATAAAGGGGTTTTTGAATCTGCCTGGTGCATAAGTATGGTAATTCACCATGGGTGCATTGCTCGGAACCATAACATCAGCTTTTATAGACACGCTGAACAAACATTCCAAGCCACACCCATATTTTTATATTTTTCTGATTACACCATCTGCACCTGCAGCTTTTTTGGTTGCTTAACACCATTTGCTTTGCTTTTCATCATTTCATTCTTGCACACTAGCATTTATAGTAGTGATTTTAATTTTACTTTTAATCACTATCATTTCCATACAAATCTCCAAAATATTTTTCCATCATCCCCATGTTTTAGTTTTTTTCTATTATAATTTAATCATTTTTATTTTTATTAACTATTAACTTTGTGGGATGCTGCTTCTTTAGTCCTTTTCATCTCCTTCCAAAATAATTGCTCTGGATTTATTTATGTATGTATGCACACCATATATACTTCTTTTTCTTTTCTTTTTGCATTTCTTATTATGTACATGATAATCTCAGCTGTTATGTATTTTAAGTTTTATATCTGTATGTGTTTTTTTATTATTGTTTTCTGCCTAGAGTTATTTTTGAGATGGGCAGCTAAATAAATAAATTATAACCTTACAATGTTTGTGCCAGAGTTTGTGCTCTTTTTTGTTTTCTTCATTAAGACACATTTTTTATTCCTTGAATTAAGCATTCTTGAGTTTAATAGCTTCCTGGACACAGCTAGAAAGCCATGCTGCCCTCTTCCTGGATTTGGTTGGCCTTTCTTACCTTCTGAAGTATATTCTAGTAGAGCACAATTTTCATGGTGTTTTAACCTCCTAAAGGGAGTTGGAAGGAAGAGAAACCCTTTTCCCTACAATAGTTATTCATTAAAAATAACACTTATTCAAAAAATGCTATTTTCCCAATAGTTGAATCACTACTATAGTGCTTTAGGTACAAAGAGCAATTTGGAGAGGGGAAAAAATCAGTGAGGAAATAAAGGCAGGGGAAAGGATTAATCTCCCATAACCATTAAGAGCCGTGGTGGTGCAGTGGTTAGAATGCAGTATTGCAGGCTAACTCTGCCCACTGCCAGCAGTTCGATTCTCCCCAGCTCAAGGTTGACTCAGCCTTCCATCCTTCTGAGCTCAGTAAAACAAGGATCCAGATTGTTGGAAGCAATATGTTGACATTGTAAACCACTCAGAGAGTACTGTAAAGCACTATGGGGCAGTATATAAGTATAAGTGCTATTACTATTGCTATTATTCAGGTTGGGAATTAGATCTTGGAAATTGTTCTTATGAGGCACAGAAGGGATTGCCTATTACTAATAAAACGTATTATTATTATAAGAAAATACAACCAGATGTTCTACAGAGGATGGCAATATGTCACCATCCAAAAGTTGGTCTGTAGGAATCGGAGTTTAACAATATTTGGGGTTCCTCACTACCCTGTTCTGGTATAGCAAATCTAATATAGCAGATACTGTATCAGGAAGCGAATTGTTTAGTGCTCTGGCAGTGATATTTGGATATCCTTCTTTGCTTTTGTTTTTGCCATACAATATATACTGAGCGTATAGTAGCAGTTTCCAGTGCCATACAAATTTGTAATACACATGCAGTGATACAGCAGCATGGAGGTATAACAAAAAGCTGGATATAGTCATTAATAATAATTCCCATTTGAACATGGTAAATGTTCTGTAGCAGAAGAGAGAAACTCCGGTACTTGAGTTAATTGGAAATATTATTGTAGCAGAAGTATAAATGATTTATTATTAAGCATTGGAAATTGACCTTGCTATGATACAACCAAGTCATCATTTTTAAAAAAAGACATAATTTTTTTAAAAGTCCATCTGTTCATCCAACAACCATCCTTCTATTTTATTCTTTATCACTGAACTCACCAAAATACTGCAAGAATTGTTCTGATTCATCCTCACTACAACCTTCTGGCCATGGTCATACCTGAAGAGCCGTTTGTTATATGGGAAAGCTTATTATATCAGAAAGTCATTCATAAGCAATGATTTGATGTGGCATTGTGCTAAAGAACAATAATGGAGTATCTTGGCTCAACATATCACTCTTCCCTAGTTTCTCGCCAGCCACATGGCTGTGAATTCTGGGAAGAGAATCCCAAGCATACTTGAGACGGTCATCTTGGAGAAAGCCAAATTGTATTGTTTTCTCTTTTTTGATCACTATCGATATTACTTAAAATTACAGATTGACAGTGGTATCTGTAAGAATGTCATCAAAATAGCATAGCTGACTGTGAAATGGAAGTCCTGCTTTCTCTACTTGTGTGCAATGCACAGGAGATACCTTAAAAAGGTGGGGCTTCGATCACCTGATTGTGCCTGCCATTTTGATAATGTCAAATTTCAATGTTTGTTGCCCCCCCCCAAATGTTGATGTTTATTTGATTGATTCGCCTTCCATGGATGACCCTACTTGTTGACAATACTGCTTTGCATTCTAACAATTGCAGAAAGTCATTGTTTTCTCATGAATGAAGGCAAATATACGTGTCCTAGGATAATGTTACAGGATCAATCAGGGTCAGTCAAATAGAATAGCCCAAAGCACACATTCTGGTAGAGAGAAGTTCCCCAAGAATGGGCTCTAGCATGACTCTGAAAGGTCGGTAACTGATCCAGATTGGATCCATTGTTTTCTCCTACTTCCACTGCAGTATTCTGACTACTAGGTCTGAATTCTCAGGACTAGCTAAGAGGTTTTTTTTTTTTGGCCTAGGATTGCACCCGAGGAGTTTTGCAAGCAACACTCAAAATCATTCTGGTAGTCTCCAATTGTGGTGTTTTTGTTCTCTGTCCAAACCCCCTGGACTGGATTATGCTTACAACGGGAGAAATTATGTATCAGCTGCTTTCTAGCAACTCTCTACTTTCTGAATTTAGGGAATTGTCAAAATGAGTTTGACAATTCCCTCCCCTCACTCTTTTCTCTGCCTTGCAATTTCCCATAGAATTTTTTTTTGAAAATGAAAAACCTGATTCATCTTTCTATCTTTGCTATGTATAAAGGATAAAAATCTATCACCATTCTTTCTAGTGGAGTCTGCTCTATTTTCCTGTCAAACACCCTTGCAAATAAGCTTGCAGATCTTTCAACACAATGCCCGAAGCCACTGCACATGATAAATCCTTTCCCAGCTTCAGCTTTCTGTAACCTTTCCCATTCCTCACAATGACACAGGCTTTCTGTCATTCATCTTTTATTACAATTCAATATTGTGCTTGAATATAATTAGTTTGTATGCTGTGTTCCCTCGGTCTTCTCCCCCCCCTCCCCCCCCTGTTTTTTTCAAAAGACAAACTAGTATCCCTGGGAAGATTTGATCTGGAAATTGACTTCAATGTTATACTCTCCTATATATACACACACAACAGGCACAGAAAGGAGGAGGAGAGGGCGCAGAAGAAACATTTTTAACATCATAAACCTCTAGGAAAAATATGTATGTAATAGAATCTGGTTCTATGGTTCTGCACACATTACAGCTGTCACAGTGACTTACAGCCTTAGTTTAGCTGAAGGAAAATCTATAACCTTAGAAATGCAACAATGTCTGAGTCACAGTTCAGAGTAATAAATGTTCTTCACACAATACTGTAATCCATATTTCCAATAGAATCCCAATACAACAAAGGTACTACTACTCATACTATTTCCATTTTAGAGGGAGGTGGGTCTAGGACAGAGCCTGAATGAATCAAAGTACCTGGGGGGTGGGGGTAGGAAGAAATATAAAGAGAAATGCTAAGTGATAAAGTATACACATGTTCAGAAATATTTAGCCAAGACATGTTTCTGGTTATGATTTCTGCTTCTGAATTACATCTTGATCAAGGCGATATCATTCAGCAAGGTACTTACTAAATGTAGTTGCCTATAAAGGGCCTAACACTTTCAAGTAGTTAGGCCCTTTATAAAAAAATATTTTATTTTTTATAAAAGCTTTGTAAAATCATTTCTTTGCATGTATATTCAAGTGAACAGAACATACTTGTCTCCTGGAAAAGCATTTATCTGTCCTAAGATAACTTGGAGCAAAAGAATAAGGTCCTGATTGTGTTTGAAATTCATGATCTATCTGTCCTCTGTATTAAAGGAATGAAAAGAACTTATTATCCTGCAATACTGTATGTGGCCCTGGACAGCTAGTAATGCGGCCCCACAAGATTGTAAATTTTTAATATTATTATGTGATTTATATACATTAACGATTTTATATATTTTATATGTAGTCCGACAATTCCTTTTCACTCAATGTGGCTCAGGCAATCCGAAAGGTTGGACACCCATGATGTAAACCCTGAGAATTCAGTTCAATGCAGATTCTCTCCTGATGTCTAGTTCAATCTTTTAAAGTAATCCATAAAGATATTTCTGTGAACTGATAGATTTCTTAAAAGGTTAGCTTTCAGAGACCACCTTACCATCTTCATAGGATTTACAGCCTTCTTATTGGTCAAAAATATAGTTATTCTTCTGTTATGGTTATTAAAAAATTTGCTGGCCTAGTAGTACTTAAGGGTTAGTACATTACTTCATAATGTAGTATATTATAGCTGTAGTATTTTAGTGTAAAAGAGCCATAAAAATTCCAAATTTATGCAAAGCAGGTCACTCAAAGACAAACAAAAGCCCCTAAACCAAGACAGAGTCTACGGCAAATGAATAATAAATTCAATAAATTAGTCATTTGGTTGGGCGGGGGGGCGGGGGACTATAGAAATGGAATGAAATGAATGAATGAATGAATGAATGAATGAATAAATAAATAATTTGGGGAAAGCCATATAACCCTTAAGGAACTATGTCAGTGGAAAACCAATAAGGGAAGCAAATCTCATGATGATAGTGAAATTTTCTGTAATATGAGTAGCAAGCTCAAATGAACTAGCCCAGAAACCCAACTGTGACTTCTCTTGTCACTTTTGCTGTCAACTTGTCCATATCTCCTGGACTGCCACAGTAATTCTGAATGAGAGACCCAGCCAATCAGACCATCACCTGCTGCTACATACTGCAGAGATACAACTCAGTCAAGTGGAAAGTGATGTGATGAATATATAGAGGTCCTGTGACTTTCTCCTCGTGCAATATGGTCCCTCTGATCTACAGTAATAGGTAAGTTTGTGCATATACTATATATGTATTTAATATGTTATAAACCTAATGTGAGACATTGGATGTGGAGTAGTATAATTGACTTTTATTTGTCTCACAAGGGGGGGAGCGAAGGGAAGTTTTCTGGTTGACTGACATAATTCTGGAACATGCCACATTGGGAATTCAGTGTTTCCTCAAGAAGATTTCCTGCAGATTTACAATCTGCATTTTAATGAAGTCAGGATGAAGACAGAATTATTTTGCCTGACATTTATACATTTTTTTTAAAAAAACTAATCATTTGCAAGCTGCAAAAAAAGTCCCGGAACATTTTTATTACCTCATGTATTTATGTGAAATAGGCCTTAGATTTAAGCAAAGTATTATTGCTCCAATACCCCTGAAACTACGGTAAGTTTTAACTCAGATTTAAGAGCTCTGGCTTAATTGGGTTATAGATCCTTCCTTCCCTCCCTCCCTCCCTCCTAATAAAGGTTTGTCTGAATGATCTTCCAGGGATCATTTTATGTTTTATATTTGTTTAAAGTCAAAGATGGCATAGTCTAAATCTTGGTTTAACATCAGGAAAAATTATTAATCTTTCTTCCAGTTAAGGCCCTTTCCCCACTAATGAGTTAATATTCTTCATATGGAATAATGCTGTCATAGATTTAGCTATCCACAGTGCCACTCCTGTGTTATATTTGTTGTGAACTGTATTGCCTAGCTTTCCAGATACACCAGCTGTTACATATATGCTGATTGCTTTTTCCACTGGTTTTACTGTCATCCCATTTAATATATTACCTGAAAGTGGGGGAAAAAGTCATTGTGATGCTGTAGCATGTGACTGGGGTAGGTGTGATGTTGTATAGTTCTGCAATTGCAGAGGTCTGCTTTGGCTTCTGTGGGTTGTCTACTTTGTGCAACTCGTGTGGGCATTCTCCAAGTTAAAAGAATGTGAAATGAAATAAGTCAGAAAATAAATCCCAGTCATAAATTTGTGTTTAAAAATATTTAAAATAACCCATCAGGGCAAAACAATTTATACACCAGTTAGTAATAATGAGAAACACAGGACAGTAATGTGGTGCGTGGAAAAGATCTAGATCAGTGGTTCCAAGTGTGGGGCCCATGCCCCACAGGGGGGCAATTTGATTTTTAATGGGGGCAATTGGAACCTTGTTTAAACCAAGTTAATGGCCTTTTAGGCTTCCTCTGCATGAGTAGGAGTTCACTTTTTGAATAGTAAGAATTATATGTGGGGGGGGAGGGAATCAGGATTTTAGAGATGTTTAGGTGGGGCATGGCCAAAAAAAAAAAAAAAAAAAAAGGTTGGGAACCACTGATCTAGACTAAATATTGTCAGCTGATACTTGGGACTGTGTGAAGAGTTTTACATCTATACCAGTTGATCTGGAGATGTTTTGATCTATTTGGAAGTTACAGTTGATCTGAGAAACACTTCATATGTATATAGCCTCCTAGAGTCACGTTGTAGTGGGAGATGGGTAGCAAATAAATGAGTGAGTGAGTGAGTGAGTGAGTGAGTGAGTGAATGAATGAATGAATAATCCTTGACTGCTCAGAGCAAGTCACAGGCATATTAGTCTTACTTTTATCATTCTTGGCTTGTTCGGAAGGATGCTAATGTAGTTTGCTTTGCCTGATGGAGAGGAATGTTGTCCTGCCAATTCTAGTAATCTGAATTGCAAAGGTTTCTCCATAATTGATAATATGATTTGTCAAAATGCTGTCCTTGTCTGTAATGGTGGTCAAGCCAATGGCAGCGTGAAGCTGACTGATGCTATGAGCCTGGTTCTGTCTAACTTAGGTATGACGAAAATCTTGAGCTGAAGCCAACTCTCTAGTCTATTCTGGCAGAGTTTCCTGTTGGTCATTATGAACAAATCTATCAAATGGTCTATTTTTCCCCCCTCCCAGAAGCACATAATCACCTGGTAGCTGAATAGCATATGTTTGGGTTTCAGGACCCTTAATTTATCTTTGCTTTGCTTTGCTTACAAATGTTTTGGCAAGCCTGTTTATATCTATCTTCTCAATCAAAAAAGAAAGAAAGAAAGAAAGAAAGAAAGAAAGAAAGAATTAAAGCAATTTGTAATTGTTTGAGCATCAACATGAGTGACATGATATCATATCATATTGGAGCTTCTAAGATGAGACATTCATTCGTGACTAATTGTCTCAGATCATATTTTCACACTAACCCAAAACCAATTAAGGTAAATCTAAAAATCTCCTTTAAATTGAGCTTGACTTCTTGTGATTACAAGGACCCATGTAGATTTTTTTGACAACAGTTTGGAAATAGTTTGCCTTTGCCATCTTTCAGGAAATATTTTGAATTCTTTGTTTAGTCTACAGCCCTATGATTTTTGATTATCTCCTATCCCAGTAGTAGTCTGGTCTAAACCTGTTTAGTTTTTCAAGATTAGCCAAACTTGACTAGATGCATCTTTATCTGAGGATAATTCCATAGAGATTCATGGCATTTACTAAATTGCAACTTTTTATTAAGTACCTATAGCACAGCATTTTGGAAAACGGCCACATATTAACCTACATCTCTAAGAATCTACTGTATCTCCTTAACATTTAGAAGTTTTAAATTTTCTAAACCAGGATTTCATTAACTAGCAATTAACTCAGCATGGTAGGCAATACAGGAAAAGTGCCAAGCATTTTAAATTCTTTTGGATTTTTACTCTTGCAGGAGCCATGCACTAAGACTGAATACTAATCTGAGAGGATTTCTTCGTAATTATGGATAATAAAGACCACACTGCATATGACTGCATATGACTGACAGTTTTATAACCCAATCCAATGATGTTTAAGGACCTTAACCCCCTGCCCCCAAACTCTGATTTTGATCATACTACTAGTGAGATGGGCTAATTTTTCTCTCCTACTGCTTCCTTTAGTGTCTGACATTTTCTCTTGCTTCCTTGCTACAAATAATTGTTTATAAAGTATTCTGATTTTGTATAATGATGTAATTTGTAACAAGCAAGTATAAAAACCTCTTTTTGCAAATGGAAAAGAAAGATAGTCACAGTAGCATGGATAAAGAATCCTTCGGGAGTTGGGCGGCATATAAATTTTATAAAATAAATAAATAAATAAATAAATAAATAAAGAGAACATAAAAGGGAACACTGAAGAAAGTAGAGGATGGAGATAAGTTGTTGAGAGTGCAATGCTCTGGGAAGGTTATAAAGATGTAATATAAATAGTCATTAAAATAACACCATAACAAATATAAATCCCAAACCAGAATTATCAAAAGGTTTGAGTAAATAAATATGTGTGCATGTGTGTATGTATATCTCTCCTAAATGCATCAGGGAGAAAGTCTGCCTCAATTCCAGAAGCAGTTAATTTCACAAAAAAAGTTAATTCTTTATGTCAGAGATAACAATGGTAAGGTTTGCAAAGAAGTCTGCTGAAAAATTGAGGGGTGGGATAAAATATACAAGTATATGTTAAGTTTTGTATGCTAAAGTGAAAATCTTGTATTGGGCTTAGAAAGTAAATAGCAACCTATTCCCTTCAAGTCCTGCTTTGCTGACTCCTCATGGTATTTGTAATGTGTTCTCCTGGGAGGGATGAGCAAAGAACTCTAGTAGTGTATGCCAAGACTACCAGTAGGAATACCCAAGGTGTAAAGGACATCCCCATTGCCTAACTTAAGCAAGCAAGCACCTATATTGGGCATAAGGTGAATCATCGCTTTAAGGACGATGGGAAAGGCATCATTTCATACAGGATAGGAGGCAGCAAGGGTAATCCACTCCTGTATTTTACAAAGAAAACCACATGGAAATACAATATATAAGCATAAAGATAATATAGTGGCAGATGATGAACCATTTGGGTCAGAAGGCACTCAACATACTACTGGAATAGAGTGGAGTGTTGTTGTTGTTTTTTAAAAATATCTTTATTAGTTTTTCACATTTTATGTATCACAATCGTTCTTTAAGCAGATCTGCAGCCTTTTATATGCATTGTTTTTACATTTATACAATTTATACAGTTATCTTACAATATTTCCTAATTCTAAGTCTTCATCCCACATTTCCTCTTCAACTTTCTCTCGTCGATCCATTTGTAGCACCTTTCCCATATTTCATAGTAGTCTGTGTCTTTTTGTCCTCTCAGTTCTATCGTTAGTTTGTCCATTTCGGCGCCGTCCAATATTTTCTTGATTATCCAATTATCGATGGGAATATTAGAGTTCCTCCAGCCTTGCGCAAATACAATCCTAGCAGCTGTCGTGATATGCAGAATCAAATAATTAATGCTTTTTTCGTATTGTCTTTTAAATATGCCTAATAAAAGAAGTTCTGGGGTGAAATCTACTGTTAGTTTTACTATTTGCTGTAGCCAATCATATATCTTTGTCCAATACTTCTTCACTTCAGGACACGACCACCACATGTGAAAGAAGGTGCCTTGTTCTTTTTTACATTTCCAGCAGACCGAATTTAAATTTGGATATATTTTCGCTAATCTAACAGGGGCCAAATGCCATCGGTAAAACATTTTGTAGTGATTTTCTTTATATGATACTGATTTTGTTATTTTATAATTTCTATTCCAAATTTGTTCCCAGTCCGCCAAGTGTATATTATGTTCCACATTTTTTGCCCACGCTATCATTGGTCCTTTTACTATATCTTCCACCCGATCAAATTGTTTGAGTCCATTTTGGTTGACCCTTTG
>QLTV01003760.1:124410-136553 GCA_003457575.1 Thermophis baileyi | reverse complement strand
ATAAATAAATAAATAAATAAATAAATAAATAAATAAATAAATAAATAAATAAATAAATAAATAAATAAATAAATAAATAAATAAATAAATAAATACTCTTTTATGATGATGCATGTTTTCCTCCGTATGTTATTTTGAGGTGTGGATGAAGCAATCCTTCACATGGGAGGGGTGAAAATGTGGCCACTACAAAACACCCCATCATGATAGGCTGAGTCCTCATACTTTGTCTCCCAGAACCATTGTCTTTCCATTCTGGCCCTGCCTTTTATCCTGGAGTAGCAGCTTGGTAGTTCCTGCTGCCATCACATACCTTCTAACAGGTGTCATAACTGGTGTGCTCTCTCCCAAGTTTAGATGTATGAGAGACACTGCCTTTTAGAAGAAGAAAACTACTACTCTGTTTGGAAAAGGAAGGATTAAGGCATCTTCTGAGTGTCCATGCTGAACACCATGCCTTAGAGAAGGTATACATTTTCTGGCATTTAGATCGACACAGAGGCAGCTCTGTTCTTAATGCAGGCTGGCCACTCACAACATAGCATAACACAACTGTGTTTTGTACCTTTGCTTTGAGCTTTTTTGTGTCTGCAGGACTGCTTGCTTCCCCATTTTAAGAGGTAGAAAAGAGGGCAGCTTCTTTAAAAGGCTCTTTGTATGTGCTTCTTTGGCTCTATGAAACTCTAAGATGCAAAATTAATTGCTCAAGATGTTGAAGCATGGACTTATGCTCTCTGCATAATCATATTCCTGGCTCTAAACTGAGTTATAATATAGATGATTTTAAAAAGTTACTTTGGTGCCTACACTCCACCAGAAAGCCAAAATCTAACTTCAGTAGCAGTTCTTGATACAAAGACCTGCAAAAGTGTATTTTTTTGACAAGTGAGGAGGTGATTACCTTTTTTCAGCCATTGTTTTTATGACTATATTCAATGACAAGTAGAAGCTTGTTTCCAAGACAACAAGATTCAAACGTCAACAACTGACACCTTGAAGAGAGGCAACTTGTCTTTCAATTCTTTGAAGAAACTCACAATTTGATGGGCAAAATGCCAAAAATAATTAGAGTATCTTTGTAAGCCCCATAAGTGTATCAGCTATACAGATTTTCTCATCAGAAAGCATGAAAATCAAATCAAAGCTTGAATATGATCTACTCTGCTGAATATTCTCTATCTCTTATTCTCCTTTCCTTTCTCTTTTCCCCGTTCATAGACATGGATATAGACATACACAAACCACACACAAATGCACTGGAAGAAGAGGAAAAACAGAACCATCTGAACTGAGAGAATATTAAAAGAAAAAAGTTAAGCAGCAGCTTTGTTATGATGGAGCCTTCTAGTAAAATAATAAGTGGGCAGGGCAATCAAATTTAAAGCAGTATTCCCTAAAGCAAGGTCAGCACTGCTAGAAATGTTCATTTCGTTTTTTATTTGCTTTTCCTGTGAGGTATCCTCCCTGGCTATAATTTCCAATTCTTTATGTTGAGATCAAGAGATTTGTGCTGTGCAGCATAAGAATCAATTCAGCCATTCTGGCAGCATGCCAATCTTTATTACATTATTTGTTACTCTTGTGTTATTGCAGAATAAAATAACTGCTCTATAGGACAAATTAGTTACTTTTTATTTTTTTCCCCCTTGACCTTGAGTTCCAAGCATCCACCACCACCTCTTCTGCACCTGCATGCAGATAATGATTTTCTGTGTTAGAAAAAAAGAGAGACATAACTACAGAATCTGTGCCAAAACAAATTATTGATTCTATGGTGGGGAACTAACCAGTGGGCTAATTCCATTCTGCAGCAGTAATAGTTAAAGCAAACTGGGACCTTGAAATTGCTAGGATGAAGAGGCCAAACAGTTTGTACACAAGTGGGATAAATAAACTTGCAAGATTGGAACTTTACAGGTGGTTAAGCAGGGCTTCTTCTGTACAATTGCCCTTTTGCATTTTTTATGGCATCACATTTCTGCACCTGTAAAAGAAGAATTAAAGCTAAGATTCCATAGAATCAATATCCATCCATCCATCCATCCATCCATCCATCCATCCATCCATCCATCCGCTCACTCACTCATTCCATCGTAACCTCAAAAGACTCCCGGCAGTTAATAATAATAAAAGCATCCAAACAAATATCAAAACAAAAACATCCACAGTAAAACAATAGTCATATGGAGTTAGTTTTATGGCGGAATAAGAAGTAATATTGTCACCCAAATTATTTCCCAAATATTCTATGGAAAAGTTGTTTTAACCAACTTCCCAAAGCTGAAAGAGAGGGGCCAGCATAATTTGAGGAGAAAGATTGGCAATGAGGATCAGAATCTCCAGGCCTTAACTTCCTTTGCCGCATAAAAGTGAGGAACCACCAGCTTCAGTTGGGGCACCAGTTGCAGCTCTAATTGGAGCAAAAAGACCTCATGACTTGGTGCTTAGGAACTTGGGAACTTAGGAACTAGCCCTGAAGTAGGAGGTCCACTACTTTGGTTTCCTTCTGAATTCAGAGTCACTGCTGGATAGGCAGGCAGAGGCCATGGCTGGGTCCTTTCCCAGCTTCAGTTGGTGCACCAGTTGTAACTCTACTTGGAGCCAAAAGACCTCATGACGGTGCTTAGGAACTTGAGAATCTCTTTCTCCAGTTGGGTTCAATGTGTCCCCTTGAATAAGTTATTCAAGGTTATTCAAGGAGACACATCGAACCCAACTAGAGAAAGAGGTCCTCAAGTTCCAAGCACCAAGTCACGAGGTCTTTTAGCTCCAAGTAGAGCTACAACTGGTGCACCAACTGAAGTTGGGAAAGGACCCAGCCATGGCCTCTGCCTGTCTATCCAGCAGTAACTCTGAATTCAGGAGGAAACCAAAGAAGTGGACCTGCTACTTCAGAGTTAGTGATACTGCTGAGAATCAACATTGGAATCAATAGACAACCTCCATGCATAAATCATAAATCCATCTTGCTAGGGCTCAACTTCAGTTTTGATGTTAATTATCCTGAGTTAATAGTTATAGAGCCAAGGTGGCGCAGTGGTTAGAGTTGCAGCACTGCAGGCTACTTCAGCTGACTGCTAGCTGCAGTTCAGCGGTTCAAATCTCACCGGCTCAAGGTTGACTCAGCCTTCCATCCTTCCGAGGTGGGTAAAATGAGGACCCAGATTGTTGGGGGCAATATGCTAACTCTGTAAACCGCTTAGAGAGGGCTGTAAAGCACTATGAAGCGGTATATAAGTCTAAGTGCTATTGCTAATGGATAGACTCTCCAGCAGATCTGTTGTTTATGAATGGAGGTTGTCTGTCTTCTCTTTGCTTATTGTAGCAATCACATGGCGGTAACTGCCTAACGAAAGATACTCTATATCCCATATCTCCTTCCTGGATTTCTAAATGCATAACTATCTCAGCTATGAATTTTATCATAGTTTTAAAATGATTCTTATTGTCTTTATTGTTTTAAATTGTACAGTTTTGTTGTGTTATGTTGTGTTTGTTTGTGAGCCAGAAAGAGTATATGTAGATCAGGCCTGTCAAACTGGCGGCCTGCAGGCTGGATGCGTCATGTGCAGGCCATGCTTCACCCCAGCTCCGCAAAGGCAAAAAACGTCACGATACGTCACGTGACACAATCGAGTTTGACACCCGTGATGTAGATAGTTCTCAACTTATGACCACAATTGGGACTGGAATTTCTGACATAAGTTGGGGTGGTCGTAAAGCACGTCGTCATGTGACTGGACCTGATTTTATGACCATGTTTACTGCAGTTGTTAAGTGACTCCAGCTTTCCCGATTGACATTTTTTTGTCAGAAACTAGCTGGGAAGATTGCAAATTGCAACCATATGGCCTCAGGAGCCTGCAAATGATTGTAAATGTGAGCCAGTTGCCAAGCACCTAAATTGTGACCAAGGAAGTAGCATCATGGCTGAAAGTGTAAGGACAGGTCATAGATCACTTTTTTTGAGGCTATTGTGACTTTGAATCATTGTTAAACAAATGGTTGTTAGTTGAGGATTACCTATATGTCAGATGGGCAGCTATATAAATTGGAATGCAGTAATAACTTTTGTGGTTATGTTGTGATCCTCATTTGATTGATAAGATTCATAGAGATGGAAGGATTTTAGTTATTGAGATGAGCCACCTGCTCTGTATATAAAGCCAAATTAAAACATCCCAGATAGATGGCTCTCTAACTTTTGCTTTAACATCATCCGCTAGTTTTTTCAGTACCGTGTTTCCCCGAAAATAAGACCCTGTCTTATATTTTTTTGAACCCTGAAATAAGCGCTTGGCCTTATTGCCATGCACTCAAAAGCCCAATTGGGCTTATTATCAGGGGATGTCTTATTTTGGGGGAAACAGGGTAGCTTAGGATACAGTTCATCTGATTCTGAAAATGTAAACTGATTTGAAGGAAAGAGATATTTCCTGACCATGTACGTATCAAGAGAAGGGAAGGTCAAGAATGCTGGACTATAAAAGCTACTGTCAAACTTTCTAGGACATATAATGCAAGAGTCTTAATGCATTTCTATTTATCTTGATATTTGATTACCTGGAATTTCCTGAGCTCCCTTGCAAAGTTCTTTTATTTATACACTTCAGGGTGGTTTTCTCCAACTTCTGTTGCAGCTACTCGGATAGAGAGGACTTAGTGCAAAAATAGGAGTGTATGGGAGTTCAAAATAGAATGTAGATCAGTTACACCTCTTTACTATGGAGATTTCTTATCAGTGAGTGAACAATAGGGTGGTGATAAGAATGTGATTACAGACAGGATGTGTGCTCTGAAATCCAAGCCTGAGTTAATTTGCACTTTTATAAAGCTGTACTCCAGATTTTAAAAGCAGGCTTAGGGCTGAAGTTTTAAACTGAATTTAAAATGTTCACCTAAACTTTACTTGCATACCAAGTTATGTTTACAGTGACAGGCAGGTCTACTGTCATATAGTTCTGAGCAATGAACCCAATTGAATCAGGACTCGGAAGCTCCATTCAGGCTTGAAAGACTTTTTATTGAGTACATCCTATTGGCACTTAGAAAGGTGAAGCTAGCTCTGGGTAATTCCGACGCTTCAGAGTAATAAAAAGAATAGAAACTTCCCACCCCCCTCAGGTGTCTTGGGTCACGTTAATCAGTCCTCCTTGGTCTCAGCAGATGTTCATTGCTATGACCTTGGTTCACACGCTGGCTGCGTCTGGTTGATGTTTTGTCTTGTGGATTCAGGCACCGCATTCAGTCCTTTCTAGCTCACCCTCTCCCCCAAGAGTGGCAACTAAGAAACAAAGCGAAAGTAAACATGCCTTCGGCCGAAGTCGTTTCAAAGTTGACATCTACATTACCAAAGGTTTCCAACATGTCTAGTACTCTCTTCCTCCAATGACCAAAGGAAAGGAGGATATCAGAATCTCATGTAAGTTTTCTGTCCCCTCTACTCCCCCAAGACCCATTTAACTGGTGAGTGCATGTTTATCAGCAAGGTTCACAACAGAGTGGCATTGTCTGTTCAGATATTCAAAAACATGCTCTTTAATTTTACGAAATGAATTTGGGTTCCTTGGACTAAAACGTAAGGGGAAAAGATGAGCACATGATACAACTCATAGGGAGACCAGAGAAATATTTTAGAAATAAAAAGGTTAACATGTCACTCTAACAACACAGAGCATTGAAAATCCTTGAAAGTAGTTAGTCTATAAGAGGCACATGGTTACCCTGTAATTAGTATTGTAGGAAGTTAGCACCCACCCCCTCCTGGAAAAATGAAATATCCTAGGAAAATATTAAAACGGCAGAATATTATAGAATATCCCTAGAGAAATTGAGAAACATGCTTTTAGAAAGGAAACAGACTCACTCTTAGTAGCCCCCACCTTTGTCAATGGGCCATCAAGGAATGGCCCAGCTCACTCATCCCCCCCACCTTTGTCAATGGCCTGGACCAGTCTATTCTAAATAACAAAGATCCACCTCCTTCAGACAGAGCCATATGCAAAGATTGCATCAGCCAGCACTCAAACTACCTTGGTATTCAGGACAGCCTACAGAGTTGCCCCATGGGAGTCTGACAGCCAATGGGATACATTTCTGTACAGGAACAGGAAACTAAGAGGTGGGGCCCAACAGAGGTCATAAAACCAAGAGACTCAGCATCTTCTTCCCTTTTCTCTTCACCCAACATCTGGAAGCATGTGATCCACCTTTTCTGTTCAGGAGCCCCTGCCATGTGCTCCTGTCCACCATTAAACCTTCTTTCCAAGCAACTTCCAGGAATCCAGTGTCTTTTTCCCCACTTGGAACTGAACCCAGAAGGATATTCCTTACAACAGTATCAAAGAGCAAGATGTAAAATGTATATCTATTTAGGGAATGGTTGTGGGTTTTGTACTAGAGTAGGAATGTTTCCTATTAAAAAAGATCATCAGCTATTCCAACCTTCCATTTTAATGTGAATTCCCCAGAGTATTAAGAGATGCTATAAATGCTGAAATTTGCAGACATTTCACATAGGATTATCTAAGGCACTGCTGGACATTTACATGCGGGGCAGATGAGCTTTGGTCCTCTTGTTCTTCCATATAAATAAATCATTCATGATGAAGGAAGTTTAAATTGGTATCACTCCACCTCCTAGTGTGGCTATAAAGGGACTAAAAGACATGAATACCAGCCTGGGGGGCTATGCAGCATACAGCATAAGCTATGTTACAAAATATACACTATACAAACTGATGGATTGGAAAGTGTTCCCATTATAGTCAGGCTCATAGTTCCTCCTGACCTCCTTGCCCATGAGAAAGAGAAGACAGCTGCTCATGAATTTATGATACTTATTGTTGAAATAAATCAACTATAGCCTATCTTGAAAGGGGAAATCCTCTTTGGTGTTCGGACCTGAAAATTATGACTAAAATTCCAGTGATGCTTATTTCTGTATAAGATTTCCAAGTCAATGCAGAACTATTTTGATAAGAATATAGAAAACTATAAATCAATTCAATTCATTTTGTTCAAGACACAAAACAAAGAATAAAACAAAGAGAAAACATCCTTTCAATACCAACAATGTTAACATTTTTTTCAAGAGACCCATGTGAACATATTACCCAATAGAATCTGAGGTCATTTTTTTGTTTGTTTGTTTTGCTAGCCTTGCGTTTTGATGGTTCCCATGCAATATTACAGTATGAAAAAGAAAGTTAACGTAAGATTCACCAGATGATCCTGGGATGAAATAATAGAGGAAAGAGGATGATTTTTTGGCTGTCTTCATGAAAGGAATAATTTGGCAACATAGAAAGGATGGATTCAACAGCTCTGAGATAGAATTATATGAGGAAAACCTCAAAAAGTTGCCCATGAGCCACTTGCTTAAAAACCCCATTAGAGAAAAGTTGAGTATAATCCAAAATGAGTTTTTGGGGAAAGGAAATAAAAATAAATAAGCCACAAAGTGACATATAAGAATAGAATAGAATAGAATAGAATAGAATAGAATAGAATAGAATAGAATAGAATAGAATAGAATAGAATAGAATTTTTTATTGGCCAAGTGTGATTGGACACACAAGGAATTTGTCTTGGTGCATATGCTCTCAGTGTACATAAAAGAAAAGATAAGTTCGTCAAGAATCACAAGGTACAACACTTAATGATAGTCCGGGTACAAATGAGCAATCAAATCATAGTAGGAACCAGTCAATATAAATTGTAAGGCTATAAGCAACAAAGTTACAGCAAATTACAAAGTTACAAAGCACATTGCAAAGTACAATAGGTAATGCCAATTGAGTGGTTAGGTACCTGTGTGTGCCACACATATCTCTCTCTTCAAATATAACCATCTAAAGACTGAAAAAAGGGCAATGTTGTCTTAAGGTGATTGGTACTGTTGGGAGCACTATAATAAATGAAGATTTTATTTCTGTGGTAAAATTTCTGTGGTGTCCATAAATACTTTCCCCCTAAATGTCATGGAATATTTTACTCTAAATTCAAGGTCATCTTGTTTCTATTTATCTTTTTGCTGATGAAATAACTTTGGAAAAATGGTTGTTTGCTCTGAAAAATATTTGTACAATTCAATGAATGCCAAGTTCATTTCCATAGTAATCATGTTTCTTTCCCTCAGAAAAAAAGGCTCCCTGCCAATGAGTATCTATTTAAAATATACACAAAAAACAATTTCCTTGCATTGGCTGCAGCTCAACCCACCTGTTTTGTATATATGCTTAACAGTAAAGTCAGTGCAATATAGATATCTGTTATCATGGCCTTAGAATAAGGTTATGCACATATTATATCTCAATGTGAACAATATTGTTAATTTTCTCCATGAAAATCTAACCAAAAATCAATTTCCAAGTGTTGTGGGGTTGGGCAGGAGAGAATACAGTATTCTTGGGGTTCAGAAGAGCTGTATCCTGCCCCTTCCATCTTGCATCCCACTCTTGATCCAGGGAAAATGTAAACCAACCATTAGGTTGGCATAAGGAAAGTCATTACTATTGCTTATAATAAGAAATATATTATTGGTTGAACCATTCTGTGTGAACATGTGAATGTTTCTGAGAATGGGAATCTATCCTGAGCAATGACTAATAAAGTAGGTTTTATAATTATCACTTTCCTATATTTATAGAAAATTAATTACATGGCTAGGCAAACCCTAGTACAGTGATGGCAAACCTTTTTTGGTTTGTGTGCCAAAAGGGTGTGTGTGCGCGCGCTAGCGCGCATGCATGTGCCCACACCCATTCCCTCCCCCCGCACATGCGCATAACCCTGCGCTGCCCCCTGCACATGCACACAACCCCCCGCACTGCCCCCACGCATGCGCACAGGCCTCACTGAAGCCTGGGACGGCGAAAAACGACCAAACGGGCAAACCGGAAGTTCGGAAAAACGGACTTCTGGTTTTCCCATTGGGCTGTTTTTCACACTCCGGAGGTTTCAGGGAAGCCTCCTGAAGCCTCCGGAGTGCGAAAAATGACCCAATGGGCAAACCGGAAGTCTGTTTTTCCGAACTTCTGGTTTGCCCGTTGGGCCGTTTTTTGCACTCCGGAGGCTTCAGGGAAGCCTCCTGAAGCATCCGGAGGGCGAAAACGGCCTTCCCCAAGGCCGAAAATCAGCTGGCCAGCACGTGCATACGCGCTGGAGCTGACAGGGCAACGCCTCGCGTGCCCTCCGATATGGCTCCGTGTGCCACCTGTGGCACGTGTGCCATAGGTTTGCCATCACTGCCCTAGTACCTAACTAACTATATCCTATCAGGAGGAGAATCAAAGAAAGACAGAAGTGATTAGCAGTCCCATGAAACAAAGAGCAAGTGGCATGATAGACAAAGTTGTGATACCGAGTAAATCCAAAAAAGCCAGTTTAATGATAACAATCCAGGAAGGAAGCAGAGATATGAGTCCTTACTTTGGTCCCCTTGAAATGTGAACAGCAAAGGGCATCAGATAATGTGGAATTCCTTATCTCTGGCTTTTCTAGAGCAGCGATCCCCAACCTTTGTGGCTTTGCAGCCTGACTTGGGGGGGGGAGAGGAATTGGGCCACACGAATGGCGGACTGGCATGCACATGTGCAGCCCTTGTGCAAGCAGTGGGCTGGCGTGCATGCACTCAGCTCAACTTGCGCAAGCGGTGGGCTGGCGCACACATGCGCGAGTACCCACCAGTCCACCATTTATACAAATTGAGCTGTGTGCATGTGCTCACACACTCCAGCCAGCCATTCACATGGCCCAATTCCGAATAGGTCAAGTCCTTGTAGTGGGCTGTGGCCTGGGGGTTAGGGACCCTTATTCTAGAGCACCAGCCTTTCTATCATCAAAGTTTTCGGAGTACAATTTAAACAACATATGACTTGAGGAAGGTGCTCTGACTATTTAAGGTTACCAAAATGTTGCCCTCCTGGAAAATTATCTCCAATCATGGGGAATCATCAGGCAATCGGAATGTGTGTCCTTTGAGAGGTAGATGATCACTCCACTATGGAATTCCAGGTGGGAAGGCAGGATGAACCAGGCTTCACTTCCAATGGCTGTGTAGACTGTTCCATGCAAGTTTATGCAAACAGCTTTTGCTACAAAAAATTGTTTGAAAATTAGGATTTTGTAAAGCCCTGAGAGTGTAGCAAGAAGGAGGGAGTATGTGATGCTAAGAGGCCAGTGACAAAGTCAGCTGATCAGAATAGCAATAGCAATAGCACTTAGACTTATATACCGCTTTATAGTGCTCTACAGCCCTCTCTAAGCGGTTCACAGAGTTAGCATATTGCCCCCAACAATCTGGGTCCTCATTTTACCCACCTCAGAAGGATGGAAGGCTGAGTCAACCTTGAGCCGGTGAGATTTGAACCGCTGAACTGCAGCTAGCAGTCAGCTGAAGTAGCCTGCAGTGCTGCACTCTAACCACTGCGCCACTTCGGCTCTTCGGCAGAAGATCAGATTGCTGTCTGAGCATTCCCTGTAACAGGATAGGAGTTCTACATTTCTGCAGTTCCACATATTACCATTATTTTTGACTGTAACAACAACCTTATACAGAGAATCCTATGAAAATGTGTAGGGAAAGCACAAAGATATGAAACAGAGGAATGAATTCTTGTGCATATGATGTTTCATTTATTTTTTAATTAATATTGACTGGTTTAAATTGGCAGTAAAAAGGGAATTAAGATTTATACTGAGGGCGAAGAGCCAGAAGAGCTATCAGTTTTTGTTTTGTGATGAACTTAATGTGCCTCTAAGAAAGCATTTGTACAAACGTCTTTATTATGAATAACAGTTTCCATCCATTTAATAATGACCTCGGTTTTTCTCATGAGAATAACACAATTATCAATCTGTCACTGCATTTTGTTGTAGAGCAAGATAGCACTTCCTGTTAAGCTTAATCATTTCTCCCATCTGTGGAATGCTAGTCACTCCGGAAGACACCTGCTTTCTGAAATGTTCTTTTTATGGATCTGATCCATGGCAGCTGATTGTGTGTGAAGCATTATGGAACTGATTTAGAGGAAAAAGGCTTCCTATCAGGCATGTAAGTTAGTAAAAACATCTACAAATTAAACAACAAAAGAAACATTGGTCACGCATATGTGAAATCCATGCAAATAACTGCATTGAGCATTTACAGCAGAATTGATTTTAGTAAATACTCATTGTAGATTGTGTCTGTCCTCTTCTGTCCCTATTAACATTTAATTTACTCTTAAACAGCAGCATATTTATTGAAATTTTGCAGATCCTTTTAGCACAGTTAGGCACATTAAGTTTATTGACTAAGGTTTTAGATTTACCCTGGAGAAATTAGATTAGGTACCAAGTACCAACAAATATACTATCTTCTAATTTCTTGTTTGAGTCACCTCAAATATATAGTGCTTCCAGAATTGTTGTACTTTAATGAGCATTAGTACAAGAACTTTAAATGCTCTCTATGTTTTAAATTATTTTGTACCCTAAAAGCAGTGTGACATGGAGAAGGTTAGCTAAAGTTCTTTGTGATAGGCTGAATGTGATCAGTTGAAGGTGTGCTTATGGGTCAAGGAAAGAGCTCATTCTATTAAATTAGATACAGAAATATTCATAATGTTCAATTCCCCATTTTTATTGTTGATTTTGGATCTTATGGTACTATGGGATGCTATATTGCAGTTCAGAAGAGCAATATCAGATCCAGAGGTAAAGGAACAGAGTGAGGGTAAGGGCATATTGTAGAGCAGAGGTTGGCAAGTTTGAAATTGTGGCCTTTAGTCTACTTCCAAAAGTCCTCTGGAACAGGGGTGGGTTCTAATTTTTTTACTACTGGTTCTGTGGGCGTGACTTAATTTTGTGGGCGTGGCTTGGCGGTCATGTGACTGGGTGGGAGTGGCTTGGTTATGTGACCGGGTGGGAGTGGCTTGGCAGTCATGTGACCGGGTGGGAGTGGCTTGGCGGTCATGTGACCGGGTGGGAGTGGCCAAGTCGATGTCACTTAATTCTTTGCCCCAATGAATGATCTACAAAAAGAAGATATAAAAAAAAGGAAATTTATTATTTTGTGCACTTACTACTTAAATAAGAATAAAATAAGTACACAAAACAATAAAAGAGCTACTTACAGAAGGAACATGACTGTCCTGCTG
>QLTV01003760.1:106019-117585 GCA_003457575.1 Thermophis baileyi | reverse complement strand
TCCTTGATTAGTTTACACACACACTGCTTCTTGTCCTGCCTTCAGGTGCTTTGGAGAATAGGTTGTCCCCCCTCTTCTTTGTGGCGGCCCCTGAGATATTGGAACACTGCTATCATGTCACCCCTAGTCCTTCTTTTCATCAAACTAGACATACCCAGTTCCTGTAACCGTTCTTTATATATTTTAGCTTCCAGGCTCCTAATCTTCTTTGTTGCTCTTCTCTGCATTCTTTCTAGATTCTCCACATCTTTTTTACATCATGGCGACCAAAACTGGATGCAGTATTCCAAGTGTGGCCTTACCAAGGCATTATAAAGTAGTATTAACACTTCACGTGATCTTGATTCTTTCCCTCTGTATATGCAGCCTAGAACTGTGTTGACTTTTTTGGCAGCTGCTGAACACCAGTGGTGGGTTGCTACCGGTTCACCCCGGTTCAGGCAAACCGGTAGCGGCAGCGGCGGGAGGCTCCGCCCACCCGCCCGGACGTCATCATGGACGATCTGCGCATGCACAGAAGCGCCCCGCGCACGCAAAGCGTGCGTGTGCGTTCACAGTTCCGAACAGGTAGCGAAGGTAAGTGAAACCCACTACTGCTGCACACTGCTGGCTCATATTTAAATGGTTGTCCACTAGGACTCCAAGATCCTCTCACAGTTACTACTGTTGAGCAAGATACCACATATACTGTACCTGTGCATTTTGTTTTTCTTGCCTAAATGTAGAACCTTACTTTTTTCGGTCGAACGTGCAGTCGAAGACCATCTAACTCTCAACAATCCATTCTCATTCTGCCCAGGGATCATTCACCATTTATATTGATTGCTATGTTTTACGTAGTTCATAGGAATTTCCTGCAAAGTTTGATATGGTCTTCCTCTTAATAACCAGAGCAAGAAGAAAGAAATTGGATGCATCTGCATGCATTTGGAACTGGGTTCAGTTGCCAAATGTAGGGACCAGTCGAAGTGAAGCCAAAGATAAATCTTAAATATAAGGGAAGAGAAAATGTTCTTTTTTCTTTGTTGTTGATATACTGTGCAGAATGGTTTTATTTCTAAGAATATCATGAGGCATCAGCAAAGTCCAGACCCAATGTGGCTGATTGCTGTTGCCACTAGTCAGACTGGAGGCACAGTAGCCCTTGATATGATCTGGCCTATTGCTCTTCTACTAGTATCATTGATATGTGTTTGTTAAAACTAATGTAGTTCCGGATATCTACATTTTACAAACATAATTGACCTTACAGGACAATTCTATGTGAGGCAGAAAATCATTGTTAGTAGATGTATCAGTGGTCTTCACACTTTCTGAGGTGGGCTGATACCTGTACACACTTGGTACAGTGGGAAAGCTAAGTCACAAAACACCCAAGTTGTAGAAGTCTTAAGAAAATTTAACATGCCCAACAAGCTAGCTATGAAACATATAATCTTTCTTTTAATTCAACTTCTTTTTTGCTCCATGGTTTCTATTGCAGATGATTGTCTCAGAGAAATGTCGCTTGGCCAAGAAACTAAATGTAAGACAGAAGTTGGGCCTGAACCACAAAACTGAGCCCCATTCCTCCATTCCAAAACTGTAAAAAATACATTAGTAGTCATTTCAGAGAAGGCAAATGAGTGATGCTGAGAGAAACAAACACATACAAACAAAATATTTATTTGTACAACTCATATCAAAACAAAGCAGAAATATATTTGTATTAAAAACCAAATAATCAGGGGTGGGTTCCTCCCGGTTCGGACCAGTTCGCCTGAACCGGTAGCGACCCACTGGTGATGTCACGATGATGTCACTGAACTGGATTGGTTGGTGCCAGTCCGTGGGGGCCGCCATCTTTTTTTTTTGAATTTTTTTGAAATTTTTTTGGATATTTTTTGAATTTTTTTTTCCTTCTGAGCATGCACAGAAGCTGACTTCCATCACTGTGCATGTGGTCACCATCTTTTTTTCGGCTTTGTTTTTTGGGGGGGAGGATTTTTTGTTACTGTGCATGCGCACGCGGCGCGCCCACGTGGCGTGCCCATGCGGTGCACCCATGCGGCACGCCCATGCGGTGTGCCCACGCAGCATGCCCACGCGGCGCACCCACGCGGCGCACCCACGCGGCGCACCCACGCGGTGCACCCATGCGGTGCGGGAGGGAGCGAACCGGCAGCAAGGTAAGTTGGAACCCACCCCTGCTGTTAATGCACATAATGTCTTTCTACCACAATATTAAAAAATATATATTTTCTTCTTCCCTCTAGCTGTTTCCCACTGTTCCTTATCACCCACCTAGTTTACCTTTCCCCTTTTTTTCTGACCATCTGGATTTATATGATAGATTGCGGCAAGCTACCATTTCTATTTTCTACATCTGAGACCCACTAGGTCCCTAAAGCATTCTTGAAATACAGATATTGTGAGAGATTGGGGCTTCAATCTGTGGAATGCCAGTTTCCTAAATAAACTATTCATTCATGGAAGGGGAAAAAGTGTTAAATCATAGGTTTAGTGAGCCTAGCCAACATCAGCTAACATTTTCATCCATACCTCTGTGGGAAGGGAACCCTAGATGTTGATACCTTTTTAGATCTTATAGTGCAACATGTTTCCAGCATTGGAAACATTTCTTCATTTCTTTTTCCCAATCCTATTAGTTATGACATTGTAAGAGCAGCCGAAAGTCCCTGGTGTTCCAGTAACCTAATTTCATGTAAAACTCAACTTAGTTTCAGCAGGGATTTTTTTTTTTTAAAGATTTGGGGAGAGGAAAAATGTAAGGTATTGTTGGTTTGAATTCCTTAGGTGCTGAACCATCATAGGATTTATATCTGGCCTATGTATCTGGACTTTTCAGAAAGAAAATGCTGTTTTTGGGAGGAAGAGTAAAATAAAATAAAATAAATTATAAATAAATAACATGGCCACATAGGTCTGCTTCTGTTTTCTACTTTCAGGATGGGGATGGCAACTTGCAAACTACAAGTCACATTTCTGCCATTAGACTCAGTGGATTGTTTTTAATTTTGTAAAGCTTAAATCAAAGCTTCCAATAAACTCACCTGTTTCATATAGCCTCCCAGCTTCATCTTCCCCTCTTCTGATTTTACTCTCACATTTCATAGAAAGATGATGTCTCTTTCCCTAAAAAGTTGCCCAACACTCTCTTGGAATATCCCTAACCCTCTATTTGTTCTACCGCAGATAAAATAAACCAATGGTAGCTGCTAGTAACAATAAAACAATTCTTTTATTATAGGAGTCAGAGGAATGGATCCTGACCTTTTGAATGCCATACAAAAAGGGAAAGGTACCAATTCCATTGGAAGGACTCATAAAATCAGAGTTCCCCAGTTACATAGGAGATCGTAATTGAAAAGTGCTCTTGCATGTTTTGGCTCAGTCCTGACAAGATTGAATAACTGTGACAGTTTAGACCCCCTGGCTCGGGGACATTTTCACCTGTGTTCTTGGATGGGGTTGCACATATTCTACAATTTTCATTATCCCTGAAAATTGGCTGTGCTGACTGAAATGATGGCAGAGTATGTACCATAAGTCCAAGCATCCAAAGGTGCTGTGGTTGGGAAATTCCTTCAGCCAGAATTAAATTTCATTGGACTACGGCTTAAAATGGGCTATTATGTGGATTGAATTCCCCATAGCTTCCTGTCTCTGTGGTTGATGTGAGGTAGTGCCACCTCATAGGCAAAACAGCACAGCATTGAATTAACTGCTTGCATGCAATTCAATTTAAAATGGATTCAGTGATGGCCTATGAACTAACGGGTAACAGTTGTGTATCAATAGCCTTCAGAAGCGAATACAGTAGATTAGAGCTAGTAGTTATGCTTCTGATCATCTTTAGGACAGTTCTGCACAATAATAACTTTAAGCCATTAGAATTGTGTGTCTTTGCAAGGCAGTCCCAGGCTCATTTGCAAACATCTCCAAATAAGACTGAGAAATAAAGAAAGAGACTAGGGCAGTACTGAATTTGTAGATATTTCTCTCACCATTAGAAATGCTTGCTGTGATACAAGCATCTGTGTGGAGGACATGAGATCATCTAGTCTGGGTCAGACAATTCTAACTAGCTAGCCAGATCAATATAAGACAGCATCCTACATTCCTATGAATCTGGAAGAAAATGCTAGCAATTTCAACAAAATACCATTTAGAAGATTTCTAAGGGAAAGCTATTTATGATGATAGCATATAGCCTGAATTATTCCCCCGGAACTAGCCAGCCCTTAAAATATAGTCCCTAATGACTTCTATCTAGCTTCCACTGGGTTCAAAGGTTTAATATGAGACACACAAGAATCTATACCTTTATATTATCTGGCAGTCACTCATGTTTTCATTCCCACTGTAGCAGCTTTATATGATCCACTGCCCTATAACACTAAGAAAGGATTTGTCCACATACTATATGCCACTATTTTTGATACTTCTATTGCAGCATCCTAAACATTGTTTCTTTGGCTATGAGAATAAAGAAATTCAAAACAGACTAAAATAAAATGGAGCATGACCTTCAGGAGAGTTTCTGATCCTAGCAAATACCATTTAAGGCTGCTGTTGCTACTGCAGCTTTTTCTGGCTACAGGCACAGAGAGAAATGGGAAGAAATGAGCAATCAATTTGTTTATGGCAAGTTTTAGTGCTTCAGTGCTATAATAAAAGAGGTTTTTGCAGGAGCAGCTTGGTTCTCGTTGAGTAGCGTTGTTTTCTGCTTGGTTTTGCTCCACAAAACGAAGGCTCTTGTTGACAAAAATTAGCAGCTTCCCAAGGTTTCTGCTGATTTCGAGGAATCAACCCCTTGCAGCTCTGTGACACTTGGCATGTAGTTGCTCCTTTGCAAAATGACTGTTCCCTACGTGCAGTTGAGCACTTGGATTAAACACCTGCACTAAACAATTGGCAGAGCCCAAAGAGCTTGTTAGAGGCTCCATTTCCTGTGTGGGAATCACTTCGAATGAAATTAATGATTCTTTTCCGCATGCAAGACTTTTTTGCCCAAGGAAATCGGCTTTATATATGGGAATATCTACTTTATATATATTAAATAAGCTACTGCATATATGCAATCCAGGAATATTATAAATTGACATCTGTATTATTTCTGTCAACAAGAGCCTGATAGTACATACTGGTAGTAATAATGCAACTTAGTCATATTGGCTACAGAGATGGGACATCTTGCTAAGAAAAGAATCTGTGTGCAGAGCAAGTCCAATTGCCTCTTGCTACCAGCCACCAAAGAAATAATTGGCATAAATCATTCCATCAGCATCTTGGAAATATATTGTTTTTCTTCCTCAAGAGTGCCAATTAGGAAGAGAGGATGCTTCTCTTCCTTCCATAATTCATATCATATATGGTTATTATTCAGAAACATCTACAGTATCTAGGTAGATAGATACAAATACACATGCATATGTCTGCCATACAAAAAGACAAGATTATTATTATTCTAGATATATCAGTTAATTTTGATATAGATAGAACCAGTTTGATCTAGTGGTTAAGGCTCCAGGCTAGGAATCAGGAGACTGAGTTCTAGTCCTGCTTTAAGTATGAAAGCCGTCTGAGTGACTTTGGGTGAGTCACTGTCACCTCAAGGGTTGTTGTTGTTTTTTGAGGAAAATAGAAGGCAGAAAGAGTACTAAGTATGTTCATTGCCTTGAGTTATTTATAAAAATAATAAAGGCAGGATAAAGAAATATAATTTTGATACACCATAATACTGTACATTTACACTGTGTATATAATTTTATTACAACACATTAATACCATACATGATCATACTTTTATATATACAATAGATCAAGATAAGTTACGGCATATGATAATATCATTAGTTGAATCATTGGTTGAATGCCCCGAAGAACCTTTTTAGATGACCTCAAAGTATGGGAAGGCTCCTATGAAATTTAAATATGAGAACCTGTCCTTTGAACTTAGCTAAACTTGTTCTGAAAGCCAGAAACACTGACATCAAGAGAGAATCATAAATTCCCCAATGGTGGCTTGATATTTTAGCAGCCCAATGTTCTGTAGCAGCTAGTTTCCAGACAGTCTCAAAAGCAGACATAAGTAGAACACATTTCAATAAATCAGTCTTGATTTAGCTAAGTTATGCATGATCATGCACAGATCCACATTCTTTCAAAAGATATACAGTATAATCAACATATCAGGTGAACCTAGGCAAAAATGTACCAGACTGTAACAGTTACTAAGTCATCTAAGATCAATTCATTATTAGGTACATTCAGATTACAGCCTTTTTAAAAAGGATATCACTATACCTAAAACAGAATAAAATGCCTGCTTCTGAATTGATGTTACTACTGGAGAGGAGCCCTTTGTTTAGATTAGGTTCTAATTTGTTAGCCCACATGCAGATTTTTACTTATCTTGGACATCAATTTAGAGCCTCTATGACCTTGTTTGACTGAGATGGAAAACACTGAATGTACTTTGATCTTGTTTTAGGTTTAAACAGCTCTGTCCCATCTTTATGTTAGGGAGTATAGTATGATGGAGAGCTGGAGAGGGCAATAGAGGATGGAGTGAAATTATAGGTCTCCCAGCATTGTATGTAAAGTTGCTGTGGTGTAAAGAAGTCCTTTACCTAATTGTCCATAACTGGCCAAACATAGTGTAGGTTCCCACCATATGCTATTGCTCTGTCGAGAGCTCCAGCAGCTTCTAGTCACAAAAATCTATAGGATGCAGTGACACTTTCTCTTTCCCTTCAAATGTGAACTAGTATTGAAATACAGTATCAGTACACTTAGCTACTAGTGTTAATGTCATATATAAAAATTACAGAATATTCATAGAATGTTAACATTAGAAGGGATAGCTTAGGCCAAGGGTATCAAACTGGCGGCCTGTGGGCCGGATACATCACGTGCCGGCCACGCCCACCCCAGCTCCGTGAATGGGAAAAACGTCACGAAACGTCACGTGACAGCAACGTGACATGGTGAGCTTGACACCCGTGACTTAGGCTATTGAATCCAAACCCCTGTTCTGCAGCAATCCAAATCCAGGACAAATGTCTATTCAACCTCTGTTTGGACATATCAACTGAAGGAAAGGCCACCAGTTGTCTGGATATTGGTTTTATTGTTGAATTATGCTTAGTAGTAGAAATATTTTTATTACTTATAATTTGAAACTGTGTTTCTATTACTTAAAGCCATAATCCACTTTGGATAATAGAGAACAGGTCTTCATGTTATGTTTATGTGGCACCCTTCAGGCATTTGAGAACTACTGTTATATCCCCTCCTTATCTCACATCTCTTTTCAAAACATGAAATATACAATATGGAGTTATTATTTCTTCAAAGGACCCAGTTTCTGGTGTTTAAATCAGCATAGATATTATGCTGTGAGAAAGAATTGGTATAAATATGGAGATCAAAGTTAACCATATTCGAATCTTGCAGCACTATTTAAAAAAAAAATTTACATGAAACTTGGAAGAGTAGATATTTTCTTGCAACTAATGCAATTATTTTATCAGGGTTTTTTGAGGATTAATCTTTCACTTCATTGTATTTTATAAGATCAACAAGATTTAGCACTTCTTCCATTTTTTGTTAGAATTTTATAAACCAAATCCTCCCTAATAATTATAGAAATAACATTTACATTTTTGTACTTTATTTAAAATAACCTACACCTCCCAATCTTATTAATATGTTCTATTTATTTAATTTACAAACATCTTATCAATCTATCATCCTAACCGAGATTAAAGAGGCAGCACAATTTATATTACAATATGGAATGGTTCACACTGAGAGTTAGATAAATTGTTGCTTTGCAAATTGAGAAACCTGTAGATGGTGCTGTGAACTAGCAAGAAAGGCTAGATCTTTAATAAAGTTATTCATAGTTATCTTAGTGAACCTTATGAATCTTAAAATATGATATATGCTATAAAAATATAATACAAAGCAATGCTGTCAGTAGTAATGAGACCATTTATTTGAATATTCAAGCACAGTTACATAAATATCAAGGACAGTGTCTCTTTCCCAGTAGTAATTCAGAAAAATTCTGTTTTGGTATACAAAATATATAAAAATCTGAATTGTTCAAGATCACAAAGGGCTCCCAAGCTACCTTTCTAAAGTCCCCAAACCACCCAGTTTACAATATCAAAATTTCATGACAACCATAAAATGATGGAGGTAGAATTTTTGATAATTTTTAACTAGAAAAGAAGTATGCTAGTATTTAAGTTAATTTTATTCATTTAAAGTTTGGGTTGACCCAAAACATCCCGAGAAACCATTTTTGTGGTAGCCTGATGTTGTTTCTCTATCATCAACATCTCCCCTCCCTCCCCCAGTTACCTGAAGAAATAAATACAAATGTGTGGATCTTGGCATGAAAAGTTTCTTCCCATTGTGTTGTACTGTACGTTGAGTCTAATCTTAATATATGCAGAGCTGTTATTGTGGTTCCCTAAGCAATGTCTCTTAAAACCAATTAAAAAGCAACTAATGACTACCATGTCTTGTAGTGTGTTTGTAGTAAAGCTAGTAGTATGGATGATGATACAGGTAGATCCAGAAAGCATTGAGGGCAATTGTAAAGTCAAGGCATAGCCACATAATCTCAGATAGCTTTTAAGATACCCAAATTCCAGGCCATTTAAGGATGTACATATTTTGAATTGTGCCCACAAACAGATCAGCAACTGGTGTAGCTATTTAAGAGCTGTTCGGCTTTCTGTATATCAGGTCCCAGTTAGAAAGTCAGCAATTGCATTTTGAACTAATAAGTTTCCTGAAAACTATCAATAGCAGTTTTTATTGTCAACACATAATTGTAACGTATGGGGATTTTAAGCACTTGAATAACAATGGCAAGGCGATTTGTTTTTTGCCTGTCCACAAACAAACAAATGAAAAAGATTATCTGTGCAGTGAAGATGCACCCACATAGCCGGCCCTGTTGTTTCTCACATTTTCCCTCCTTCAAATCAACCTGTGCTTCTTTCACCCAATCAATGAGGGAATCTAGAACTCAGCCGCGTTCACAACAGGAAAAACATGCAACTGTGAGTTTGAGTTTGGCTAGATCTCCAGCAGCCTACCTTTCCCGCTTTTGTGGAGCAAAAGTGACCCTACAACATGGGGTCATAACAACAACTCTGCAACTTTAGCTAGAAGAAAATTGACTTGGCTGATTCTCAGGGATTCTGCACGAAACCAAAGCTGCAGTAGCTAAAACTGGCATAGTTCAAGTGAGACTTTAATCTTCCTTCTTTGGCCTTTTCTCTCCTCAAACTTCTCTCTGATAAGGCAGCTAAATAAATGTTACATTGGAAAGTTTTTCCTTTTGGTAACATCCAGTTTTGAAGGGATAAATGAATCTACATTCATTCATTGCCCATTCATTCTTAACCTTCTTTTCTTGCTTTACTCCATATTTCCTATGTAACTATTATAATAAACTTATTTCATGCTCTTTCCTGACTTAATCATTTCTAACTTTTGTGTAAAGAAATGGGATGAGGCACATTCTTTTTTTTTTAATTGCTGAACAGTAATTAACAATTAACCTTATCAAGTAACTGAGTAGCGTAAATCCATGAGGCACAGAGGAAAAAATGGCTAAAAACTAAAAAAACACCCCCACATACTATAGACATTCATATTTACCGTTTATCAGAAGGGTTGCGGATCATAGGTCTGTTGCAGTTAAGATAAGCTACAAAGCCCCACCTAAGTTCAATAGAATTGTGATTCCTGCTTCTGATGTTTCATTATTTTAACTTCGTTTGAAAAGTTTTCTAACATGGCAATTGAATAGGTGTTGTTAATCCACATCTCAATTATCCAAGGTTTTCACTGTTGGGCAATTATTATTTTAACTGCTAAGATTAAGTAAATAATAAATTCCTTGTTTTAAGCTTGAGGTTTAATCCCTTAAATAAGTGCAGTAATCCTACCTCTGGGGAACATTCAATTCTTTGTTTGGTAATGATGCTTACCTAACCAAATAGAACCAGTCCCATCTTCAGAACTCCTCACCATCCTCATGTCTTTCCCTAATTCTATGGCCTACTAAAGTGATTTTGCTGAAACGTGTTAATTAAGTGGCTCCTTGTCAGTGTAGCAAGTCCAATTTTAAAGGTCCAATTTATTCAATTATCAAAATCAAACAGTAAATGTTTCCTTGACTGTACCATTTTAAGATATGCATGTGTATCCCAGGGGTGGGTTCTAACTTACCTCGCCGCTGGTTCACTTCCTCCCATGCTGCATGGCTGCGCCTCGTGGGTGCGCGTGCACATGCGCAGTGCCAAAAATTCCATTTTTTTTTTTAAAAAAGGCCAAAAACAAGATGGCGGCGCATGCGCAGTGCTGGCAACTCGGCTTCTGTGCATGCGCAGAAGAAAAAAAATAAAAAAAATTCCAAAAAAAATTCTAACAACAACAACAACAACAACAACAACAACAACAACAACAACAACAACAAAACAACAACAATAATAACAACAACAACAATAACAATAATAATAATAAAAAAGAGATGGCAGTGTTCATGGACCGGCACCAACCGAACCGGCTCCATGATGTCACCAGCGGGTTGCTACCAGTTCGGGCGAACCAGTCCGAACCAGTAGGAACCCACCTCTGGTGTATCCTTATATACGCAATTGAGGTTATTGTGCAACTGAATTATTTCCCAAGGGAGGAAAATATTACCATAGATAGAAACATCATGAGATTTTTCCTGCTCATTTTCCCTCCTTGTTCCTGCTTTTATCATCAGATTTTGTAGAAATCATCTTGATTTCTACCCATGCATAGCTGGTTTGGTCTGAAGTATGAAATCTTCAGGTTCAAGTTTGAAGCTTGACATCTTGGTGCACTTCTTTCCTAAGAGATGGACATGACTCAATTGCATTGGAGACACTGTTCACATGTAACAGTATTAAGACCCTCCGTTGACTCATTTTACCTCTAGTGATTAAACCAGGGGTCTGCAACCTTAAACACTCAAAGAGCCATTTGGACCCGTTTCCCACAGGAAAAAAAAAACCAGCAGGAGCCAAAAAACCTGGTTGGGCATGGCCAACTCAATGTCACTCACTCCCACCCAGTCACATGACCCCCTAGCCATGCCTATCCAGCCACAAAACCATTCTCTCTATGTCTCTCTCTCCTCCTCCCCCTCTCTGTATCTCTCTCTGTATTTCTCTGCCCCTCCCTCTCTCTCCCCCTCTCTCTGTATCTCTCTCTCTCTGTATCTCTCTCCCCCCTCTCCCCTTCTCTCTCTGTATCTCTCTCCCCCCTCCCCCCACTCTTTCTGTATCTCTCTATCTCTCTATGTGTGTCTCTCTCTGTCTCTCTCCCTATCTTCCCCTCTTTCTCCCCCTCTCTCGTCTCTCCCCCCTCTCTGTGTGTCTCTCTCTCCCTCTGTATCTCTCTCCCCCTCTCCCTATCTTCCCCTCTCTCTCCCTCTCTCTCTGTGTATCACTCTTTGTGTGTCTCTCTATGTCTCTCTCTCCCCCCACTCTCTCCCCCTCTCT
>QLTV01003760.1:75879-105962 GCA_003457575.1 Thermophis baileyi | reverse complement strand
CTCCCTCTCTCTCTCTCTCTCCTCTCTCTCTCTCTCTCTCTCTCTCTCTCTCTCTCTCTCTCTCTCTCTCTCTCTCTCTCTCTCTCTCTCAGAAAGCCGCTGCTGGGTCAAGCCAGCAAGCTTTCCTTGGGGCTCCTTGCTACTCCTTTTATTTCTTCTTTTTGGAAATCTGGGCTGGCTGAGAAATGATCACCAGCTGCGGTGGAGGCTTCCCTTCAGGCGACCATCCTCCTCCTCCCCCCTCTTTCTCCTCTAGCGACCCTCTGGCCAGCTGTGGCAGGGCCGGGAGGGTGCACACGCACAGGGAGACCCTCTTCAAGCGAGCACCAAAGCGCAGCAAAGGCGTCCACGGGGTGGCTGGCTGCTCACTTAAGGAGGGTCTTAACAGGATGCAACAGGATGCGGCTTCTCTCCTGCACTAAGACTCTGGCCATCGCCTTGCCATGTTGCACCCCCGGCAGCTCTTTGGCTGAGCGCGGAGGGCGCAAGCTCCAGCCCAAAGTGGCAGGAAGCAAAGGCTGCCTTATGCGCAAATGTGGCACAAAGGCAGGTACAGGGCCGCTTCACTCCTGCACTAAGGCTCCGGCCACCCTCCTCCTCCCCCTCCTCCCCCTCCTCTCGTGACCCCCTGGCTGGCTGTGGCATAGCCGTGAGGGTGCGCACGTGCAGGGAGACCCTCCTTAAGTGAGTGGCCGCCCACCCCGTGCATGCCTTTGCTGTGCTTTGGCACTCGCTTGAGGGTCTCCCCGTGTGTGTGTGCACCCTCCCGGCCCTGCCACAGCCAGCCAGGGGGTCACGAGAGGAGGAGGAGGGGGGGAGGAGGAGGAGGGTCACCTGAAGGGAAGCAAGGCCTCTTTGGCAAGGGCTTTCTCCAAGCCTGACCCCTGGGGTAGGCGTGCGAGGTTCAGCGGGGCCAGCTCCCTTTTCCCACTGCCCTGAACCTCTTAAAGCTGTGGCTGGGCGCTGCTGGCCCGTCCCCCTTTCCGACGTCCCCTCCTCCCGGATCCCATTCCCACCCTGCCAGCCCTCATGTTAGCGAGGCTGGCATCAGTCGGGCCAGGTGTCTCGGGGCGGAGAGCAGGTTGCTCATCTCCCCAAGCGACCGAGGCACACCCAGCACCAACAAGGGCCGGAAGAAGCTCCACAAGAGTGAGGCGCCGGAGAATCAGCCCCGGCTGCTTCTCCATCCCCCGCTGTTGCCCTTACCTTCTCAGACCAGGCCAGGTGAGGGAGTGGAGGGCGAGGGGTGGGGCCAGCCAGTGATGGGACAGGGAGCCGCAGCAGAGGGCCCAAAGAGCCGCATGCGGCTCCGGAGCCGCGGGTTGCCGACACCCGGATTAAACTATAGTTTGGAATCAGCAGTTATGACAGTTTATAAGGAAGTAGCATGAGCCAAGCCGTATTTAGTTTGGCTTGCGTTGTGCAATATAACATGTACTCATTCTCTCAAAGTTTCAACTTTTGATGGGTAGTGAGTTATAGTTGTGAATTGCAAATCATTTGCAGTATTATTGGAAGAATCTAAATAGAAGGGAATCTACAGAACTATGAAAAAATAAGCAATATGTAAAGAGAAATGAGGATTATTTATTTTTTTGGCTGCAGCATGCTGAACAGATGCTCTTCTAAGAACCCTTAGATATATCAGTAAATCAAAGCATGACCCAACTGTATATTATCCATTCCACAGGACTGCACAACTGATGTTTTACAATACATTATCTGCCAGAATAGACATATAAGTAGCCTGCAGTGAGATAATCTTGTTACTGATTGTCACCATCTTTTAAAAGCTCTGTGAAACATGTATTCTGCTACACAATCCAGGGGTGGAATGGGAAAGAACTGCACCCAACATCTTTCTTTGATCTAGGGAATCTTACTTCTAGCTAGGATCACATTCTTTCAGAGAAATCTTTTAGGAGTTGCATGCCAGAGTAAACAACGAGAGAACAAGAAGTGAACAGGAAGGCCACAACATTTCTCTTTCACTTTTTGCCTCTTTTTCCTTGCCACTTGAAGGATGGCCTTTCATCCTCTTTGAAATAATACCTACCACCTCACCAGGAAATCTGTTGCATTGCTGAACAACTGTTACATTAGAAAATTAATTTAACAAGTATGTAAGTGAAAAATGTTATTGAATATTGAGTATTTTGCTGTATGGAGGTTTTATTAGCATTATTGCAGAATATTTGTAAATTTCCCAGAATCTTGTTAGTAGAATAATACATGAAATAAACAAAACAAGCCAGTAAGCTCAGCAGTTTCTGTTCTGGAAAGTTTCATTACCATTTTTATGTAAGTGTCAGCCTTCCCATTATAGTAGATAAGGGAAAGTAGCATGAACAGAGAGGTAAAGATGCAAGGAAAACTTCCATCATGCATTCAAGGCAGAGTTGTTCTTTTCTCTGCTTGGTCTATGCCACTTTCATTACAATTAGGGAAAGGATTTCATCCTTCAAGGTTCTTCACTATGCTACTGAAGACCCTGTCACAGATGTTGTAAAAGGCCTCACTAAAGAAAGCTGATACTGGTCTTGTGTTATGGCATTTGTTTTCCATAGGCACCTGGTTGGTTATTGTGGGAACAGAATGCTAGAAGGAAACAGACTTTTGGTCTGATTGATCACCAGTCTTCTTAACAATTATTTCAGAATTTACCTCTCTTCCTTTTTCCAGCTGCAGAGTGAATCAATTGCCATGAACAAATTAAAAGGGATAAGTCATTTGAGTTGAATTTGTTGGAAGAAAGTTTAGAGTTGGGTATTTCTTTGGAGATTTAAGTCAAGACTGATGATCTCGATATCTCAATATTGATGATGATGATGGAACAGTATCTTTTGAAGTGACCTTAAGGGGTCAGGTTTTCAATAACCTATATGTTTATAAATGTAGGAAATGTATGCAAACATTTTTATTTATATCTATTTAAGATATATTGCATCCTTTAACTGTATAACATTAAATCTCCAATAATCACATTTAAAGAAAACAGTTATCATGAATAGTGCTGGAAGTCCTGTAATCCTCCCAGTCAAAAAACTAGGATACATAAAATAGGATAAAAACGGACCAATGAGAAAACATTAAATATTTTTGTTTTGTATTAATTAACCTATTGTCCAATGAATAGATGGACTACAAATGTTAAAATTCAGTGGAAATGAGAATAATTTTTTCATTGGTTTAAAGCTGTGTTTCTCAAATTTGGTATATGTAAACTTCAACTCCCATGCTGGCTGGAGAATTCTGGGAGTTGAAATCCACACATCTTAAAGTGGTCAAGATTAAGAAACACTGTTTGAAGTATAAGATTGTTATATTGAAGTCATGGTACAACTCCTCATGAGATCTCTGAAGAAAATTATATTTGACATATATATCAGAAAGGTAATACTGTCCATGTTACAAATCATTGTAAAGGTGAGAAATAGAGGGCCCAACTATCTCACTGAAGCATGTTTTATTTGCTGTGCTGTCTATAAAATCCGGTTGACCTGCACTGGGAATGTCTGGTTTGTAGAAGTAAACCAAAGCACAAATCTTAGCTCTTTATTGCTGACTTAAAACAGCTTTTTACTGTTGACTTAAATCAAGGTTAAAATGGCTGTCTTAATTGCTTTGTTTTTAACCTGAAGGTAAGAAGGTTTCCAGACAAATATCCCATACGTTCCCAGGAAGAAAACATACCCCTGAAGCGGTTAGGAGAAAACACCCTATCAGAGACGTCCCACCTTTCTTATCTCTGTATGCAAAACTTGCTAATAGCACATGTCAATCAAACTTAGAAAAAGATTAAAAATAGAACTCTTGTACCGGTGCATATGTGTGCAAGCATACCCACACCCACAGACACCGAAAGAGAGAGGCATACAGAGAAATGTAACCGTTTCTTCTTCCCCAAGGACCATGGCTTCCCGATCTGGATAAGACATACTGTATGTGTATTGGTGTGGGATCAGACTGAAATTTAAAGTCTTAGTGTTTCTACGGTGGAGTCTTATATCAAAATTTTCTTACATAAAGTCTTTGTAATCTCAAATATTTTCTTTCCTTTGGAGTGTTTTTTATTCCTTTTCTTAAATTCTCCTTGCAGAAGGTCTTCTCTCAGCCTTGCTTTTTCTTTTTCAAATAAACTGTCTCCTGAATGTTGTCCCATGGGATAGTGAAAAATCCTCAAACCAGTAGCAACCTGGCTCATTAGAGCTCGAACTGTCTCTTCTCTCATGAAATAATAGAATAGAATAACAGAGTTGGAAGGGATCTTGGAGGTCTTGTAGTCAAACCCCCTGCTCAGGCAGGAAACCCTATACCATTTCAGACAAATGGTTGTCCAATCTCTTCTTAAAAACTTCCAGTGTTGGAGCATTCACAGCTTCTGGAGGCAAGCTGTTCCACTGGTTAATTGTTCTAACTGCCAGGAAATTTCTCCTACGTTCTAAGTTGCTTCTCTCCTTGATTAGTTTCCATTTATTGCTTCTTGTCCTGCCCTCAGGTGCTTTGGAGAATAGCTTGACTCCCTCTTCTTTGTGGCAACCCCTTAGATACTGGAACACTATCATGTCACCCCAGTCCTTCTTTTCATTAAACTAGACATACCCAGTTCCTGCAACCGTTCTTCATATGTTTTAGCGTCCAGTCCCATAATCATCTTGCTTGCTCTTCTCTGCACTTTTTCTAGAGACTAAACGTCTTTTTTATAGTGTGGTGACCAAAACTGGATTAAGTATTCCAAGTGTGGTCTTACCAAGGCATTATAAAGTGGTATTAACACTTCACATGATCTTGATTCTATCCTTCTGTTAATGCAGCCTAGAACTGTGTTGGCCTTTTTGGCAGCTGCAGCACACTGCTGGCTCATATTTAAGTGATTGTCCACTAGGACTCCAAGAT
This sequence comes from Thermophis baileyi, assembly GCA_003457575.1. NCBI lineage: Eukaryota > Metazoa > Chordata > Lepidosauria > Squamata > Dipsadidae > Thermophis > Thermophis baileyi. The sequence goes on along the minus strand of QLTV01003760.1, from coordinate 101,066 downwards.
CCCTCTCATAGTTACTACTATTGAGCGAGGTGCCACCTATACCAGTGATGGTTAACCTTTTCGGCACCGAGTGCCGAAACTGGAGTGTGTGTGTGTGTGTGTGCGCGTGCGCCAGAGCGCCGGAATCCGGAAGAGCAGCCAGCCATTGTGCATGCACGTGACAGAACCTGGAAGAGCAGCTGGTGACGGCGTGCATGCCCACAGAGAGGGCTCTGTGTGCCACCTCTGGCACGTGTGCCATAGGTTCGCCATCACGGACCTATACCATACATGTGCATTTGGTTTTTCTTGCCTAAATATAGAAACTTACTTTTCTCAACATTGAATTTCATTTTGTTAGATAGCGCCCAAATTCATTCACCACAAGTTGCCACTGCTAGGAAGGATTCATTGGCACCCTCAAAGAAATGTTACCTCCAATACCTCTAGGCTTCACAGACGTAACAGCTCAATCACTGCTACTGCTCCACTAGCCACTGAATAGCTGATTAGTATGCCAGCCATTCCTTTCCAGCTCATAATTGTTTTTAATTTATTAAGGTGACCCATTCCTTTCTATGAATTGTGCAAGCCTGAAAAAGGAGTTTGGACATAAGATTTTTTAATATACATTTTACATCAGATTTGTTATATTTTCAAGTATTTTAACAACCACTTTACTATTTTTAAAACTAGAACTGATGCCCTTTTTGTCACTTTTATTATTCTGATTTATATGTTACGTTTATGGCTATTATCTAACAATGTGTGGCAAGTAAATTTGATAAATAAATACATGATTAAAAATGCAAAAAATATTCTTCACTTAAATAAATATTTTGGATATTCATATTACTTATGAATGCCTTTATCTTATGATGGGATTCTTCACTGCCTAGAGCCTTCAAACTAAGGCTGCAAACAAAAAAAATTAAATACAGCGGTATCTCGGTACTCATTGTTAATTGATTCCGAGAGGCAAGTACCAAAATGACAAGTACCAAATTTTTCCCATAAGGAATAATGTAAATAAATTTAATGCTTTTCCAAACGAAAGACAATGCACATTTTAAGGCAATATGTAAAAAGATAGGGTTATATATCATTACTTTACTTGAGAAATAAACCTAAAAAATAATAAATACTTAGATTAAATAAAATAAAAACTTCCGTTTACCTGAACTGAGGAGAAAAATAAGTACAAAAATACACAAAATGAGGTTGTATAATAGCTTAGATGTCTGATCCATCTAATCTAAGACTTGATTGCCAGCAGCGGTGGGTTCCTACCGGTTCTAACCGGTTCTTTAGAACCGGTAGTAAACTGGTGATGACGTCATGGAACCGGTTCTTTCGGTGGTCTCCGTGGGTGCCGCCATCTTGGATTTTGCTTCTGCCAGGCTTAATAGCAGTGACTGTGAGAGGGATCTTGGAGTCCTAGTAGACAACCAGCTAAACATGAGCCAGCAGTGTGCAGCGGCAGCCAAAAAAGCCAATGCAATCCTAAATTGCATTAACAGAGGGATACAGTCTAGATCAAGTGAGAAGGTGGGGCCGGGGGGGGGGTGACATGAGAGCAGTCTTCCAATATCTGGGGGGCTGCCACAGGGAGGAAGGTGGTCAAGCTATTCTCCAAAGCACCTGAAGGACAGACAAGGAATAATGGATGGAAACTGATCAAGGAGAGATTCAACCTAGAAATAAGGAGGAACTTTCTGACAGTGAGAACAATCAACCAATGGAACAGCTTGCCTTCGGAAGTTGTGGGAGCTTCATCACTTGAGACTTTCAAGAGATTGGACTGCCACTTGTCAGAAATGGTGTAGGGTCTCCTGCTTGAGCAGGGGGTTGGATTAGATGACCTACAAGGTCCCTTCCAACTCTGTTAATCTGTTATCTCTTAAATGGGGTTAATGAATTTGAACAGAAACAAATAGAAAGTTCTTCACTTAGAAAATAGAAATCAAATGTAGAGGTATAGGGTAGGTCTAACTTATTTAATAAAAGCACCTGTGAAAAAAGTTCTTAGTATTTGATTCAGGGATGGGTTTCAACTTACCTCGCTGCTGGTTCGCTCCCTCCCGTGCCGCGTGGGCGTGCCGCTTGGGCGTGCCGCGTGGGTACTCGCGCGCGCATGTGCAGTAACAAAAAATCCTCCTCCCAAAAAACAAAGCCAAAAAAAAGATGGTGACCGCATGCACAGTGCCAGAAGTCGGCTTCTGCGCATGCTCAGAAGGAAAAAAATATATTCAAAAATAATTCAAAAAAAATAATAAAAAAAAATTCAAAAAAAAGATGGCGGCCCCCACGGACCGGCACCAACCAATCCGGTTCGGTGATGTCATCAGCGGGCCACTACCAGTTCGGAAGAACCGGTCCAAACCGGGAGGAACCCACCCCTGATTTGATTGCAAATTGAATATGAGCCAGTACTATTGTTGGAAGAAAAATCCGGTCCAGTTCCAAGCTGGGAGAAAGATGCTGGAAATAAAATGGAGGCTGGCCGCAAGGAAAGAAGGTCTCTGTTTATTTGGATGCCAGAAACTTTAGTTGACAGCAGCATATTTCTGAGGTGGCTGACAAAATGGGGTTGGGATAGGTGGGCTTTTATACATTCTTTGGGGCTTTGTGATTGAGATACCTGTTCCTGTGTAAGAACGTGTCCTTTAATAGTTTAATGGCTGTTACCAGATTCCTATGGGGTCGTGTAGGGGTCATGGCTGGCTCTTCAGGCAAAAGGGGAAATGCTAATCTTACGTGTTTGTCTGAGCTAATCTTGTCAGCTTGTCTAATTGTGTTGCTTATTTGGAGTCTCTTTGCTTATGAATAGATTGGCCCAGTCTTTCTGAATGGATACAAAATCTCCATTCCAAAAGACCAGCCTCTTCAAGCTTCTGCTTGAGGCTGTTTTCCTATGGCAGGAAAACTGGGGCTGCTTTCTGCCTTTAAGAACATGTTTCTCCTCTTCTCCTTTAGGGGAAATATAATATTCTGCCTCTTTTAATATTCCTCAAAATATTTCATTCTCTAGATATGTTGAAGTAGATCCGTCTGTCTAGGGTAATTTATTTTGGATTACTGCACTGAGATGGGCTTTGAACAGAGTGGTCTAAATGCTCACTTCTAACTCTTATTATTGTGATAGATTATTAATGATTTCTGCATGAGTTGATTCAAAACTGTAGCAGGAACAATGCTTAGTTTGATGAGTGGATTATTTTAGAAGTATCAGTTTTATATATGACTTTCTAAAACTGCATGAAAATCTACTTTCTGTTTAAAAGTACAATTCTTGAAAAACACAACACTGAATTTTAAACATTGTCTTTCTAGAGGGCCGCCCAGAGTCACTTGGATAGCAATAGCAATAGCAATAGCAGTTAGACTTATATACCGCTTCATAGTGCTTTACAGCCCTCTCTAAGCGATTCACAGAGTCAGCATATTGCCCCCAACAATCTGGGTCCTCATTTTACCCACCTCAGAAGGGTGGAAGGCTGAGTCAACCTTGAGCCGGTGAGATTTGAACCGCCGAACTGCAGTTAGCAGTCAGCTGAAGTAGCCTGCAGTGCTGCACTCTAACCACTGCGCCACCTCGGCTCATCGGCTATCATGTCGGATAGTGACATGGGTGGCATATAAATTTAATAAATAAATAAAATGAAGACAAATTAGTTTGTTAGCCTAGAGAACTATTCAATATTGTATTGTCAATAGCAGCAGAACAATGTACAATATGGTGGAAAATGTGATATGGTATGTATTGATGCACTATCATGCGAAAAGAATGTGAATGGCCAGGTGTGTGGTGTGCCACAGCTGTGTGACCAAAACCCTGTCTCTTTTTATGTGCTATTCATGTAAAGGGTGTTCAATTGGGTGGTCACAGCTGCCATCTTGATTTTCCTGACCCTCCTGAAGATAGTCCTGGAAGTCACAATTGGATCCAATGCAACAAATGGATAAATTAATGTACAATCAGAGGTGGGTTCCTATCGGTTCTATCCGGTTCTTTAGAACCATTAGTAAATCGGCGATGATGTCACGGAGCCGGTTCTGTCGGTTTCTCTGTGGGTGCCGCCATCTTGGATTTTGCTTCTGCGCATGTGCAGAAGCTATTTTTTTATTGCTGCAGGGGTGCATGTGCGCGCAAAGCGCGCACACGCACCCGGCGCGACCCTGAGCAAACCGGCAGCAAAAGGATCCAGAACCCATCCCTGTGTACAATTAATACAATTTGCACATTACTGCTTTATAGATTGATTGAAAATAATCACATTTTCTTAGCTGTGTGCATTGTATTTTCACCATGGATTATGAGTGAATTGAACATATACTGTAAAGGAAATCATTTAATTAATCTTTGTTTTAATTATAGACCAATTTAATATCAGTAACTGCTATAGATTTAAGATAGGATAGCACAGTAATATATTAAATTACTTGGGTGACTAAATTAGCCATAATGAGTATATTATGTTAGCATCATACCTATAAAATAATCTTTGATATTCAACTGTTATGTATGATAGTGTGGATATATGAAAGGAGGTACTTGAAGATATACTGAAGGTTTAGAATGTAATAAACAACATAGAGTTAATTATTTAGTCAATTACTAACTAAATAAATCTTTTAATCCATCCAAGTGACTATAAGGCTGCTATAATGATGATGTAGCTTTTGAACAGTCCTACTCAAGATTAGATTGTAACTAAAAAATAAATTTTAGAATTGAGAGGATTATCTCTTCAATATTTTTATAAGTGGATTGTAAGAAAAGGTGGAATATTTAAAAAGTCTGCAAATTCCACACATTAAGAAGGAAAGCTAATACCCAAGATAAAAGTTTGAAATGCTCTTGTGATAGGTTAGAGACATAGCTGGAAAGAACACAATTAAATATAAAATACTGTAGAACTGTATATTATTTATTTAGGAAACAGAAACAAAATATATAAGTACAGAATGGGGGATTCATTGCTTAGTAACAATACTTGTGGAAAAGATCTTACAGTAATAACTGATTACAAATTGAATATGAATTAATAATATGATATGAATGCAAAAAATATTTTAGCCTGCATCAACAGAAATACAGTTTCTAAATCATGGGAAGTAATACTTTCATTTTATTTTATGTTAGTAACAGCCCAGCTCCTTTATTGCATCTTGTTTTGGGATCTACAGTAAGATTCACTCAACTGCATCAAGTTTCAGAGAAGGGCAATCCGGATGACCAGCAGATGACAAGCTAAATTTTATGAAGAGAGATTGAAGGAAGTGAGAGTGTTTAGTTAGAAGAGAAGACTCAGGAGAGATTAATAGCATTGTTCAAATGTCCTGTGGAAGAAAGTGAAGACCTGTTATTTATCTCCAAACAAGGTACACAGAATAACAGCTTTAAATCATAGCATCTGCAGGTAGCCACAAATACAAAGAAGTGAGGGCAAGTGTGTGGTGAGATTGTGATAGAAATCCTACTTGCATCCAGACTTCAAACACAAGTACATCGGTCATGGGAACTGAGGCATGATATGCAATGCATGTCATTTGGTCTCGTTCGCCCCTCTGTAGAGCCTATGAACCAAGTCTTCACACACGGTCCACCATTATGCACAGGTAGTCCTCGACCTATGATCACTATCGAGCCCAAAAGTTATGTTGCTAAGGGAGACATTTGTTAAGTGAGTTTTGCTCCTTTTTATGACTTTTCTTGCCATAGTTGTTAACTGAATCACTGCACTTGTTAAGTTCTTAACACAGTTGTTAAGTGAATCTGGCTTCCCCATTGAGTTTGCTTGTCAGAAGGTCGCAAGAGGTGATCGCATGACCCAGGACACTGCAATGGTCATAAATATGAACCAGTTGCCAAGCATCTAAATTTTGATCATGTGACTATGGGGATGTTGCAACGGTCATAAGTCACTTTTTTTCAGTGTTGTAACTGTCACTAAACAAATGGTTGTAAGTTGAGGACTATCTGTACTTGTATGCACCATGATGATGTAAATTGAACCTGGATCGTGACTGGTAGAAAATGCAGCACTAAAACCGGACAATAATGGATAAAATGTCATATTTGGATTCCATAAGTTTTATAGAGTTCACTGGGTGATTTGGAGTCAATCACTATCTCTAAGCCCACCTTTTCTCACTGGGTTATTGTGTTGTGATAAAATGAGAGAGAGAGGACTTCCCCCAATTTGCTATCTTAAACTCCCTCAGGCCAGATGGTTCATAAATATAGTACAGGGGTGGATTCTAACTTACCTCGCTGCCAGTTCGCTTCCTCCCGCCCGCGCGCATGCGCAGTGCCAAAAAATCCAGACCCTGCCCCCCCCAAAAGCCAAAAACAAGATGGCAATGCATGCGCAATGCCGGAAACTCGGCTTCTGCACATGCGCAGAAGAAAAAAAACCCGGGGAAAAATTAAAAAAAAAAATTTCAAATTTGTTTTTTTAAAAAATATGGCGGCGCCCACGGACCAGCACTGACCAAATCGGATCCATGACATCACTGTGATGTCACCAGCGGGTCACTACTGGTTCAGGTGAACTGGTCCAAACCGGGAGGAACCCACCTCTGACATAGTAGTAATAATTGTCTTCTTTTTAATCATCTGGAAAAAACCCAAATGGAACATCTCCAAAGTGTGGTGAAGCAACCCCAGAGATTCCCAGAACATATTAAGCATTTTGTTTGTCTGCCTAATGAGGGATGATGGAATTTGAAAGTATTACATAGTAGGCAGTATCTAAACTATATATATTAAAAAAAAACATTTTCTAGCATTTCTGTCCTACTTTTACTTTGGGTGGCTGGTGATGTCCATGGGGAAGGGTATCTCTCTTTTCCCTAATCCCTAAAACAAGCCTAGGAAGATTTGTTGGATTGAGAGTTATTGGCTAAAATCATCCATTGTATGGTGGCCATTTGAGCCTGGAATTCCCTGGTGACAATCCAGTAATGCTATACCACAGGGATTCTCCATTGGTTTGGATATAGCCTTTGTTATAAACTCACTAGTTGGATTTAGGAGCTGCCCTCTTAGACTTAGCACTCCATTTAAAACATGGATGTTGTAAGATCAGTCTCTGTAAAAAAAAAAACATATTCCTACATATTGTAAAGATCTTTAAGACCATCTACAGGTAGTCCTTGGCTTACAACAGTTCATTTAGTGACTGTTCAAAGTTACATCAGCACTGAAAAAAGAGACTTATGACCATTTTTCACACTTACGAACGTTGCAGTATCTCCATGGTCATGTGATCAAAATTAAAATGCTTGGCAACTGATTCATATTTATGATGGTTGCAGTGAGGATCATGTGATCACCTTTTGTGACATCTGACAAGCAAAGTCAATGGAGAAACCAAATCCACTTAACAACCATGTTACTAACTTAACAACTGCAGTGATTCACTTAACAACTGTGGCAAGAAAAGTTGTAAACTGGGGCAAAACTCAGTTAACAAATGTCTCACTTAGCAATATAAATTTTGGGCTCAATTGTGGTAATAAGTCGAGGACTACCTGTATGTGAAATGTTTTAAATGCTCTAAAGTTCTGCATAAAAGTTATTGATTAGTGTTAGAGTGGGGAGGATGGAATCAAGAGTGAGAAAGATTTTACATTAGGGCAATGACATTGGAATCTGACAAAACTTTATTCAGACAGCCATGATGCCCTCCCAGATATTCCTGTCAGCCCTGCCTCAGCCTGAGCTCCTAAGTAAAAATGATCCTTGGCTCCATTTGTTGCAAAAGGTACAATTTTATTAGAAGTCAAGTGAAAGGCACTAAAGCAAAGCCAGAACTGAAATTCGTGCGCCAAATTTCTGAAGTGTAACTTTTCTCCCTCTTGGGTACAACCCCTTACTAGCCTCCTTCGCCCAGTCAGTTTCAAAGAAGATGTTTTCAAAACGGTCATCTCAAGTGTGAGCTGTTATGCAACTGCATTCCATTCTCAGCCATCTGGACCTAGAAGCTGTGTCTCAGGAAGCCACTATGAACAGTGAAACCTTCCCCCCTCCCATCTGGAGTCCATGGCAGACTGGGACCGAGCGAATGCACAGCGCAGGCGTGAGGTAGCAGTTCTGACAACCCCATTCCATTCTGTCCCTCCTCTACGACTCCTCTTTATTGTTGTTTTTCTCCAAAATTTAAATTTGTATAAGTTGATATTTCATTTGATTCTTTGGGATGTGAGCCCTGTTCCTTTTTTATTTTTTATTCTGTACTTTTGCAAACTTTTGTATTCCTGAGATCTTGTTAATACTTCTGCTCCTGCATACGAAGTGATATTATAGTGATAGGATAGTTCCAATTCACTTCTAAACCTGGCAAACAGAGGGAAAGATCTCATATATATATAAGGATTTTAATATGGGAGCCAAGAAATTTAGACTTGGTGAAAAATACATTTTAACTGTGTAATTTTGGGGGAGTATCCTATCATGACCATTATGAGTCTCATATAATTTTGATGAATGAATGAATGAATGTTCTTCCACAAGAGGTCTAGATATGCAAGTGAGAAAGCATCAGTGCTAATAAGCAAAGAGATGTTATATGAAATGATATTTTATTGGAAATTACTTCCCCAGAGAGAAGAATTAAAGCTGATCTCCAAAGTCCTGCCTTCTCTTTTCCCACCCCTGTTCTACCCATTATTTACATATTTTACAATTGCCATCAGAATTTGGAGAATATCATACACATTTGAAATGCAAGGTGTGAAGAATCTCTTTCCTAGAATTATTTTTACCATAAATTATTTCAATAGTTTGTTTAGCATAGAACACTGATTTATAAGCCATTTATAGATTTATTTAAGCACACTTGGCTGAATTTTAGAAATGCCATGTTTGAAATGAAAGTACATAGCCTATTGTTCTGCTTCTCACGCAACTAGTATACTCAGACAATAAAACAATCTATAAAATTAATATATAGGGAGAGAAAGGAAGAAAAAACTTGAAAATATGTAACACTAGGGCACATTTATCTCCTTGGATGAAATTAAGATGCCATGTATACATACTCATACCGAATGTTACAAAGATGTTGCTATTCTGCTATGATGGAAATGGAACCCCCTGTTTGTAGCCTGTCGTATCTTTTATTTATGAATAATTTTATTATACAAAATTCATAACTAATCAGAGTAATTAATGTTTATAATGGATGGGAAAATGTAATTATATTTGATTAGGCTATTTGTGAATCTACCTTACAGGGATGTGGTGAAGACATTTAAGAAATTTGTTGTAGGAGCTACCATCTATTCTGCAGAGGTGGAAAGAAATGGGATAAATTGTGACAAATAAAGAATAAATCCTTCATTTATGTCTACACATTTAAGCTGATAGGTACTAGTTCCATTTGCATATAATGGATGCATAAATGCATGTATGACATTTGTACTTTGAATTTCAGAGGTTATGATAAGCATTAGGAGTTACTATAATCAGCCACTTAAATTTTCTTTTTCTTATGTTTTGTTGGAATGCAGAGTGAAGGTCATTTATTTTTATGTATTGGTTTGCTAACTATACAATTGTTCTAACAACTTGTACTTTCTGTTACATCTATAACAAAAAGTGTACAGATAAGAAGATTCTGTAATTATGAATAAAAAGAATGATATAATTAATTTCTTTTCAATCTGCTTAATGTAAGTGGAACAACTTTGGTAATATGTAAAATAAGAAAACAAAAGTTGAAAAATAATGGAAATTGCAAACTATAGGCAGTGAGAGGAGGATTTCATCAATGGTGATCTCTACTTATATAGATATACAAAATATAAATCACTTTGAGAGAAATATAGAGGAGTATATTTTCTTTTGAACATGTAAAGAATGACTAAGTCATCTTGTTAATATTTTTGGGGGGTGGGGGGGTGGGATTCTACAGTGTTTTGATTTTTAGATTTCTTGCAATGAAATTGGCCAGTAGGACCTTACTTATTTGTTAGAAGAAGGTCTCTGGTTCAGCATCTCCAGATAAGACTGGGAAAGATCCCTAAAGAGCCAGTCTTGACCATAGGATCTTTAATATTTTTCAGGCTGTGTGAAAGCTGTTACTTTAAAACATAACTCCCAGAACACCTGTTCAAGAGGCAAAGCTTTAGTAATAAAAAATTGTCCACATTCAAGTGAACTTTTGTTTGCCCTTAACGTCTCATAAAACCTTGTGGAACCTTAGGACTTTATTTGAAGAACTTGATTAACAATATTAAAGTAGAAACCCCAAGACTTCATGTAATGGCAATGATTTGGGAGACAAGAATAGTTAATAACTCAAAAGAGGTATTCTTAATTGTTATAAATTCCCAACCATTGGGGGGAGGGCAATGTACCAAATGTGGAATTTTGAAAATACGCTGTAGTTTCCATGAAGGGAAGCAGACTACCAGATCTGTGGCTTGATTTTTTTCCTAGATCTGAAAGGAAAATATTTTGCCAAAGAACTGAAGCATTAGGCAGAAGTGAGGTTTGAATATAATTGTAACCACACCATCACTATCATCATCATCATCATCATCATCATCATCATCATCATCATCATCATCATCATCATCACCAAACTGATGAAGCTTCAGAGATAAATAACATCATTAAGAAAAAGTATAAAACCTGGTGAGGGTGTTTGCAGCCCAATTTAGATATTTGTTCCCTTAAGCAATAAAATGCCCATTTCACAGAAGACACAGTTAATTCATGCTGAAATATATAACACAAGAAAAATACCCACTAAATTTTGCACTACACACACACACAAAGGCAAGCACATATCACAACAGTCACAACAGATGATATACACACAGAAATCACAAATCCAACAACAATAGACCAAATATCAGAAGGAAGGCCTCCATTCCTCATTCCTTCCTACCTCTAGATCAGGGGTGTCAAACTCAATTTCATTGAGGGCCACATCAGGGTTGTGTTTGACCTCAGTGGGCCAGGGTGGGTGTTGCCATTGTGGGTGTGGCCAACTCAATGTCACTTGTATCGGAGCACCTGTGGGGGCCCAAGAGCTTGGACAGCGAAAACGGGCTCCCAAGGTCCGTTTTCGGCTGCGACGGCCTCCTGCAACCCTCTGCCAGCTAAAACGGAGCTCTGGAGGGCCACCTGCAGCCCTCGCGAACTCCGTTTTTGGCTGTGATGGCCTCCTGCAACCCTCTGCCAGCGAAAGCGGAGCTCGGGAGGTCCGCCCGCAGCCCTCGCGAACTCCATTTTTGCTGGCAGAAGCACTGCGGGCCGGTCCTTCGCTGTTTCCAGAGCGGCCCCGGGGGCCAGATCTAAGCACCCCGGGGGCCGGATCTGGCCTCTGGGCCTTGAGTTTGACACCCCTGCTCTAGATCCTTCCTTTTTATGGATAGGTTTCTTAAAAATAAAACTAAACATTGAATTGTAGTCTAATCATTAAAAAAGCAAAGTCTCTGGATTTAGAGGCATTTCTGATAATAAAGAAGTCTGCCATTCTAGCTGGGAAATTCTGAAAACTGAACTCCAGATATCTGAAGGGCACCATGATTGGGCTATGAAGACAATGTCATAATTCCTTTCCACCTAATCTTCCTCTAAATCTGATGAATAAAGAGTGTGTGTGTGTGTGTGTTTGTATATCACATTTGGCTTTCCCCCTATGATTCCAATATTTAAAAAATTGCCCAGAAGTAGGTGCTACATTGGTTAAGATGCATGTAAATATGGTTGAAGTTGGTAGATGTTGAAAATACACTTTTGGGGAGGGAGAAGGAAAAATTCAGCCATGCGCTTCAATGGTCTCATCAGTTATCAGGATGCATATTATATGCATCATTTCCTATAAGATTAAGGAAAAGCCTGGAACTCTGTGCTGAATAGGCTTTATCTTATTTTAATGTCCACCAAAGTTTCATCATTCCTTTGCTCTGCTCAGTGAGTATCCCAGTTGTAAACCAGCTGCACTAACATGGAGAGACACCTTGTCATGATCTAATCTGAAAAGGTTTATCTCGGATGTCTTACTGTACAGTTGGCTACCCTCTGGAAGAATAATTTCACAAGCTAATGCTACTTGAAATGCTTTCCTTGTTCCTGATTTTCCATCTCTAGCCAATTCATTTTCCCCATTCATTTGAGTAAACAAAGAAGACAGATAATTGGGCAAGTTTTCAATGCCTTGCTCTTTACCTATATTAAGAACTGTAAAAAATATTCATATATCAACCTTTCTTCCATAGTGCAAAAACATGAATTCTTTTTTCTTGTCACAATAAATCACCATTTTTATGTGTGCTATAAAACATAATACAATCTTGCAGTCCAGTTGAAAAGAAGACGAACCAACCAAGCAAACCTGGTTTCTATTGCCAGGGAAGAAAGATCCACTGAATAGAATTTTACTTTATCTTGTTAAAGGAAACCAATTTCCTTTGTAAACTGGAACAGAGGTGGGTTCCTCCTGGTTCGGACCGGTTCTCCTGAACTGGTAGTGACCCGCTGGTGACGTCACGATGACATCACCGATCCAGTTCGGTCGGTGCCGGTCCGTGGGCGCCGCCATCTTTTTTTTGAAATTTTTTTGAATTTTTTTTTGAAATTTATTTATTTATTTTTTCTTCTGCGCATGCGCAGAAGCCAAGTTTCCGGCACTGTGCATGCATTGCCATCTTATTTTCAGTGTTTTTAATTTTTTTTTTGAATTTTCAAATTTTTTTTGACTGCGCATGCGCGCGTGCGCGTGCCCATGAGGCGCGGCCACGCGGCGCGGGAGAAAGCGAACCGGCAGCGAGGTAAGTTAGAACCCACCCCTGAACTGGAAGACAATAAAAAAAATGCAACCATTTAAATCAAGCTGTTCTTTTAAAAAAAAATTCTGAGAGCAATATTGTCCTATTCTCACGTTCATCTAAGACCAAGAGCCATCAAGAGAATATTCTAGGAAAAGACACCAGTCACTTGCAAACAACTGAAAATCTTTGAAACTGAATAAATAGAAGCAGAATGAATGAATGAATGAATGAATGAATGAATAAATAAATAATCCCTCTCCTTTTTCTAGGGCAAACAAAATTGATAAAAATGCAAGAGAAAAGAATCTGGGTACTTTCAGGCAAGGTTTAGACAGTGCAATTGTTGCACCTTGTTTGGAAAAAATTAAAGCTGCTGGGGTGAGGAAGAAAGGATCCAGATACATTGTTTTGCCTTCTTTTGTCTTTTTTTTTAATTAACACACAGAAAATAAGATGAACAGATTCACAGAGTTCCTAGATTGTGTTTGTGATTGATGATTATGGAGGCTTTTCCAGGTTGGGGTGTGGCAGAGTGTGCTATATAACCTCTGCTATTGTGATTTTGGAATCCATGTTTTGTGGCTCAGGGTAGGGAGTGCACAACTGGCAATAGCTCATAGTTAACACCAGCACCATGGACCTTGTTGAGGACCATGCTTCAAAAGCATAGCTTCTGCTGGGCATATGTACTTAATGATACCTAAATATAATACCATTTTAGTTCTCAGCAGAAAGCATCAGAGGTCTGGTCACAAAACAAAGAGTTTATAGATTTGTGATGGAGAAGAAGCAAGGGAAGCCTATAACTCACCAGTCTGAATCATCTTTCCATAATGTAGAGGATAATATTTTAACCCCTTGTTTCTTGAACACAAACCTTTACACTATCAAGAGCACCTCTTTATTTCCCTCTCAGTCCTTGAAGTTTGCAATTATCTTTTAGCTGACGTTCTAACAATTTATGCCCCAGCCCAGTGATGGGGAACCTTTTTTGGTTCGTGTGTCAAAAGGGGGTGTGTGCGTGCGCTAGCGCGCGCACACGTGCCCACATCCATTCCCTCCCCCCCACGCATGCGCACAACCTCCCCATGCTGCCCCCTGCGCATGCGCACAACCCCTCCCCGCCTCCCCGCGAATGCGCAAAGGCCTCACTGAAGCCTGGGACGGTGAAAAACGGCCCAACAGGCAAACCGGAAGTTTGGGAAAACGCACTTCCAGTTTGCCCGTTGGGGCGTTTTTTGCACTCTGGGGCTTCAGGAAGCTTCCCTGAAGCCTCCGGAGTGCGAAAAACAGCCCAAAGGCAAGCCAGAAGTGCGTTTTTCTGAACTTCTGGTTTGCCCGTTGGGCCGTTTTTTGCACTCCGGGGCTTCAGGAAGCTTCCCTGAAGCCTCTGGAGGGCAAAAAGGCCTTCCCCAAGGCCGAAAATCAGCTGGCCAGCGCATGCATGCGTGCTGGAGCTGACATAGGGGAATGCCTCGCGTGCCCTCTGATATGGCTCCGCGTGCCACCTGTGGCACGCGTGCCATAGGTTCGCCATCACTGCCCCAGCCATTCTCAACTATAGACCTAACAGATAGCTTTACATTGATTGGCTTTGGGTTTGTTTAGAATTATTTTCTTCCTCTCTATAATCTTAGCCATCTATCGGCTATCTGCATTTTGAAAGCTCACAGGTTCTTCTCAGGCAGTTTTTGGTGGTGGTGGTGTTTTATTTAAAAAAAGTTATGAGAGTATTGCCTATAGATGTAGACTTTGTATAGGCAGGTATAATGAAATAAGATAGTTGCTTTGTGCAGGAGTCTTTCCCAGTCCTACCTGGATATTTTAGTTTTTTAAAAACAATTGTTGTGTTGCTGAAAAGCAGACTTTTCCTAATAGAATAGGAATAGTACACAGCTAAATATAGCCATAATAATACACACTTTTGGTTGAGGAAATGTCAAGTAAAATACTTCGTGCTTGCAAATCCAGACAAGTCACTGATATAAATAAGTGATAAGTTTCTTTCATGAAAATTGAGGTATGCTTTTTTGTTTCTTCTACTCACATTGAGACTCCTAAAGCCATAAGCCATGGAGACAACCTAACTTCAATTGAAACAAAAATCAAAGTAATGATAGTTGGACTTCTTGTAGGAACTTTTTAAAAAACTTTCCTGATATTGTACTTTTATTTTCTCCATGTTTTCTCACATGGCTATTAGCCTACAGGTAAACAACTCTGCAGGCTGTTTGACCTCTCCTGAGGTTTTTATAATCTGTGCTGTTTAACCTTTTTTGCAGATACAATCAATACTTGTACAAATGTCACACAAAACTTTTCATCAGAGTATACACAGAGATTCCGATCTTGCATTTATTGTAAAGGCTGAAGGAAATGACCCGCATAATAGCTTAAACAGCTGCTTTTTTGTTTTATTCTCACATAATTATTAAAGTTGCATATCTGGTAAAGCCATGGTGTTGCTCTGCTCATGGTTTCTGTTTGATTAAATCCTGGCTGGTTATCACTCTGAGTGCAAATTTGGGTCTGTAAGGAGCAAATAATACGTAACACATTTCTAATGTGCAGTAATTACAGGTTTAAATAGTTGGAACAATCAGTGTTCAGTGATTTCATTATTAGATGGCACTGTAATTTATGCTAATCCTGATAACAGTTCCAGATGAGAATGGTTCAGATACTTCTTGCAATTATTTACACTCTGTATTTCTGAAACAATAGAAGTAATTTGTAAAAAAAAATAAATTAATGGGGATTTCATTTACTTTGCTAGGAAACACATGTAACTAGCTTTGTCAACAACTAAAAAATTAAATTTGATCTTCCTCCCCCGTGCTGTTGAATTCTCTTAGCCCTATAGCCGTGATGGCGAACCTATGGACGCGGAGCCATATCTGAGGGCACGCGAGGCGTTGCCCTATGTCAGCTCCAGTGTGCATGCGCGCACTGGCCAGCTGATTTTCGGCCTTGGGGAAGGCCGTTTTCGCCCTTCCCAGGCTTCAGGAGGCTTCCCTGAAGCCTCCAGAGTGCGAAAAACAGCCCAAAGGGCAAACCGGAAGTTCAGAAAAACAGACTTCCGGTTTGCCTGTTGGGCTGTTTTTTGCACTCCGGAGGCTTCAGGGAAGCCTGAGGGTGAAAAATGGCCCAATGGGGGGCGCATGCGTGGGGATGCAAGCATGCGCAGTGTGGCGTGTGTGTGGGGGGTTGTGTGCTGGCACACCCGCACTCCCATTTTTGGCACGCAAGAAGAAAAAGGTTCGCCATCACTGCCCTATAGTATGGCTAGAAATTATGGCAATTTTCAATCCATTTTTACCTCCCAAACCATTTTAAAGCTGACATTCCCCTGGCCTTGAAATACTGAGAGCCAGCTGGGAATTCCATGAACCAATCAGTTCCCCTCTCAGCTGACTGATTGGAGAAGGCTTTTTTTTTTAAATGAATCAAATGATATACTGCTTCCTAAATGTCCAAGAGCCAAAATTCCATCACTCACATTCTACACATAGAGGAAAAAAAGATAGTAATCTCTAGCATTCCTTTCCCTACTGAAAGAAGAGAATATTTGTAGCTCAAGGTAGAAATGAGGGATCCTTGGTATCCTTGGTGAGCTTGTTTGTTTTCTTGCAGACATTTCCTTACTCAAACTAGGTAACATCATCAGTGCTGGTAGCAGAGGTGGGTTTCAGCAGGTTCTGACCAGTTCTGGAGAACCGGTAGCAGAAATTTTGAGTAGTTCGGAGAACCGGTAGCGGAAATTTTGAGTAGTTTGGAGAACCGGTAAATACCACCTCGGACTGGCCCCGCCCCCATCTGCCTCCCGAGTCCCAGCTGATCAGGAGGAAATGGGGATTTTGCAGTATCCTTCCCCTGCCATGCCCACCAAGCCACGCCCACCAAGCCACGCCATGCCCATAAAGCCACGCCCACAGAACCGGTAGTAAATTTTTTTGAATCCCACCACTGGCTGGTAGGGAGTGGGGAGAACAAACACCACTCCCCACCAGCCCTGATATTACCTAGTTTGGATAGTGAAATGTCTGCAAGAAAACACCCAAGCTCAGAGAGCATCAAGGACCCCCATTCCTTTTCCTCTACATTGCAGTAGTGGGTTCTAAAACCCGTTGCTACCGGTTCGCGCACGCGCGTGATGCTTCTGTGCATGCGCAGAAGCGTCCCGGGCGGGTGGGCGGAGCCTCCTGTCGCTGCTACCGGTTCTAAGAACCGGGCTGAACCAGGAGCAACCCACCGCTGCTACATTGGATGCATTTTGCTTATGTAAGCAAGGAAAATCAAGCTAGTGGGTGTTTTTTTTTTTTAGCAAGTACTGTGAACTTATATAAAAAGAGGTTAGAAAGATTAAGAGCAAGTGATCAGAAATAAATTAGGTAGAGTTTGGGGTGTTTCTGTCGGAACAAGAGAGTATTTGACCAGGAGAATTATGATTAGGTTCATTGGTAGGGTTATGTTCTCTAGCATAGATAGTTTGCAGTGGATGCTGAATAAGATTTTGTTCGTGCTGTATTGCTGGGAGACCTGATAAAGAAAGAGCAAGAGATTAATTAACAGATATCATTGATAACACTGTTGTATCAGTGATAACAATGATAACAAATATCAGTGTTTAAAAAAAAAGTGTGGTTTTGCTCATTTTAAAGAAAACTAGTACAAAACCAGAAATGCCAAATCAGTGTTTGGAACAAGCTGATATCCAGGAGACAGACGGAGAAGAGCCTGTCTGGGAGTGGTTCAAAGAATGGTTGATTATTTTTTTTTAAAAAAAATGTTTTTTAAATCTGTAGGTGCCAAAGAATTTTCTTTTCACCACGTCATCAGATCAACAAGCATTAGGAAGCTCTTCATGCAATAGTAGCTGAGCTAGGGCAGCAACCTTGCGAGCAACCCAAGCTCTAATTTAGGACTTCTTCCTGGATTGAGGTGTGTTAAATGCAAACTGCGAGGCAGGCAGTCTCCCACTTTTAAAAATTGGGGAAAAAGACGGTGATATGGAAAAATTGGATGGAAGCAGAGATATTGATTTTGGACCAACTGCTAAATGATGATTTTTTTAACATACTCTGTGTTAAGCGATAAAAATCATTTATCAGATATAACCCAATAGCAATGCAGTACTGACAGTTGCAACATGCATTAGACAAATACAGTATATGTAGATATATACCCTGTTTCCCCCAAAATAAGACATCCCCTGATAATAAGCCCAATCGGGCTTTTGAGTGCATGGCAATAAGGCCAAGCGCTTATTTCAGGGTTCAAAAAAATATAAGACAGGGTCTTATTTTCGGGGAAACACGGTATATACATAGTCATATTTTTGTTAAAGCACTTTTTATGTGTATTTTAGCATAGAACAGAATAACAAAGTTGGAAGGGACCTTGGAGGTCTTCTAGTCCAACCCCATGCTTAAGGCAGGAAACCCTATACTATTTCAAACAAAATGGTATAGGGTTTCCTCTCTGACAAAGTCAAAGTGAAAGAAGATTACTATTTTTTCTTTTGCCCTTTTGTGTGTGTTATTAATTAAAAAGCAATAAAAAATATAGTGGAAATCACAATTACATTATAATTATGATGTGTGAATGCTCCTGCCAAATACTTCAGTCTTTTTTCAGGCTGGGTTAGCTTAGTTAATGGTATTTTCACAAAACAGACATCTTCCTGTATTACTTTTAAGCCTGTTTTAATAGTTTTAATTTTATTTGAATTTTAAACTATATTACTAATTTTTTTTTCAGAAATATTTACCTATATAATTTACAGTTACTACTGATATTCAGAAAGCATAAAATATGTGCTACAAATATGAAAAAAAATACGGGTCTGAATAGACATAAACCCTGCTTCTTATCTAATTTCCTAAAAACCCTGTATCCTCTCCCATTTTCTTTCCTTTCCAACTATTTTATTTTTTTGCTTATGCAAGTGTCTTTGAAGCAAACTTGTTCTTTGTTTGATAATGGAAAAAGCTGAAGCCATCCAGAATGGGTGAATGCCCCTTCCAAAAGCTTCAGTCTTTCTTTAGACTGGGCCAACTTAGTTCATGTTATTTTCACGAAGCAGACATCTTCCTATACATAACCAAATGCATCTTGGCATTTTCAGGATGGATGAAAAACCATTTTCCTCTTTGAAATGCATAATTCTACTGACACCATCCCTTTATCAGTACCTTCAACTGCCCTCCTGCACCCCATGAAGTCTACCTGTTCTCTATGGGAGAGATGCAGGGCTGGGTTCCGGATTCAGGTACTGCCGGTTTGCTCAAGGACGCGCCGCGCGGGCACAGGCGCGCATGCACAGTACTTTAAAAAAAGCTTCTGCGCATGCGCAGAAGCAAAAAACAAGATGGTGGCACCTATGGCGCCACCGGGAGAACTGGCTTGGCGTGGCAGGCCTGGGTCGCTGCCGGTTCCAGCGACCCAGGCCACCACGTTACTAACAGTTCTATAGAGCCGGTCCGAACCGGTAGGAACCCACCTCTGGAGAGATGTCTCAGCACACATCTTGCCTCCCATTACACGTGGTTAATTCCAGCATTTTGCTTCGCTCGATACCAGGGCGTTGAGCATCTGCAATAGCCTCTTCCCGTCTCTTGACTTTTCTCATCTCCCCCCACATTTTTTTCAAAGGCTGCTATGTCCTGGCACTGGTTTATACATTGGTTTCATTTCATCTGGCTTCATTCTCCATCTCGCCTTTCAGAAATGTAGACTTCAAGTTACTGAGAAAAGATTCTGTATTGGGGCTAGCATTTGAAAGGGTGTATGCAAGTTTAGAGGTGCTTCATTCCAATGGTCTTTATGTTTTTTTTTAAAAAGAAACAATCTGTTACTTGTCATCCCTCATACAGGAGCCTAAAGGAAGAGGGGGTTTAGGGTTTTTTGCAGATTGTGAAACAAAATATGTATTGCTCATGGCTCAGGAAGGAGGAAATCAGCAGTATGTTGTTTCATTTAGTTTTGAGTAGAAGAATGGTTAGTTTATGTCTCAGATTCAGATACACAGGAGAGGTAGAGGGGTGGGACCAACAAAGGATATTGGTTTATTGGCTACTTGCCGCCATCAAGTATGCTAATTGGTTAGTATGCAATGCAAACTAAGGATGCTAATACAGAAGTTCAAAAACATATACAGACACCTTTTAAAACCATACTACGAATTTCAGAATTAAAAAAAAAACCACAAAGTTAGCATGAACATGTTCAGATTTCATTTAGACCCCATGCTCTGTAAAAGTACAGGGAGTAATACAGGCTGGTAATGTGGGAAGCAGCCTGATTTTAGATTGTTTTGTTTTTGCTAAGTGAGGTGTGTCAGCACTGGTTTTCTCTTTCACAGCTAATGACACTTTATCCAACTGTGTGGGTCACAGGCTTGTTCTGCCTTCCCCACCTCACACCCCCAAGTTTGCTGCAAGTCTCTCAGTCCAGTGAACCATACATAGCTACGTGCATGTGAAAGAGGAAACTGAGGAGTTCACCAGAGTACAGAACTCCAGGGGGCGGGGGGAAGTCCTTTATGGAGCAATCTCTTCCAGGATGTCTCTGACAAGGACAACAGAGTTTGACCTTTCACGTTTTATTTCATTTCCTCAATGATGGAATTTCATGCTTGAAAATGCTAGCTGGATTCCTTGTTGAATGACTACCATATCAATAACAAAAGAAGGATCAAACAGATGTTGGATTTTTTTTTCCTGGATCCTTATTTTTGTATATTATTAAATTCTAGTTGCTGAACAGAATAGAATATTTGTAGCTCAGGGTTGACATGAGGGGTCCTTGGTGCTCTCGCCCCAAGTTCCTCATTTGCACAAGCAGATGCTGTGAAGCTGCTTTCTCAGGGGTCCTTGGTGCTCTCTGAGATTGCTTGTTTTCTTGCAGACGTTTCATTACCCTAACTAGGTAACATCATCAGTGTTAGTAAGGAGTGCTGTTTGCTGTCAGTTTATATTCTGGTGACTTGCAGAACAGAATATCTTTTCGTGGTCTAAAATTAATGATAACTAAGGGTTTTTTTAAAAAAAATTTTTTTAACAAAAGTGCATGCCACTTCAATCATAGAGTATAAGCAGCTTACAACTAACACAGTAAAATCACAATAGAATAACAGCCAATAATTATCAACTTGGCAGATCAGGTAGCAGTATCATAACCCTCTCACAAAACTTCACCAAATAATAAAAACTTAATTTAGATTTAACACTAAGAATCAATCCCCAAAGGCTCTGTGGAAAGACATTGTTTTAACTGTCCTCCTAAATATTACCAGGAAGGGAAATATTTTATAGTGGGATGGCAGGAGAACAGAATATTCCAGAAGGTGGAGGCCATAATAAAAATACAAATGTGGCCATACCTGCTCCTGTCCATGGTCAATTAGACAATTGTATTTTGCATTAACTGTAGTTTCTATGGCATTTAAGGGCAGCCCATATAGAGTAAAGTGCAGTAGTCCAACTGCAAGATGGCAAGGGCTTTTGAATGATTATGGCTAGCTCATTCTGTTCCAGGTACAGCTGAAATTGCTGAGAATAGCTCTCTCAGTTATGGCTTCCACTTGCTTCCTTAGCAGGATCATGCATCTAGGAGGATCTCAAGATTTTGGACCAGTGCTTTTAAAGGACCATAAACCCTAAATCGGTCTTCCACTTTGCTGAGATTAAGTCTCTAGCTTGCTTCTTCCCATCTAGTGCCTTACAACCTTCAAGCACAGGGCTAAATCTTCTACCTGGTATATCTCCTCTTTGACAATTGGAATGAACCAGGAAGGCCAAGGCTCATCTCACAAAGATCCTGTCTACCTCATTGCAATCTAAAGGTCCAAATGAATCCCAGATAATATTGTAAGATGGTATCCATGTCAATGCAGCCATTAGTCAATTCTGAGTGAATATGAAAGATTTTATCCTCAAAATGCTTCAGTTTGAAACACAATACTATAAAATACAATAAAAGGGACACTAACCATTATATTCATTATTTAAACAGCAAATCAAGCCCCCCTCCCCACATCTGTATACTTTTAAGGTGACTTTCACAAGTTGAGTAGCAATTACAACATTTTCTATGACTAACAATGAGCTTTAAAAGGAAACAGAAAGGATGCAGTGGATTTTCCATAGTTCTTATGAAATTACACAAATCACAATAACTTTGCTTTAGAGATCCTGGTGGTGTTGATGCATTTGGCTCTTGTTCTGTTGTTTGGGCTCACGGCCCAAGTTGAATCATGTCCAGGAGTTTTCTTGAGAATTTGGGAGTCACCATGAACTTTTGTGCCCCTTTTTAGTCCAGTAAGAAGGAATCTCCTTTTAACAAAAACAAGACATTAATAGCTCAGGAAAGATATCTGATTGTGGAAAAAAGAAACATCACGTGATGCATTTTGAGAAGCTAAAATGAGAAATAAGTTGAAATGGAAGAAGCAAAAAGAAGACTGGAAAAATATATTTCCAAACATTTATAGGGCTGATTTTATTTTTCAGAAACAAAGTACTGGAACGGAATGAAAATTATTGGCCACTGCACTACTTGAAAGTGGGGAAATTGCTTGTAACTAACCTGTTTTAAACTCTAGCAACAGTCTGCTGTGCCAGCAAACCCAGTGTCCATTTTCTACTTATTCTGCCTAATTAGGTCTGTGCTATTCGGAATCCATATTACATAGCAAAGGTCACAAAATGTCAGGCAGACCTTTCACCTTCTGTTAAAACCTGTTAACGTGTAACTGCTTTGCTTTCATTCTGGGAAAGACACCCTTGACAAAGTTAATCACTTTGACCTCCAAAGAGCAACCTTTCACCAAGCAAAAACCCTTGAAGCCAAATGAAAGGAATAAAATGCAATTGTTTAACAGGAACCTTGGGTGAGGAGCTGTTGCAGTGAAAAGAAAAGCTGAATATTATTATTTCTTTTTCCTGGATTGAGGTGGCATTCCTCAATCTAGCACCCACAGTCATGTCAGACTAGGTCTACTCTCACCTCCAGTCAACAGATCCAATTGCTGTGATGATGGAAATTCTGGTCAACGGGATTGGAAGGCTTCAAGTTGGAGAACGCAAACTTCAAATGAAAGTCATTTGAAGCTACGACAGATTAAAGTAAACCAAGCTGATAAATTATTTTGTCACTGGAAGAATGTACGTGCTTCTTGAGAGATTCTTGTCTTATGCATATAATGAAATATTGCCTTTGACCCTAATGTATACAGATTTTATTTTCTCTGGCAAATCTGTTTTTAAAATTATCATATTGTGCAGCAACAACAACAAAGGCCACATCCTCAGTAGCTAACCAGCATTTAAATAGAGGATCAACATGATTTATTTCCAGAATGTTTGGGACATTTGATACAATAACAAATATTATATTGTTCATTGCTTTTCAGATGTGTTGTAATTACATGGCTCTTTCGTGACAGTGGGAAACTAGTTGTTCTTAGCATAAAGCATAGAATAATCCCAGGACTCTTTTAGGATCTTGGAAATCTATTCTCAGGAGTGTTCTAGGAGTTCATTGATTTTAGGGCATGTATGTTTGAGATTTGTCTACTGCCTGAAACCTTACCAGAGTCCAGGCAGTTTAAAGAGATTCCATATAAAATACAATAAAAATCAGCATAATATTTATTTAAAATAACAATCTCAGAAATCTAAAAGGACAAAAATGGTTGCACGGACTCAATCCAAGCCTCATGGGCACAAACAATGCAGAGTCACTATAATAAATTATTTTTTTGCCCTTCTATAAGACAATTTTTTAAAAAAATTAAAAACGTAATTTCTGTTTCATACCCAGATGACCATGGTTCTAGATAATTCATATCCTCTAGAACCCTTTGAAATTGCAGCCTCACCACTTTTCCTCTCAAAAGAAAGATTACAGTTAGGACAATAGTTATCCATTTTTGTTGGATCCAGATCTGGTCTCTCAAGTGTCTCAACCAGTATCTCTGTAAGGGTTTTTGGTATCTTTTGTCAGGGTATGCAGATTTAATAGCTGTAAGCTGATGAGAAGTTGTAAGCGATGGCAACCGGAAGCTGATGCAATGGGAATGAGGCAACAGGGTTACTGCCACTTTAAGAAGCTGGGTAAAAAGCTGCCTATATAAGGGAAGCCATTAGAGGGCGTTTCCCTTCTCCTCATGTTCTCTCTTGTGGTGTATTCTCCTCATTGCTCTTCTCTCGTGTATCAGTAGCTGTATAAAGGTATTTAACCATGTATAAGTTTGTATATATTTAGCTGTACATAAACCACTATTAATTATCTAAAGGCTCTGTGTGCTGAATGCTGTGTTTTTTGCTCCTGGGTTTATCTCATAATACTAATCACGCTGCCTAAACTCTGACATCTTTACTTCTTTCAAAAAGATGTTGATTGCAGCCTGGTTCCAGCAGTCTCCTTCCAGGCCACTTTCATTATCCAGGTAGGTCAGGGATCCAGTCCACAAGTGGCAGAGTCAAGATCACAGAGAACTTCGTGTGCTACATCAAGGTTCATAGACACTGGGAGATATCAGCCCTGTCTATTTCAGTAGATTCTATCCATTCAGCTTCCAGCTCAGAGCAAATGTGAGTGATTTTATCAATGAACTGCTTTGTCAAGTAATCACAACTTACACTGACTAAATTTTCTGGCCCATCCTTTCTCAAAAGCAGGACACTCTGAACAGCACAGTTGGTTGACATCCACAGACACAATAAGGGCAAAGAAGTAATTATGTTTTGTTGCCTCAGCTTCGTTGAAACAGAAAACACTTTCAGTTGGGTTCTTACATGTTTCCAGTCAGATTTTCTTGTTTCCTGCCAATAAACTAAAGACCCCACAAGATTGGTGGTGAGAACAGGTTGCTCAGAAGTGATCTCATTAAGAGCATTGCCTCCATATTGCAGTGATCAACAGGGCATTCAGAAGAAGCACTATCCAGATTACTGAAAAAACTCCTAGTGCTATTGGGAAGCTGCTGGATCTATCTAATATTTGGAGCATAGCATCTTAATGGACTCCTCTGCCCTGCAGAGATTGGTAGCTCTAGTTAAATCTCATTGTTATGGGGAAGTAGACTAGACTAGACTAGACTAGACTAGACTAGACTAGACTAGACTAGACTAGACTAGAATAACAGAGCTGGACGGGACCTTGGAGTTCTTCTAGTCCAACCCCCTGCTTAGGCAGGAAACCCTACACCACTTCAGACAAATGGTTATCCAACATCTTCTTAAAAACTTCCAGTGTTGGAGCATTCACAACTTCTGGAGGCAAGCTGTTCCACTGATTAATTGTTCTAACTGTCAGGAAATTTCTCCTTAGTTCTAAGTTGCTTCTCTCCTTGATTAGTTGCCACCCATTGCTTCTAGTCCTACCCTCAGGTGCTGTGGAGAATAGCTTCA